>OX422218.1:30424150-30854150 GCA_949130495.1 Sambucus nigra | reverse complement strand
TGTTACACCAGGGTATCCACTAGCGACATAGTGACTAATCCCTTTGCTGATTTGTAGGCACCTCGATGGGTGAGACAGCTATCCAAGAGATTTAAGGCTTGTTAGAGCCATTTAAATATCATAATAATTCATGTGTTTGTTAAAGCTCGAAGAACTTTTCAAATTCTTCAACTAAGGCTCCTGATTTCATGAATTTCCTTATGAACAGCAGCTTTCTTAGGAACAGCTAGATGACTAAGTCACTGTCTTGTTTCGTAGTCTTTCATTTTGTTTAGTATATAAGTTGCTTGGCCATATCCTGTATTGGAACCATTCTGAACTGTGAATAAAAATGAGTATTGTCCCATCTCTTTCTTTCTCACATAAATTAAAAATTCTACAATATCAATTTATTTTTAATAGATCCTAAATACAAAACAAGATACTAATGTTTAATTTCAAGGAATGGAATCAAAGGGTGTATTCTTTGATTTCTAAACTTTGAACACTAGTTTTTCTTTACTCATTTCATTAATTTTCAAAATGAATTTAGTTATTATGATTTTTCAAGTTCAAAAATATCATAATAAAATTAGATAATACGTTGATGCACATTTTTATTAAAAATAAACATATAATTTTTTCATTGACATTTATTTTCTTAAAGCTAAGTGGTTCAATTTAAATATCTCTTATATAATAATAAACCGTTAACTAATAACGAATAAATTAATAGCACTATGACTCAACGCACACCTACAAGCGTGCAAGGTTTTACTTATTTAGGTTTAATATTTTTAAGTTAAATTAAACTTTACACAAATTTCAAATTAAATTTTAAATATATTTTTAGTATTGGTACAATGAGTCTAAAAAAATATCAAGTCATAGTTCTTTTAATGACTTACAAAAGACAATATTTTTGGAGGACCTGCATGAGTTTAAGAAGAATTTGTGGTAGATATGGGTGTATTAACATTGCTAGAATACGAAAATAAGAGAGTGGAGCTATATTTCTTTTCCACATCTTTTCAGTACACGCGCGAGTCTAATATATATGATTCCTAACTATTCCTAACTACTATACAACGTGTATTAACTATTGAAGTCCATACACCACTAAATTATAACTTCCACATATTGTAGTCTCCGGTTATGCAACCCACGACCATGGTGAGGTGACTGATTGCATGAGGTAACTTCACTTGTGAGCAGGTGTTAATATGGTGCAACTATATTCAAAATTAATTAACCATCCATTGTATTCATATCAATCATGAGCTAGATTATAATACAACTAAGAAAATCAATCGCGACATGACATTGCGTCACAACAACAACATGTATGTACAATGTCAGTCGAACACATGTGATACATGTCACTCCATTGACCATATTGAATATCATTTTTAGAAATTACAACATAACTATCAAAAAATTACATATTGAATTGTATTTTAGAATTATACAATGCATATTTAGACAATTCGTACATGAGTTCAAGCTAGAGGATACCATAATTGTGTATTAACATATATTTACAAATCCGAATAACAAAATATAATTTTTTTTTTCAGTTTTCATATTTAAGAAAGAGATGGTGCAAGTTATAATGTTGATTAGTTAATTTAGACAAAAATCATTCTTTGATATTTAAAGCGTTATTTGTAATTGGGATAATAAGTTAGGATTATTTATTTTCTACATTGATCTTAAGAGATAGTAGCTACCACATGCGCTAAATACGAAGGGGCATGTACCAAATAGTCCCTCGAACATTTTTTAATACACGTTATTCTAAACCCTTTTATTTCGCTCCAAAAATTCATTTACTATGCCGTCGACGCTGACGTTTAAAAATAAGAGCATATTGATTAAATGAGTGTTTAAAGAACTTTTTGGTACAAAATAAAAGGCCTGGACCAAATGTGTATTAAAAACTATTTGAGGAACTATTTGGTATTTGATCCAAATAAGAACGCAAAATTAGGGTGAAAGAAACGGAAGAAGTCAAAATACTAAAAGTAAGAAATACATATTCGTAATTGTGATAAACAGGTAACCTTTTTCTTTCTTTTTCTTGGAATGATTCTTTAAAGCAACGCCATTATCCTTAGCCTTAATGGTTTTGGGACACATGTCAATATCATAGGTTTGAAGATCTCCTACAAGTTCTTCCAACTTAAGTGATTTAAAATTTCCCAAAGAGTTCAAAATAGTGACTTTAAGAATATAACGTTTTGGAAGAGGTCTCAAAATCTTTTTAACGACACTCGTGTTAGCAATCACCTCACCCAAATTAAAACTGGTGTTTATAATGTCTGACAAACGTGCATAAAAATCATTAATGCATTCAGACTCAGACATGGTAATAGTACCAAATTGGGTGGCCAAATTTTATAATTTTGATTCTTTAACCGCGTTCGTACCCTCATGTGTCAATTTCAAAACATCCCAAGCCTCTTTAAACGTGGTACACATCATAATTCGGCGAAACTCATCAGGAGTGACAGCTCTAGAAATAGCACTCAGACCACAAGAGTTGAAATTAGACATTTTATAATCATCTTCAGTCCAGGCTGACCCGAATTTTAAAGAGGTAATTTTATCAACGGTGATCGTGGGAGGATTCCATCTATTTTCGCAAAGCAACCAAACACGTTCGTCAATGGACTTTAAACTATATTACATAATTATTCCCATAAAAAATAGGCACCTTATTAATTGAATGTTCTAGTGGAAAAATTGCAATTTTTCACAAAAATTGATTTTTTTTCAAAAAAATCAATATCACAATTTTTTTTGCGAAAAATAGGAATATGCAATAAATTAGCGCAACCCGCTTTGATACCAATTTGAAAAATCATATGAAATATGGTGTGTGATAATTGATTAAATAAATTCGCAAGTTTCCAATTAAACCTTACTAAATTAGAGTCTATTTTTAAACAAACTTAAATCAGCCCCAAACCATTTGACTATTTGTGTGCGTGTGTCAATCCATAAATAAATAAAACATGCGACACAAGTTTAAGGAAAAAATCTCGAAGGGCAAAATCTTTTTTATTTCTAGAACTCTGACAAGTCTACAAGACCATTGACTTACATACAATCTTGCTTTCGCCCACAAGAGTAACGCACGGTGCCTTCGACAAACCTCCAAAGCAACGACTTGAAACAAAATAGCAATGGTTCACATGCAGCTATACCACAAGGATCGCAATCCTAGACACGCAGTCTTCTCGGTGTAGTTTATCCTCCCCACAAGAGTAAACAACAGTAAAGTGTGTTCTTCAAACACCAAAATAATTCACTAAAGCATATGGGAGTTTTGTGAATTGGAAACAAAAAGGGGATTGAACCCTAAAAGGAAGAAGCCAAAAGAATTTTGCTTTCGTAGCTTTTATGTTCTGTAAAATGCTCAGACTTCTTAATTAAAACGAAACCATTTAATGAGTTTTTATACCAAAATGTGCCGCCTCGAAAAACGAGCTCGTTCGACCGAGATAAGGATCTCGCTCGAACGAAGGACTAATGTCGTTCAAACGACATCTTGCGACATCCATATGTCGCTCAAATGAGATAGATATCTCACTTGAACGACCTGGGCATCAAAATCGAGATACACGCCAACACTTAGAAAAAATTACTCATTCTCAAATTTGACGAAAATGTTCGCTCCAACACTTAGAAAATATTTTGTAAAAATATCCCAAAAGCACTAAGTGGAATGTTAAGGTATTTAAAACAAAACCTTACCAAAGTAAACTTCGCGGAGTCTTTTTGATGCAGAACATGATATTCAGATCCGTCTTTGATGCTTGAATATTCTTGAAAGCTCTTTGACGGTGTAGCGGTATATGACATAATAAATTGATAACAGAATTATAAAAATCTGTCCTTACACTCTCTCTCTCTCCCTCACTACACACACACACACACACGCGCACACACACACAGAGGCTATTAAATAAATCTCTTAAAAATGTACCGATAAACATAATCATTTTCAAGAAAGAGTAATTAGTAGTATTTGATAAGCACCCAAAAGTGTACATTGTATACCTCGAATAGACTTATTTTTGTTGTTAATTTTAGGCGATTTGGGCCTTTTATGCTTAAATTTGTAATGAGCAGACTTGGTCGCCATTTGCGAAAGTTCGACGCTTATTTCTAGGCAACTATGCGATTTATGGAGCTAATTCCCCAGTCTCGTAACCTTAACCGAGACTACACCTAGCCTAAACCAACCCCGAACCCCATGTGTGTTTAGTTTGTGCTTTTTAGATTTTTACTTTGATTGATTTTTATTTTTAGGATATATTTTAGACTTACTTAGAATTTTTTAGAATTAATTTTCTATTTCTTTTTATTTTTTATTTTTATTTGTTTTTTAATTTTAGTCTTTATTTTTAGTTTTGCTAGATTTTATATTTTTTGGACTTTAGGTTTTATTTTTACTTCTTTTATAGTTTGGTATTGTTTTTATTATTTTTGTTTTATTTTTAATAGATTTTATTTATTTTTAGAGGATTTATTTTTAATCTTAGTGCATCAAGTATTTGTTTTCCTATATTTTTTTATTTGTTACTATTTTTTGTTTTGTTTTTGATTTGTTTTATTACTTTTTATTTGATCCGTGTTTAGTTTTTAGAGTTTTTATTGTGTGTCATGTTATTTTTTGTTTTTTTAGTTTTTTTAGTGAGTTGTATTTTTAGTTGATTTTTATTATTAGTTTATTATTTATTTTTAGTTTACTCGTTTTTATTTTATTATGTTTATTTTTATTATTTTCTTATTTTATTTTAAAGGGGTACAACTCAAACACACACACACACCCTAATCTCATACAAACTCCTACACCTAAAACACCCAACTAATCCCCACCACATTCCCATACACCATACACACACAAATCACCCCATCCATCTTCTTCCTCTCAACCATCCTTACTCTCTCTCCTACTCCATTAACATAACACACACCTTCTCATTCTCTCACCTCACACCTACCAACCAAATCTCCACCATAAACCAAGCCCAACCCTCTAAACCTTTAGCCCACAACCTAGAAAATCCAACCCAAACCAACCAGGTTTAACCCCTGACCATCAAATCCCGTCGGCCTTAAACCGTCGAAATCCGACCTCATAACCGCTGGCAACCAACCCGTCAAATGACCCCGACCAACCCCTTTTCACCACCTTATAGATGCGAGATCTTAAAACCCAACTCAGAATCCACCAACCACTTCCATCTCCCTCTACCCAAGTTACAATCGTAACCCATAAATTCGCAACGTCCTCGGAGATATCCGAACCAACCTGTCGCCGCCGAGATTTATACCCGTCGGACCTCCACTTCTGGCCTAACCCGATTACACCATCCCCCATATCCAAACCCGATGTTCAAACCCATCCCCGCGACCCTCTTAACCGACCATACCCACCTACGACACAACCCGGAATCATCCCCAACCCGCTACCATAGCGCTGCCAAACTCTAAAGCCTTTGACCCATACTTAAAACCCATTTCACTCCCGATTACCTAAATCAATTTCTACTTGTCAACAAATGCAAGACCAATGTCAAATACCCCACATGTGTTTAAAGCCTCATGTCCTCCTTTTTACCCTAATGCCCCTCACACCTTATTAAACCCCATTTGCTATTATGCCCTCTTATCAAATTAGATATTATCCTCACCCATGCTTAAACATAAACTCTACAATTTATCCCTATCCTCCATGTGCACCATATAAATTGAAGACTTGGGGCCATTTTGAAGGGGTCTCCTAATTAGTTTTTATAATTTGTGGGATAAAATTCTCCCTATTCCTCTATAAAGAATAATTGCATTTTTAGCAAATATCTCAATATAGAGGTGTGTGGTGAAATTTATCTCTATAATGAATCCCACTCCACCCCTCTATAGTGGATTTTTGCATTTTTAGCAACTATTTCAAAATAGATTGATGTGGTTGAATCCATCCCTTATGGAAGGTAAATTCTAATTCATTCCTTTCTATTGAGTATTTGTATTTTTAGCAAATATCTTAACATAAAGTGATGATGTAGAATTTATTTCCTTGGATGAGTTCTAATGTACAATTTTATAATATTAGGATTTGCATTTTTTGCAATTTTCTTTTATTATTTTAGTGTCCATTATGAGTTCATCCTTTATCTTGTAATCAGTTTAGTTTTATTTCTTTTTATTTGTAGTTTTCATTTTAGATTCAATAAATATATTAGTGAGTGATTTTCATTGAGTGATTGTTGATGTAATTGAATACTCCATTCCAATTCAAGGCTAAAATGGTTTTATTTATTCCTCTTTAATTACTATCACTTTAATACATGGATGCTTTTTAATTCTTTACTTTTATTTTTGGATGATGATTATTCAGGGCTAATCTCCCATTCATGGGATTAATTTTCAAGCTCTCGTGAGTTCAATTTACTTGGCTTACTTATTAGAACAATTTTGTTATTTCACTTTTCTTAAATTAGCTTTTACATCTTAGTTAATACTTTAAACATCAGTACATAGTTGGTTAAATTAATAATCCCTTGAAAAATCCATAAAAAAATATAAAAAGCAAAAATAGAAAAATCATAATAATATGCAAATTAATTACACACGTCTTCATATATTTTGTGTTTCATCGCTAGAGTTGGATTTATACTCCCTTACTTAGCCATATACATATGTTGAGTTTATTTGTAGGTTAAACGGAATTTTGATCGAAAAGGAGTTGCAACAACAACAAAAATATACATCAGAGACACAACAATTTTTTTCTATCAAATGTCGCCGTTGCCAATCTTTGGAGGTTGAAGCACTTGAGAAGATCCATTTTGTGATTCATTTGTATTTTTTATTTTCGTACCATTTTTTTATTTTTTATTTGGAAGGCTTGTATTAGGTTTATTTTATTACTTGTCTTGTATTGCGATGCTGAGAGACACGATTTATTTTTCCTTTACATTTGTAAAAAAAAAGAAGAAAAATGTCATAGGGAAACTAGAGAAGGTAGAGAGAGGGCATCCAAGGCGAAGATTTATAAGCGTCTCTACTTTGGGTTGGTAGGACTCCCGGGGCCGACTGAGAGAGGCGTAATCTCCCCCCCCCCCCCCGGTCGACTCAAATTGTTCATCACCCCATGGTGTAAAAGTCGCGGGAGGTGCCTTTCTATTCCGTCGCGCCTCTCCTGTTAGCGAGTCAATATAATGTGTGTGCTTACCTGCTCTTATTTGATTTTAATTATCGCATTTATTTTCAAATGTGTGTGATGAATTAATCAATTAAGACCTATACCCGATCATTCACGAGAAGGGATTTCAACACCCGACTCACTCTCTTACCAATTATTTACTACCCTAGCCATCATTAAAATTAAAAACAATCAACTAGGTAGCCCAATAAGATAATATTTTTGCAAAGGCCATCACTCAGATAATTTTCATGATTTTTATCGCCCGCGGACTTAATTAAAATTTGACTACCCTTTTCACAAAATTTTGAAGATCAAAATTGACTATGTGCTAGTTAGTATTTCTCCTTGACTTGTGTGTGTTCAATTACATAGTCGGGTTTTTGTGAGTTCCTGGAAATTGAAAGATTCCAAATATTTTTCCCACTCTTTTAAAAAAAATCCATAAATATTTTCTTCCTTTATTCTTCCTCCAAAAAAATCCAAAAAATATATATTTTTCCCACTCTTTTCTTACAAAAACAAAATCCAAAAATATTTTCTTCCTTTATTTTTCCACTAAAAAAATCCAAACTATATATATATTTCCCACTCTTTTCTTCTAACAAAAAAATTTCAAAAATACATATTCTTTCCTTCTTTTTCTCCATAAAAATAAAAAAATATTTTCTTCCTTTATTTTTAGAAAAATTCGAAAACATTTTCTTCCTTTCATTCTCTAAAAATCACAAAAATATTTCCTTTCTTTTTCAAAATAATCAGAAATATAAAAAATACAATTTTCTTTTATCTTGAAAAAAAATAAAAATAAATAAGGCCCGTGATCGGTGTTTTTTCACCCTCACCTTTGCCAATTTATCCAACAAAAGTGACACTTCAGTCTTATTTGGGGGTGACTCTCATCACCCAATTTTTATGCCACCCCGTTCGATCATACTTCTTATCTTTAGGGTGAGAATGGTTCGGTCTGACTGAAGACATTAAACTTAGCTCTACTCAGAGGCAACCCGTGATTTCTTGTATAAGTCTCATCCTGTTTGGGGGTGGTATTTCACACCACCCTATGCTTCATATGTTTTTAGACTTGGCACCTTTTTTTTTTCTTATCATTTATTGAGGTTTCTTTTTGGATTCATCTATCCACTTCATTAGCGGCTGATTCCGGTAATATCCTTCCTAACTAATGCTCTCAATTTTAAAAATTATTTTACTTAACATCGAGGACGATGTTTCTTTTTGTTTTGGGGTGGGGAATTTTATCAAAATCGTACCTCTTTTTGATTTTTTTTTTATTTTTAAACATGATTTTTAAAAAAATTTGTGCAGTTTCTTTCATCTCACTCTTTGACGTACATGTTCAATCATGCATCCTTTATGTATAGGAATCGATCTAGAGGATATTTTTTCTATAACTTTTTTTTTGGAAAAAGGGAAGGACCCCTAAACTTTATTAAAACAGGAGAACAACCACTCCAGCATGGCTTCAACAAATTTAAAGAAACTAGAAAGATAAAGCATTAAAGTTAGGGCTTTATCATAGCCCCATTACAAGTCTATGTAAGAAATAAGAACTTAGTGGCATCCCATCACATCCATTTTACAAGCTCCTCTGACCACTCAAGGAAGATCCTGGAAGTTTGTGTAAATTTTACCTATAGGAATATCAATACCAACATTGGCCAGTTTATCAGCCACCACGTTAGACTCTCTATAACAATGTTTAAGAGAATAGTTAAGCTGAGTGAGCATCAACCTTTTTTTCTTGTATAACTTATATAATACATAACAAGACATTTTTCACCATGAATTTCTAGACTAAACAAAATTTGTGCACTTATCACGTCAATACGGTTTAGAGTTGAAGAGTACTATAATTCTCAAGAGAACGTTAAGGATCACTAGTAGAGACTTTAGCTTGTGAAATTTGTGACCTTCACCCCTTCATAGAGTTTTACGTAATCTTTGAGTCACAATTTGATTCAACTTCGTTTGGGTCCCCACTTAATCGTTGTATGATCTCATTATTCTTCACTAAATTTTTTGCTTGATCATTGAGAATGACATCACTTTCAAGTTATGAGAAACATGTGTCTTGAAGTTGTCTCGATCACCATATTTTCACCCATACACCAACTAAATTCCATTCATCGTCATCCATACACCTTCCATTTTGCGTATCATCACCATATATCATACCACCTATTTCCATATCAATTCCACTTTCCACCCACCATGTTGAAAATGGGAAGAATGTTGAAAGTTAAAGGGGAAGATTCTTCATAGAGAGTGTTTGCATTTTTAGCGAATATCTCTCCCAAAGACGATTCAGATGGAGAAAAATTAAATACAACTCTATGTTGGGGTTATTTATATTTTTAGCAGATTTATCTCAAACATTGATGCGTATTTGGAAAAAGAAAAAAAAAGAAAAAAAAGAAAAAAAAAGAAAAAAAAGAGAAAAATGAAAGTAAAAGGAGAAGATCCATCATAGAGAGTTCTTGAATTTTTAGCGAATATCTCTCCCAAAGTTTGATTCATATGGAGAAAAATTAAATACAAATCTATGTTGGGGTTATTTGTATTTTTAGCAGATTTACATTGATGAGTATTTGGAAAACAGAAAAAGAGAAAGTTGTAGTTTAGAAATAAGGACATTTGTTTGTCAAAGTGTGATAAACTATTCTCAAACATACACCTTCCATCCATCATATCACCATCCTACCTCATATCATCCCATCCTTCCATCCATCATATCAGCAAATGAAAGTCAACGTGGTGAATAACTCGACGTTCTCACTATAGTTATTAGCATTCTTTAATGAGATCATTTTCTTTCTTAATATCCGTTCTTTCTTATGTGTGCGTGAGACGTTTGGACTTACTTACATTTACTCACCTCCTCACACACAAGAGCGATAAACTTACCCAAATCTCATGAGTTCGTTTTAGAGAGCAATATCTAGTGAGATTTTGGAGTTAAAGCGCTGATTCCGAAAAGGCGATCTAGAAATTACTTTTATGATGCTCGACCCGTTTTCACTGATTCACACCACACACGTTGAGTTCTAGGAAATATGTGCCTTGAGTTTTTACTTAGCTAACCTTTTCTACATTTTATCTTGTATTCCTCAATATATTTATCTTGTGATGGATTGTGCTATTATTATATGTCTAATAAGAGATTAACTAGCATTCCAAATAAAGAATTTTCAGGGTAAATTCCCTATAAATCCTCACGAGACAAAACTTGTCCTATAGAGGAATCTATAGGTTTAAAGGCTTGTTGCACATGCTGAGTGCAATCGCAAGTTCCGCGAAAGTGTTACACTTTTGGTTATTATCTTTCTCTTTCTCTTTATCTTATTGCTCGAGGACTAGCAACGCTTTATTTGGGGGTGGTGTGATAAGTACCCAAAAGTGAGCATTTTATACCCTGAATAGACGTATTTTAGTTGTTAATTCTTGGCAATTTGGTTCTTATATACTTAAATGTTTAATGTGCAGGCTTGATAACCCTTTACGGATGTTCAACGCTTATTTCAAGGAAATTGTGTTATTTATGGAGCTAATTCCCCAATCCCGAAACCTTAACTGACCAAAACCTATTCCGAACCCCATGTGTGTTTCGTTTGTGCTTTACAAATTTTTTTAGAGTTTTAGTTTGAGCCTTTTTATTTTTAGGATTTATTTTAGATTTATTTAGAAGTTTCTAGAAATTACGTTCTATTTCTTTTAATTTTTATTAGTTTTTAATTTTAGTCTTTAATTTTAGTTTTATTAGATTATATATTTTTAGGACTTTAGGTTTTATTTTTACTTCTTTAATAGTTTTTATTATTTGAGTTTATTTTTAATAGATTTTATTTATTTCTAGAGGATTGATTTTTTATCTTAGTGCATCGAGTATTTGTTTTCCTTTATTTTTTTGTTCGTTTTTAGTTTTTTGTTAGTTTATTATTGCTTTTTGTTTTGTTTTGTTTTGTTTTATTTTATTAGTTTTTATTTGAGTATTGTTTAGTTTTTAAAGTTTGTATTGCGTGTCGTGTTATTTTTATTTATTTTTTTGTTTTTTTAGTGAGTTTTATTTTTAGTTCAGTTTATTTTTGTTTTTAGTTTACTTGTTTTAATTTTATTAAGTTTATTTTTATCATTTTCTTATTTTATTTTATAGGGGTACAAAGCAAACACACACACACACACACACAAATCACTCCCTCTATCTTCTTCCTCTCACCCATCCTTACTCTCTCTCTTACTCCACTAACTTAACACCCACCTTCTCACTCTCTCACCTCACACCCGCCAATCAAACCTCCACTATAAACGAAATATAACCCTCTAAACCTTTTACCCGTAACCTAGAAAATCCAAACCAACCCAACCCGGTTTGACCCCTGACCCCCTTATCACGTCGGAGTTAAACCTCCCAAACCTGACCTCATATCCATCGGGGACCAACCCGTCAAATGAAGTCGGCCAACCCCCCTTGTCCACCTTATAGTTGCGACCCCTTAAACCCCAACCTGAATTTCGAAAACCACTTCCATCTCCCTCTACCCGAGTTACAATCCTAACCCATAAGCCCGCACCCCCCTCAGAGTTGTCCGGATCAACCCCTCGCCACCCAAACTTATACCCGTCGGACCTCCACCTTTGTCCTTACTCGTTTACACCATCCCCCATATCCAAACTTGATGTTCAAACCTGTTCCCGCAACCCTCTTGACCAACCATACCCACCTGTAGCATAACCCGAAATCATCACCAACTCGCTGCTATACGGCTGCCAAACTCGAAAGCCGTAGACCCATACTTCAAACCCGTTCCATTCCCCATTACACGAATCGATTTCTACCTGTCAAAAAAACCAAGACCAAAGTCAAATACCCCACATGTGTCTAAATCCTCATGTTCTCCTTTTTACCCAAATTCTCCTCACACCTTATTAAACCCCATTTCCTATTATACCCTCTTACCAAATCAGATATTATCCTCACCCATTCTCCTCTCACCATTCCCATGCACACTTAAAAACATAAACTCTCCAATTTACCCCTAGCCTCCATGTGCACCATATAAATTGAAGACTTAGAGCCATTTTGAAGGGATGTGCAAATTAGTTTTTAAGCTTTGTGTGAAAAAATTCTCCCCACTCCTCTATAGAGAGTATTTGCATTTTTAGAAAATATCTCAATACAGAGGTGTGTGGTGAAATTTATATTTAGGATGAATTTCACTCCACCCTTCTATAGTTGGTTTTTGCATTTTTAGCAATTATTTAAAAGTAGATTGACATTGTTTAATTCACCCCTTATGGGAGGTAAATTCTAATTCATTCCTTTATGTTGAGTATTTGCATTTTTAACAATTATCTCAACATAAAGTGATGATGTAGAATTTATTTCCTTGGATGAGTTCTAATGTACAATTTTATAATATTAGGATTTTCTGTTTTAGCTAATCTCTTTTATTATTTAAGTGTCCATTATGAATCATCCATTCTCTTGAAATTAGTTTAGTTTTATTTCTTTTTATTTGTAGTTTTCATTTTAGATTCAATAAACATATTATTGATTTATTGTAATTGAGAGATTGCTGATGTAATTGAAAACTCCATTCCACTTCAAGGCTAAAATGTATTGATATATTCGTCTTTAATTACTATAACTTTAATACTTGCATGCTTTTTAATTTTTTACTTTTATTTGGGATGATGATTTTTTAGGGCAAATCCCATTCAAGATATAAATTTTAATGCCCTCATGAGTCCAATTAAGTTGTTTTAATTATGAGCAAAATTTTATAATCTCACTTTTGTTAAATTAGCTTTCACATCTTAGTTAGTACTTTAAAAATCAGTATATAGTTGGGTAATTAATAATCCACCGAAAAATCCATAAAAAAAGGAATAAAAAGCAAAAATTGAAAAATCATATTTTTATGTAAATGAATTACACATGTCTTCACATAATTTATGTTTCATCCTTAGAGTTGGATTGATACTCCCTTACTTACCCCTTTTCATATTTTGACTATATTTATAGGTTGAAGGGAATTCCGATAGAAAAGAAGTTGCAACAACGACAAAGATATACATTACAGACACAATATTTTTTACCTATCAGTATTTGTCGAACAAATTTGGTATACATGTTCGGAAGATTATTACCACAAAATTTCATCGAAAAATTCAACTGGTAGTGGGTTATTTGAAAAAGTGATGAATAGTTGCATTTTTTACCGTTAAAAGTTATCGTCATTGTCTCTCCATCTTAAAAATTGAATTCATGTAATTTTTAATAGATGATCTTCTCATTACGAAGATTACTTATTCCAAATACGGGTAAAAGATCTCTCTCTCTCACTCTCTCTCTCTCTCTCTCTCTCTCTCTCATTTTTGTCTGAGGTTAATAACATATGCTACGCCATTAATCTTTTTTAATATACATTTTAGTTATTAAAAAATAATTCCTAACATATAAAATAAATTTTGTTTCTTAGGTAAATCATAAAAAGCTGCGATTGAAGTTGTAGGTAGGACATGAAAGAATTCTTGCCATAATTAATAAACGGTGATCTACATAAAATGTGTTAATTCAAAGATAATTAATTAAGTCTTTATCTCGTTTGTCATTAAATCTTCTCTGAAAATACATGAATTGCAAGTTTGGATTTTTCTTAGTTTCACCTCACATATTGTCAATTTAAGCCTTTAATTTTAATCAAATGGTTGATTTTAAACTTATAATGTATCTTTCAATAAATACAGGGCCCTATGATTGAACAAATTTTAAAAAATAATGAGAAAAATAAAATCCCACTTATGTGAAAAAATATTTCACAACTTTATTTTTCACCCTAAATAAATATATTTCTAGCCGAACATAACAAACCATAAGCGAACTGTACAAAATGGTTATTCTTCAGGTATTGACTAGTATTTCTTTAATATTGTTACTAATATTTCTAAAGTGAATATTATTTCATGGCATAATAATTCTTTTTGAGTCAAATTCAACCTTTTCCAAAGTTTCCCATTACAATATGGTAAATCAGTTTATGACTCCTAATTGAATGGATCAATCTAAGTAGCAAGGGGAAACGGGAGCACAAAGATCTATTGAGTGAGCTTTTGGAGGGAAGACTAAATAAATTGAAGAAAATGTTTTTTGGTTATTAATTTGTATTATGTATGTAGTATATATGTATGAGTGGTGGGGGCGGGTGAGTCAAATGAAAACGAAATATTTAGACTATATTTTCAAAATATTAAAAAGGCATTTTGATGGAATTTGTTGTAGAGTATGTAAACATTATGTGGATACCCAAATTAATAACCCAATAATACCTACTTTACAATTTTTGAGTTTTAGTGAGTGCTTACTAGGAGGGAGAGACTATAGAGAGATAAAAAAAATAAGACATAATAAGTGAGGAATATTTAAGGAGAGTAGGAACAATTAAAAAAGGAGTAATGCTACACGGACCCCAATTTTGTACCCTATAATAAGACAAGTGTAATACCTCGTACTTTTGGCTATATTTATTTTTGGGATTATTTAATTAATGAGAATTAATTGGAAATTAATCCGGGTAAAATACTAGCGAGTTGTGAGTTGGTATTTGACTATATTGAGTATATATGATGTTATATGAATATTGAATTATGAGATTTGTCGTGAGATTTATATACGGCAATTTGGTCATTTTATTGGGACGCGTGTGACAGTAGTGTCAGGATATAATTATTTTAATTATAAAAGTGAATTTAAATTCTATTAACCGTATGGTCATTTTGAGTGCGCCAACGTGTCCAGAAGGGTCGAGATAGTCAGAAAACACTAACTGGGGGTGTAGTTTGGGTCCCGGGGTATTTTTAGGCCATACCGGCAATATAAAGGGTATTTTGGTCATTTCGTATTTTTAGGAATTAGAAATGACGAAAATTAGAGAAGTAAATCTGATGTGGGTTTGACCCACTAAGCCACTAACCAACCCATGTTAACCTAATAGGTTACGTAGGTTATTAGAATTAGGTTCTATTACTTTCCATAAGAAAACCCTAGCCACCATAGCCATTGGAGAAAAGCTTGGAGAGAGAGAGAGGAGGAGAATTCTGTAGAAAAAGCTTCATTAAATCAACACCAAACTCAGAGACACTAGAGGCAAGTGGTTTAATATCGTTTAATTTCAGAGAATGCTCTTTCCATGTATAGGAATTTAATAAAATTGATTTGTTCTTGGTGAAATATGAAAACCCATGTATTTTAGAACTTAGAACTTGAAATCTTGAGGAGAATTGCATGTAGAATGGTAGGTAGATGATTATACTGATGATATTAGTGAATGGATGAAATCAAAACGGATTTATATTGGGTTAATTCATGATTTAAAATTTTAGGGTTCATGTTCTTGAAAATTGGGGAATAATGTAGAAACTTGTGATTTAATGTTGTTTAGGATGTATTAATTCCTTAAAAGATGTTAGTATACGACCTTAGCATGTTTTAGGATGATTGGAGAACTTAAAACATTGTTGGAACGAATTTTAGAGGAGATTTGAGGAGTAAGAATTGATGAAAAACGAGACTGGAAATTATGGGCTTGAAACTGGTCAGTCGTTAGAAGACCTCCCCAGGTCATTCGAACGAGCTCGTTCGAACGAGCTTCTAACGAGTTGACCAGTCTCTTCTAACGATGGGAAACTTCGTTCGATACCTACATTCGAACGAGATGTCGTTAGAAGGTACAGTTCGTTCGAACGAACTGAAATCTCGTTTGAACAGCCTAATACCCCGTACTTTTGGCTATATTTATTTTTGGGATTAATTAATTAATGAGAATTAAATGAAAATTAATCCGGGTAAAATACTAGCGAGTTGTGAGTTGGTATTTGACTATATTGAGTATATATGATGTTATATGAATATTGAATTATGAGATTTGTCGTGAGATTTATATACGGCAATTTGGTCATTTTATTGGGACGCGTGTGACAGTCGCGTCAGGATATAATTATTTTAATTATAAAAGTGAATTTAAATTATATTAACCGTATGGTCGTTTTGAGTGCGCCAACGCGTCCGGAAGGGTCGAGATAGTCAGAAAACACTAACCGGGGGTGTTGTTTGGGTCCCGGGGTATTTTTAGGCCATACCGGCAATATAAAGGGTACTTTGGTAATTTCGTATTTTTAGGAATTAGAAATGACGAAAATTAGAGAAGTAAATCTGATGTGGGTTTGACCCACTAAGCCACAAACCAACCCATGTTAAGGCAATAGGTTACGTAGGTTATTAGAATTAGGTTCTATTACTTTCCATAAGAAAACCCTAGCCACCATAGCCATTGGAGAAAAGGTTGGAGAGAGAGAGAGGAGGAGAATTCTGCAGAAAAAGCTTAATCAAATCAACACCAAACTCAGAGACACTAGAGGCAAGTGGTTTAATATCGTTTAATTTCAGAGAATGCTCTTTCCATGTATAGGAATTTAATAAAATTGATTTGTTCTTGGTGAAATATGAAAACCCATGTATTTTAGAACTTAGAACTTGAAATCTTGAGGAGAATTGCATGTAGAATGGTAGGTAGATGATTATACTGATGATATTAGTGAATGGATGAAATCAAAACGGATTTACATTGGGTTAATTCATGATTTAAAATTTTAGGGTTCATGTTCTTGAAAATTGGGGAAAAATGTAGAAACTTGTGATTTAATGATGTTTAGGATGTATTAATTCCTTAAAAGATGTTAGTATACGACCTTAGCATGTTTTAGGATGATTGGAGAACTTAAAACATTGTTGGAACGAATTTTAGAGGAGATTTGAGGAGTAAGAATTGATGAAAAACGAGATTGGAAATTTTGGGCTTGAAACTGGTCAGTCGTTAGAAGACCTCCCCAGGTCATTCGAACGAGCTCGTTCGAACGAGCTTCTAACGAGTTGACCAGTCTCTTCTAACGATGGGAGACTTCGTTCGATACCTACATTCGAACGAGAAGTCGTTAGAAGGTACAGTTCATTCGAACGAACTGAAATCTCGTTCGAACAGCCTAATACCCCGTACTTTTGGCTATATTTATTTTTGGGATTAATTAATTAATGAGAATTAATTGGAAATTAATCCGGGTAAAATACTAGCGAGTTGTGAGTTGGTATTTGACTATATTGAGTATATATGATGTTATATGAATATAGAATTATGAGATTTGTCGTGAGATTTATATACGGCAATTCGGTCATTTTATTGGGACGCGTGTGACAGTCGCGTCAGGATATAATTATTTTAATTATAAAAGTGAATTTAAATTCTATTAATCGTATGGTCATTTTGAGTGTGCCAACGCGTCCGGATGGGTCGCGATAGTCAGAAAACACTAACCGAGGGTGTAGTTTGGGTCCCGCGGTATTTTTAGGCCATACCGGCAATATAAAGGGTATTTTGGTAATTTCGTATTTTAAGGAATTAAAAATGACGAAAATTAGAGAAGTAAATCTGATGTGGGTTTGACCCACTAAGCCACTAACCAACCCATGTTAACCCAATAGGTTACGTAGGTTATTAGAATTAGGTTCTATTACTTTCCATAAGAAAACCCTAGCCACCATAGCCATTCGAGAAAAGCTTGGAGAGAGAGAGAGAGGAGGAGAATTATGCAGAAAAAGCTTCATCAAATCAACACCAAACTCAGAGACACTAGGGGCAAGTGGTTTTATATCGTTTAATTTCAGAGAATTCTCTTTCCATGTATAGGAATTTAATAAAATTGATTTGTTCTTGGTGAAATATGAAAACCCATGTATTTTAGAACTTAGAACTTGAAATCTTGAGGAGAATTGCATGTAGAATGGTAGGTAGATGATTATACTGATGATATTAGTGAATGGATGAAATCAGAACGGATTTATATTGGGTTAATTCATGATTTAAAATTATAGGGTTCATGTTCTTGAAAATTGGGGAAAAATGTAGAAACTTGTGATTTAATGATGTTTAGGATGTATTAATTCCTTAAAAGATGTTAGTATACGGCCTTAGAATGTTTTAGGATGATTGGAGAACTTAAAACATTGTTGGAACGAATTTTAGAGGAGATTTGAGGAGTAAGAATTGATGAAAAATGAGATTGGAAATTCTGGGCTTGAAACTGGTCAGTCGTTAGAAGACCTCCCCAGGTCGTTCGAATGAGCTCGTTCGAACGAGCTTCTAACGAGTTGACCAGTCGCTTCTAACGAAGGGAGACTTCGATAGATACCTTCGTTCGAACGAGATGTCGTTAGAAGGTACAGTTCGTTCGAACGGACTGAAATCTCGTTCGAACAGCCTCGTTCGAACGAGACTTCTAACGAGCTGACAGTTTAGGCCTTTTTGGCCTATTTTGATTTTGGGAGTCCCGTAAACTTGTTCGAGGGTAGAGATAACATTCCTTTGGTGATGTATTGATAGATTTGGGACTTTTGGGTTATTATGAAGAGTAAATCATATACGAGTGATTTAAATCAATGGACTGTTTGGGTTGAGACGTGAGTGTCTACTACGACGTGAGAATAAATTATGGCGCGTATGATTATAAACCGGAATCATATAAAGTGTATAAATTATATGTTGGTACTAGAATGAGAATAGTACTACAATTAATCTACGGGATTACTAAGATGTGTGTTTACTTAGTATTGGTATATGATTTGTGTGTATAACAAAGCTACCATACTTGCTATCACGGGAGGTTTGCGTTCGCTTAGGGCCCTCTAATCCTTGTGTTTCCTGGATTTAGACTGGTTACCTCGATGAACATAGGTCAGAGAAAGACTTATTGGGATGTTAATAAGTCCGCTGATCGTGGGAGAGTAGGTATGTGCGTGACCCATGTGATGTGACTGTGTTCGCCTCCACTATTTGTGATTTGTGTTATCTGAACTATTCCTGAGAGATTCAGAATATGTGATCCTTATGTACGTGATGTACCGGGATGGATAGAAGAGTATGTGTGCACCGCAACTTAGTCTCGGGGTGTCACAGGCGGTATCAGAGCATCAGGTTCTAGTGTCCTTTAGGATCTGTACGGCTATTATGTTTCCTCTAAGTTTCTTTGATATAGAGCCCTATATTTTAGGACTGTTGTACTCTTTTTGTCTATGCTTCGTTCTTCAGCTATTTTAAGTTTATAAACAGTGAACTTATAAACTTTATTCTTATTTAAGATGCCTCCACGACGTGCACGACGAGTTCCCAGTGATGCAACGCCCGAACCCCAGCCTGCTCCAGTTCAGGGCATGATGAACGCCGCTGAGGTTGCAGTTATGGTAGCCCAAGCGGTTAATGCTGCAATTGCCGTAGTTCAGCAGGCACCACCTCAGGCACCGGTTGCCGCGCCTGTACAGACAAATGCATTCCCATCTGCTTGGGAACGTGTACGTGATGCTTTTCAGAAAGCGCATCCGCCAGAGTTTGCAGGTAGCTCAGATGTGGTAGTCTCGAGCCAATGGTGGAAGGATATGCAGAGGCACTTGAGGATGTATGAGTGCACGAACGTTCAGAAGCAGGTGCTAGCTACTTTCAAGCTAGTTGGCTCTGCACTGCAGTGGTGGGAGTCTATTACCACCATGGAGGAGAGGGATACTCTCACTATTCAGGACTTCTGGGTGCGGTTTGATCGCAAGTACTTTCCGTCCGCTGTTCATACGGAAATGAGGAGGAAACTGATGAATCTGAGGCAAGTGGGTAAGACCGTGGCCGAGTATGAGGCCGAGTTCACAAATCTGTTGAATATCGTTCCGGATGAGATACCAACAGAGAAGAAGAAGATTGAGAAATTCACCAACGGGTTGACACGGAGGATCCGTCAACATCTGTTAGGGAACCTTTCGTTGGCCACATATTTTGATGTGGTTAACGCTGCTTTGTTAAACTTCCAGGACCACCGCTTTCATATGGCTGAGGGAAAGAGGTCGGGAGAGTCTAGCCATCAGGGCAGGACTGGAGGACATGGTGCCGGTGGGGCACAATCTGCTCAGGGGCAGAGACAGGGTGAGCAGGGTACCGAGCAGGGGGATCAGAAGAGGTTCCGATCAGGGAACTACAGACAGGGACATGGAGGTTTCCGTCAGGGCCATCAGTGTCCAAACGGTCATCAGGGCCAACAGGGGCAGAATGAGCAGCAGTTTCAGTAGGGCCAGTAGGGCCAAGGGAGGAACGGTAACGGCCACCAGGGCTGGGGACCGCAGGGGCAGAGAGGAGGGAACTTCCCAGGGAAGTGTTTTGTTTATGGGAAGACTGGCCATAAGCGACAGGATTGTCCTGATAGGGGCAGGGCCCCACAGCAGCAGCAGCAGGGTGCTCGCTAGGAGCCATAGAGGCCTATGTTTCCCCCCGCTCTCCCCGCACCGCCACAGATGGCAGCATTGCCACCCATTCCAGCAGTCCCAGCTCAGCAGGGGCAGCTACAGTATAGACGTGTCTATAACGTCCACCAGGAAGCAGTTCCACAGGCACCGCCCGCGATTGTGGGTACGTTTCCTATTCATGGCACTATGGGTTGAGTATTATTTGATACGGGGGCTACACATTATTTTATAGCTACACATTTCGTGAAAGCTTTAGGATTGTTAGCTACGGCAGAGAGCACAGTGACGTGTGTCGACTCACCATTGGGGAGTGGGTCACTTATATTCTTTATATGCCGGGGAGCGGGGGTCGAGATTGGTGGTTTGGTATTACCTACAGACATGTTGGTATTAGATATGCATGTTCACGATGTGATTATCGGTATGGATTGGCTCGTAGCTTATAGGGCCATGATTGATTGCTTGAGCGGGAGCATTATTTTTGCTATTCTAGGGCAAGAGATGTTCGTAGTGGCGATGCCTCGCCCAGAGGGAGGATCGACCGCTCATCTGTATTACATAGACGAGGATACCTCTAAGGAGGTTGTGATTCCTTTAGATTCGATCCCGGTTGTCAGGGAGTATTTGGATGTGTTTCAGGAGATACCAGGTCTACCCCCCAGTCGAGAGATAGACTTTGTTATAGACCTATTGCCAGATACGAGGCCTATAGCACGCGCACCGTACCGTATGGCTCCTGTAGAGATGCGAGAGCTACGAGATCAGATAGGGCAGCTGTTAGGTCAGGGCTTTATTTGCAGGAGTACCTCACCCTGGGGCACTCCAGTTTTGTTTGTAAAGAAGGGGGACGGTTCACTGAGATTGTGTGTGGACTACCGAGAGTTGAATAAAGTCACGATACGGAATAAGTATCCGTTGCCTCGAATCGATGACTTATTCGACCAGTTGAGAGGAGCTTCTTTCTTCTCAAAGATTGATTTGAGATCGGGATACCATCAGTTGCGTATCAGGGAGGAGGATGTCTCGAAGACTGCGTTCTTGTCGAGATATGGTTCTTACGAGTTTCGGGTTATGCCTTTTGGTTTGACCAATGCTCCAGCAGTGTTTATGGACTTGATGAACAGAGTGTTCTGGGATTTCCTAGATCATTTTGTCATTGTCTTCATTGATGACATTCTAGTTTACTCCCAGACAGAGGAGGAGCATGCCGACCATTTGAGGCAGGTTTTGCAGACACTTCCTCAGAACGAGTTGTATGCAAAATATGAGAAATGCAGGTTTTGGCTGAAGGAGGTCCAGTTTTTGGGACACATTATTTCCGATCGGGGGATATCTGTTGATCTGGGGAAGGTATCCGCGGTGAGGGAGTGGTGACAACCCACGACACCGACTGAGATTCGTAGTTTCTTGGGCCTAGCAGGATACTACAAGAGGTTCATTCGGGGATTTTCGAAGATAGCGGGTCCTTTGACACATCTGACTCGTAAGGGTGTGCCATTCATCTGGAGTGATGCCTATCAGTTGGCATTTGATGAGTTAAAGGACAAATTGACCTCAGCACCTGTGTTAGCATTGCCGAGACCGGGAGTTGAGTATTTGGTTTACACCGATGCGTCTTTGCAAGGACTTGGAGGTGTATTGCAGCAGGAGAGACAGGCCATAGCTTATGCTTCCCGTAAGCTTAAGACTCATGAGAAGAATTACCCCACGCATGATTTGGAGTTCGCGGCAGTGGTATTTTCCCTACGGATTTGGAGGCACTATCTTTTGGGGGAAAAATTCCAACTGTTCACGGACCACAAGTCCCTACAATACCTGTTCACGCAGAAAGTGTTGAATATGCGGCAGCGTAGGTGGCTTGAGTTTGTAAAAGACTACTAGTTCGATATCGAGTATCACCCAGGCAAGGCTAACGTGGTAGAAGACACGTTGAGCCGTAGACCAGCAGATGAGGTGGCAGAGGTGTGGAAGGCAAAGTGGAAGGAGTTGGGACACCAGGATGTAGTGGCCCGATCTTTCATGTCTGTGATGACTGTTACACCGCAGATTGTCACGAAGGTAGTACGGGCACAAGCTAATGACTCGTTCTGTCAGGAGCAGATAGTTCGATTACTAGCAGAGGGAGCCGAGTCCTATACCGTTAGCTCAGACGGGGGATTACGCTTCAATGGGAGATTGGTAGTTCTAGAAGGGGAGGAATTGCGACATGATGTGATGGTTGAGTCGCACAGCTCACGGTTCGCGGTACATCCCGGAGGGGACAAAATGTACCAAGACATGAGACGCCAGTATTGGTGGACCGGTATGAAGAAAGATATTGCTGAGTTTGTTTCGAAATGCACCACTTGTCAGCTTGTAAAAGTGGATCATCAGAGAACAACAGGACTGCTACAGCCGTTGGAGGTCCCGGTGTGGATGTGGGAGAGCATATCCATGGACTTTATCATGGGGTTGCCTACGTCGCAGAGGGGTCACGACTCCGTTTGGGTAATTGTGGACAGGTTGTCCAAAGTCGCTCACTTTTTACCCGTAAGGACTGACTACACTACGTGACAGTATGCTCAGCTCTTCATTTCAGAGGTTGTGAGACTTCACGGTGTACCCCTAAATATCGTGTCTGACAGAGACAAGATATTTGTTTCGAGGTTTTGGGTTAGTTTCCAGGAGGCCATGGGCACGGAATTGTGGTTGAGTATGGCTTATCATCCACAGACCGATGGGCAGACCGAGCGCACAAATCAGATTTAGGAGGACATGCTACGCATGTGCATTATTGACTTTGGGGGTGGATGAGAGCAGTACCTTCAACTGGTAGAATTTGTTTACAATAACTCCTATCAGTTTACTATTGTCATGGCTACGTTTGAAGCATTGTACGGTAGGCCTTGTCGTTCCCCAGCATGTTGGTTAGAGGTGGGGGACAACAAACTACTTGGGCCGGAAGTGATTCTGGATACTTCGGGAAGGATTGAGTTGATTCGGAGTCGCATTCGGGTAGCTCAAGACCGGTAAAAAAGTTATCCTGATGGGAAGAGATTTTTCAAAGAATTCCAAGTGGGGGACCAGGTTTTGCTCAGAGTATCTCCTATGAAGGGGATTATGCGTTTCGGGAAGAAGGGGAAGTTGGCACCAAGGTATGTGGGGCCGTTTCCTATTATTGAGCGGAGCGGACCGGTTGCGTATAGACTTGGGTTACCGGAACATTTGCATAGGATTCACGATGTGTTTCATATTTCCTCGCTAAGGAAATACCTTAGAGATAACTTGGCTCATTCTCACATTGCTGTGGAGGACATCGATCTCCAGCTGGATAGCTCCTACGAGGAGGGGTCGATTGCTATTTTGGACCGAAGTGAGAGGAAGCTGTGGTCAAAGATAGTTCTGTTAGTGCGCGTTCAGTGGCAACATCACAATGTCGAGGAGTCCACATGGGAGAGCGAAGATAAGATGCGCGAACGTTATCCAGAGTTGTTTTTAGCAGGTACTTTCTAGTTCCGAATTTCGGGACGAAATTCAGTTATTAGGGGGGAAGTATGTAATACCCCGTACTTTTGGCTATATTTATTTTTGGGATTAATTAATTAATGAGAATTAATTGGAAATTAATCCGGGTAAAATACTAGCGAGTTGTGAGTTGGTATTTGACTATATTGAGTATATATGATGTTATATGAATATTGAATTATGAGATTTGTCGTGAGATTTATATACGGTAATTTGGTCATTTTATTGGGACGCGTGTGACAGTCGCGTCAGGATATAATTATTTTAATTATAAAAGTCAATTTAAATTCTATTAACCATATGGTCATTTTGAGTGCGCCAACACGTCCGGAAGGGTCGAGATAGTCAGAAAACACTAACCAGGGGTGTAGTTCGGGTCCCGGGGTATTTTTAGGCCATACCGGCAATATAAAGGGTATTTTGGTAATTTCGTATTTTTAGGAATTAAAAATGACGAAAATTAGAGAAGTAAATCTGATGTGGGTTTGACCCACTAAGCCACTAAACAAACCATGTTAACCCAATAGGTTACGTAGGTTATTAGAATTAGGTTCTATTACTTTCCATAAGAAAACCCTAGCCACCATAGCCATTGCAGAAAATCTTGGAGAGAGAGAGAGGAGGAGAATCCCGCAGAAAAAGCTTCATCAAATCAACACCAAACTCAGAGACACTAGAGGCAAGTGGTTTAATATCGTTTAATTTCAGAGAATGCTCTTTCCATGTATAGGAATTTAATAAAATTGATTTGTTCTTGGTGAAATATGAAAACCCATGTATTTTAGAACTTAGAACTTGAAATCTTGAGGAGAATTGCATGTAGAATGGTAGGTAGATGATTATACTGATGATATTAGTGAATGGATGAAATCAGAACGGATTTATATTGGATTAATTCATGATTTAAAATTTTAGGGTTCATGTTCTTGAAAATTGGGGAAAAATGTAGAAACTTGCGATTTAATGATGTTTAGGGTGTATTAATTCCTTAAAAGATGTTATTATACGACCTTAGCATGTTTTAGGATGATTGGAGAACTTAAAACATTGTTGGAACGAATTTTAGAGGAGATTTGAGGAGTAAGAATTGATGAAAAACGAGATTGGAAATTCTGGGCTTGAAACTGGCCAGTCGTTAGAAGACCTCCCAAGGTCGTTCGAACGAGATCGTTCGAACGAGCTTCTAACGAGTTGACCAGTCGCTTCTAACGAGGGGAGACTTCGTTTGATACCTTCGTTCGAACGAGATGTCGTTAGAAGGTACAGTTCGTTCGAACGAACTGAAATCTCTTTCGAACAGCCTCGTTCGAACGAGACTTCTAACGAGCTGGCAGTTTAGGCCTTTTTGGCCTGTTTTGATTTTGGGAGTCCCGTAAACTTGTTCGAGGGTAGAGATAACATTCCTTTGGTGATGTATTGATAGATTTGGGACTTTTGGGTTATTATGAGGAGTAAATTATATACGAGTGATTTAAATCACTGGACTGTTTTGGTTGAGACGTGAGTGTCTACTATGACGTGAGAATAAATTATGGCGCGTATGATTATAAACCGGAATCATATAAAGTGTATAAATCATATGTTGGTACTAGAATGAGAATAATACTACAATTAATCTACGGGATTACTAAGATGTGTGTTTACTTAGTATGCGTATATGATTTGTGTGTATAACATACCTACCATACTTGCTATCACGGGAGGTTTGCGTTCGCTTTGGGCCCTCTAATCCTTGTGTTGCCCGGATTTAGACTGGTTACCTCGATGAACATAGGTCAGAGAAAGACTTATTGGGATGTTAATAAGTCCGCTGATCGTGGGAGCGTAGGTATGTTTGTGACCCATGTGATGTGACTGTGTTCGCCTCCACTATTTGTGATTTGTGTTATTTGAACTATTCCTGAGAGATTCGGAATATGTGATCCTTATGTACGTGATGTACCGGGATGGATAGCAGAGTATGTGTGCACCGCAGCTTAGTCTCGGGGTGCTTATATTGTATATTTATGTTGTGGAAATATACGCTTAATAAACTGGGAACTTTCATATAGTATTGTGTGTAACTATGGATTAACGTAGAGGGTTAATTTACAACGAGCTGTATTACTCTTGTATGAGAACCTGAATTTACGTTAAGCACCTATTTAAACTGAGATCGTTATAATGTTAATGGAACCGAGTAATAAGGGTAGGACCTATGACAGTCTAGCTCGATATGATGTTACTTAGCTAGTGGTTTGTGTCGTTTTAGATGGGTACTTACGTTAGGAGTGCACAGTTAGATGAGAGGTGAGAATATCATGTGAGTGCACGTCCTAACATGTACTTTACATTTAATGTTTTAAATGTTTTTTAAACACTTGCAGATTTTTAAAATATCTCCACATTCGGGCTCTGACCCGTTTGCTTTCGAATCTATTTTCTTGTAAAACCATTTTAGGTGCCCAGCCACAAGGACACCATGCATATGATACTCATTCAGGTGACGAGCTGTAGCTGTTTGCGGAAGCTACAGGGAATTGCTTTTAGACGCTTCTACCATTTGGATTCCTGATTCAGTATTTATCAGTTGTAGGGCATGTTGCCCATTTCTTTTAGAGACATCTTCCCATTTCAGTTTTTCAGACTTTGGCATGTATTGATCCAGTATTCAGTTTAGTTGTTTCAGTTTGTGGTATTGTTGTGAGGAGTTTTCATCCAGACTTTATTTATATTATGTGATGGTTATTCTATTTACTTCATTATGGTGAATGGTGTTATTATTCTTCATTACACTTGTTGCATGTTAATCACACTTAAATTAAAATTTGGCAACTTAATTTTTAAATACTAGGTGGTTAGTAATCATAAAAATGTTTTCGACAGTGTGTGACACCCCACCTAATTAAATACCGGGCGATCACTCCTTTATTAAATTAAATCAAGGTAAACAGTTAGTTCATTCTCAGCATCACTGTCGATAAAAATAATTTTTCCAATTTAACACCCTAAATAATTAAGCTAAGTGTCAAAACATTTCCATACAAAACTTTCCCAAATTTTAATTAAAGAAAAAGATTTATTTTAATTAAAACAACATTTCTACAATAAAGAATCACACCACAATAAACCAATTAACATAATACATTCATTAATCGAATGTCAACAAATGGAACTAAAACCACAATTCCATCCTGAATAAATCCCATAGAACAATACTGGAAATAAATGAAATACAAAATCCCAGCAACAAATGAAATGATGAAAAGGGTGACACGTGCCCAATAAATGAGAATAATAGGAGTGGAATCAATAACAGAAGCCGTATACTCAAGTGACCTGCAACTCCCACCTAAGCTGCAGCTCGTTCTTCTCAAGGGATCCAAATCAAGACGCCCATGTGGCTGGGCACCTGAAAATATACATATATATATACAAGAGAGAGAGAGAGAGAGAAAAAGAAACGGGTCAGAGCCCGAAAGTGTGTTTGATTTTAAAATACGTTAAGCAAGTATTTAAATTGATACAGGCCAATGCAAATCATATTAGTGCGTCTCTCTCTTGAGAAATACTCACCTCTCTTCTAATGTGCACACCTATCGTACTAACCTTCCCAACGGTTTGTTTTAGCATCTAACATACTAGTCCTTCTAACAGCTTTAACTTAACTTAAATTACTCGTAAGATTTATAATACACGATATCCACTTTAAAAGATGTTCCAACAGTAGCCCAAAATTCTCTATTTTTAACTTCATAAAAATAATAAAGTTCCCGTGATATTTTATACTTTCACAAAACAAGTATTTAATAATTTGAGTCAACCACCATGTTCTACTTATCAAATCACAGTAGGCAGTTTAAAGTTTATAACCTCATATATATATTAACTACTCGTATAATATATATATATAACAGCACCCCAACTAAACTATGGTGCGGGCATACTCTGTTATCCAATCCCCGTATCGCTCACACAAAGGGAAATACAAGTTCGGAATCACTCTCGAACTGTATTAACATATACAAAACAACGTTGAGGCGAAGCATAGATTCCAAGTCCAAGAGGTCAGTACATACCCACACGTCTCTTAGGACCGTCCGACTATCAATCTGATATCCCGTACCTAGGATCTTTAACTTCTAGGGTACAAATCAATATCCCCCATAAAGCAACACAGGATAAGATCGTCCCAGCGCGGTAACCTCAAGGATAACAAGTAGCGCGGGTACATTTTTCACATGTATATATGATATGTACACACAATCATATAAATATACCCATTCATCATATAAATATAGGTTCCTCCCGTTACCCATAGTCATAACATTTATCCTTAATTTCCCATTATTATGATTACGTATAAGGTTTCGTCTCTAGCCTTAACTCGAAGGTTTTTCTCACTAGTTACGTGACACTCGTGGATTCTATCCATCCAAGTAGCAAAATCAGTAGGTAAACGTCTATTCACTATCGTAAGTATTTGACGTAATCTCTCACTTGAATTACGTAGTTTCCTTATTCTATAAATAATTGTCCCTAAGATACAATTATCGTCTCATAATAAAGTTCTCAACACTTAATCATATGTCCTACTGGTCTCTCCTATATCCCAAAACATTTTTTTCATAAAGCCCAAAAATTATTTCACGATGAATCATGTTCAATTAATTCAACAAGGGGAAATAAGAATCTGCCAGGAAGGGTCGATCGATCGAGGTCTGGGGCTCGATCGATCGAAGCTCTAGGCTCGATCGATCGATCAAGCAGGTCTGCGAAATCCTGCAGAAGTGCAGTTACGGGTTTTACCAAAATTCTTCACCCAAATCAATATTTCCCAACACTAATCGTCCCAAAACTCCTACTACAAACATAATAACATATTTTCGGATGTTTTTAACGTTAAGCATGCGTATATCCATCATTAAACATGGTTAAACAATCCAAAATCTCATTTAAACATCAAGAACCCTAATGTTTTCTTGACTTTTGTTCTAATCAGTTTTCTCCAGAATTTCCTTCTAACATATCATCAAAAATTCGTGGGTTAATCATCTACTTCACATAATATTTCCAGAATATGGTTATAATGTTTTCTACATGCAAATCCCTATCAAAATTGGGGTTTTCTTCCATAGATTACACTCCTAATCATTCCTACACTAATATGAATATTGCACCAACGAAAATACGCAAGTTAAACACTTGCCTGGGATTTCAGAGGTCGGGTTTCCTGCTGATACTGGTGTGGTTGCGTTCTCCTCCTCGCGATCTACGCGTTGGTGGTGACGGTGGTGCAAATGGTGGTATTTTTGGCCTTGAATCACCTTGAGAGCTCTCTCCTCTCTTCTCCAATGGCCGTTCTAGGGTTCTGAATGTTCTAACCCTAAAAGGCTGACCTAAATGGCTGCTAAGGATGGCTGAAATTCGTGGGTTTAAATACCCCATTTTGTAAAATGACCAAAATGCCCTCCCGGGTCACTAATTAAGCCTAAAAACCTCCCGAGACCCAAACTAAACTCCCGAGTACACTTTTCTGACTATCTCGACCCTTCCGGACGCGTTGGTGCACTCAAAACGACCATACGAACAACTTATAAAATATTTACTTTTATATCTCAATAATTAGTTCCGACGCGACACGGGCGCGTCCCGACTAAAATTCTCAAAATTGACATTTCATTCACCTGTGACCTTTAATATAACCCATACCATATATTACTTTGCTCATTAGTAATATTTGACAATTTTTATATAATTACTAACTCTTGTCATGTTAATAATTATAACATAATTAATTTCCGGATTTTTATTAAATAATTCACTCTCATTAAATTTAACAAAATCCCCAAATTACTATAGCATAAAAATATGGGGTATTACATACTTCCCCCCTAATAACGAAATTTCATCCCGAAATTTGAAAAATAACGTATACTTAACAAGAACAAATATGGATATCTCTCGCGCATATCTGCCTCACGCTTCCAAGTGGATTCCTCCACATTATGGTGTTCCCACTGGACCCGCACAAGTGGAACTATCTTCGACCTCAATCTCCTCTCACTAAAGTCTAGGATAGCCACCGGTCTCTCCTCGTAGGAGCTATCAGGCTATAAGTCGATCTCCTCTATCGCGATGTGAGTATGGGCCATATCATCTCGAAGGTATCGTCTCAACGACGAGATGTGAAATACATCATGAATGCGATGTAAATGTTCCGGCAGTCCCAATCTGTATGCAACTGACCCAATCCTCTCAATGATGGGATATGGTCCCACGTACCTCGGAGCCAACTTTACCTTCTTCCCGAACCTCATCACCCCTTTCATAGGAGACACACGCAGTAACACTTGGTCCCCCACATTAAACTCCCTGAAGAACCGTTTCGCATCGGCATAGCTCTTTTGTCTGTCCTGGGCTACTCGAATGCGACCCCTGATCATCTCAATCTTCGCAAAGGTCTCCTGAATTACCTCTGGTCCTAGAAACTTGTTATCCCCCACCTCAATCCAACAGGTTGGGGAATGACAAGGCCTGCCATACAAAGCCTCAAATGGAGCCATACTAATCGTGAACTGATAAGAGTTATTATAAGCAAACTCTACCAGTGGAAGGTGTGGTTCCCAACCTCCTCCAAAATCGAGAACGCACATGCGTAGCATATCCTCTAACATCTTATTAGTACGCTCTGTCTATCCATCTGTCTGTGGGTGATAAGCTTAATTCATCCTCAACTCAGTACCCATAGCCTCCTGAAAGCTTTCCCAAAAGCGCGACACGAAAATCTTGTCTCTATCGGACACAATATTCAGGGGCACCCCGTGAAATCTTACAATCTCCCCGATGAACAACTGAGCATACTGACCCGTGGTATAATCTGTCCGCACCGGCAGAAAATGAGCCACCTTGGTCAAACGGTCTACAATCACCCAGATAGAATCGTGGTCCCTCTGTGATGTAGGCAACCCTGTAATGAAGTCCATGGAAATACTCTCCCACTTCCACGCGTGTACTACCAATGGTTGAAATAATCCTGACGGTTTCTGGTTGTCCACCTTCACCAGCTGGCAGGTGGAACACTTGGACACAAACTCGGCGATGTCCTTCTTCATCCCACCCCACCAGTACTGTCGTCTCATGTCCTGGTACATCTTATCGCCTCCTGGATGTACTGCAAATCGGAACCCATGAGAATGAATCATCACTTCATGTCGTAGCTCCGCTCCTTCTTGAACCATTAATCTCCCATTAAACTGGAAACCTCCATCAGAATTAACAGAATAGGACTCATCACCCTCGGCTAAAAGTCGCACAATCTGCTCCTGGTAAAACGGGTCTGTGGTCTGTGCCTGTATCACTCTCGTAACAATCTCGGGTGTGACTGACATCACGGATATGAAAGAACGTGCTATGGAATCTTGGTGACCCAGCTCTTTCCACTTTGCTTTCTAGATGTGCGCTACATCTTCTACCGGTCTACGGATCAAGGCATCAGCAACTACGTTGGCCTTCCCCGAATGATACGGTATATCGAACTGGTAATCTTTCACAAACTCTAACCACCTGCGCTGACGCATATTCAGCTCTCGCTGAGTGAACATGTACTGCAGTGATTTATGGTCTGTGAACAAACGGAATTTCTTTCCCAATAAGTAGTTCCTCCAAATTCTCAATGCAAAGACTACCGCTGCTAACTCCAGGTCGTGGGTGGGATAATTCTTCTCGTGCGGCTTAAGTTTGCGGGAAGCAAAAGCTATAGCCTTCTCCTCCTGCTGGGGCACACCTCCAAGTCCCCATAAAGACGCATCGGTGTAAACCAGGTACTCCACACCCGGCTTTGGTAACGCAAGGACTGGCACTGAAGTAATTTTGTCTTTCAGCTCATCGAAAGACAATTGACAAGCGTCATCCCAAATATATGGTACCCCTTTGCGAGTCAAATTTGTCAATGGACCCGCTATTTTGGAGAATCCTCGAATGAATCTCCTGTAGTATCCGGCTAACCCAAGGAACTACCCACTTCTGTCGGTGTCATTGGCTGTCCCCACTCCCTCTCTGCTGACACCTTGCTCGGGTCAACTGCAATCCCCTGCTTAGAAACAACATGGCCCAAGATCTGTACCTCTCACAACCAGAATGCACACTTCTCGTACTTAGCATACCACTGATGCTCTCGTAGAGTCTGAAGAACCTACCTCAAGTGCTCGACATGCTCCTCTTCAGAGTATGAATATATCAAGATGTCATCTGTGAAGACGATTACAAACTGATCCAAGACCTCTCTGAATACTCGATTCGTCAAGTCTATGAAAATGGCTGGGGCATTTGTGAGTCTGAACGGCATCACCCTGAACTCAAAGGACCCATATCTCGATAAGAAGGCAGTCTTTGAAACATCCTGCTCTCTAATACGTAACTGATGGTACCCCGACCTCAGATCTATCTTCGAAAAGAAAGTTGCTCCCCTCAACTGGTCGATTAGATCATCGATTCGAGGCAACGTATACTTATTGCGTATCGTGACTTTGTTCAATTCACGGTAGTCCACACACAATCTTAGTGAACCATCTCTTTTTCTTCACAAACAAGACTGGAGCGCCCCAAGGTGAGGTACTCCTACGAATGAAGCCTGACCTAACAGCTGCTCAATCTGATCTTGTGGCTCTCGCATCTCTGCTGGAGCCGTACGGTACGGTGCGCGTGCTATAGGTCTCGTATCTGGCAAAAAATCTATAACAAAGTCTATCTCACGACTGGGCGGTAGGCCAGGTATCTCCTGAAATACATCGGAATACTCCCTGACAACAGGGATCGAATCTAAGGGAATCACAACCTCCTTAGAGGTATCCTCCTCTATGTAATACAAATGAGCGGTCGAACCTCCCTCTGGGCGAGGCATCTCCACTACAAACATCTCTTGCCCCGAAATGGAAAAAATAATGCTCCACCGAAGTAGATAATCATGGCTCTATAAGCGGCGAGCCAATCCATACTGAATATAACATCAAGATAATGTATGTCTAAGACTAGCATATATACAGGTAATACTAAGCTACCAATCTCTACCCCCACTCACGGGCATATAAAGAAAAATAAAAGACCCACTCCCAAGATGGTGAGTCTACACACGTCACTAAGCTCACTGCCGTGGCTAACAACCCTAAGGCTTTCGCAAAAAAAAAAAAAAAAAATAGCTTATAAAGTAGTGCGTTGCACTCGTAACAAACAAATCTCGACTCATGGTAACATGGATAGAAAAAACATACCCTCAACCGCGGGTGGCGCCTGCGGTGTTGCTGCCTGTGGGAAATTATAGACACATTCGCCCTGTAGCTTTCTCTGCTGAACTGAGGCTGTTGGAAAAGGTGGCGGAGTTGGCTTCTGAGGTACATTGTCAGCACATTCCTGTCGTGGGTCACTATTCTTCTCTGGACAATTTTGACGCCTATGGCCATTCCTACCACATTGGAAACACCTCCCTCGAAACTTCTTTCCTTCCTTACGGTATTGACTAGCCTCTCTTTTTCCCTGGTCTTGCTGGCCTTGAGGGGAAATCTGCGGAAAAACTATGTCAGGGCGAGGACAATCCATCCAAGTGTGACCCGGTTGTACACATTTATAACAGAGTTTCAAAATTCTTTGCCGGTCAGGTTGTAGTTTATCCCCAGTCTGATTCAGACAAGATTTACGTTTGGGGTCCTCCATTCCAGAACTGAAACACCTTTTGGTGATTTCATTCTGAACCTGGCTTCGTTGTCCCTGACACTTTTGTCTCTGTACATAAATCTCGTTACTACTGGAACTGACTCTATCTTGATTGTTTTGTTGTCGCAGATTCTGTGCCTTCGCACAGTTCCCAACGTCAGTCACATGCACTAGGTTAACCTCTCTAGGTCTTTTGTCTCCTTTAAGTTGTAGGTTGTGTTCTTGGTATTGTAGAACTGCAGTGGTAACTTCTTGTGCCACGATACCTGCTAACTCGGCGGTTGATACTCTCCCTGGGGATACCTGAGGTGTGAGTCAATCTTGCTCGATGACTCCCTTAATCGTCTTAGCTAGTTCTTCTTGACGATCCATCTGAAAATTTAAGTAAATTTGGATGAGTTCATCATTCAAACAACTAAATTGCAGGAGTACGAAACTCCAAAGTATAGAGATAGACACAATATTCCTAGTAGTAGGGCTCTATATCGAAGAAAGCAACGCTGAAACATAATAGGCCATACAGATCCTAAAGGACTCTAGAACCTGATGCTCTGATACCACCTGTGACACCCCGCCTAATTAAATACCGGGCGATCACTTCTTTATTAAATTAAATCAACGTAAACAATTGGTTCATTCTCAGCATCACTGTCGATAAAAATAATTTTTCCAATTTAACACCCTAAATAATTAAGCTAAGTGTCAAAACATTTTTCATACAAAACTTTTCCAAATTTTAATTAAAGAAAAAGATTTATTTTAATTAAAACAACATTTCTACAATAAAGAATCACACCACAATAAACCAAATAACATAATACATTCATCAATCGAATGTCAACAAATGGTACTAAAACCAAAAATCCATCCTGAATAAATCCCATAGAACAATACTGGAAATAAATGAAATACAAAATCCCAGCAACAAATGAAATGATGAAAAGGGCGACACGTGCCCAATAAATGAGAATAATAGGAGTGGAATCAATAACCGAAGCCGTCTACTCAAGTGACCTGCAACTCCCACCTAAGGTGCAACTCGTTCTTCTCAAGGGATCCTAAGCAAGACGCCCCTGTGGCTGGGCACCTGAAAATATACATATATATATATAAAAGAGAGAGAGAGAGAGAAAAAGAAACGGGTCAGAGCCCGAAAGTGTGTTTGATTTTAAAATACGTTAAGCAAGTATTTAAATTGATACAGGCCAATGCAAATCATATTAGTGCGTCTCTCTCTTGAGAAATACTCACCTCTCTTCTAATGTGCACACCTATCATACTAACCTTCCCAACGGTTTGTTTTAGCATCTAACATACTAGTCTTTCTAACAGCTTTAACTTAACTTAAATTACTCGTAAGATTTATAATACACGATATCCACTTTAAAAGATGTTCCAATAGTAGCCCAAAATTCTCTATTTTTAACTTCATAGAAATAATAAAGTTCCCGTGACATTTTATACTTTCACAAAACAAGTATTTAATAATTTAAGTCAACCACCATGTACTACTTATCAAATCACAGTAGGCAGTTTAAAGTTTATAACCTCATATATATATTAACTACTCGTATAATATATATATATAACATCACCCCAACTAAACTATGGTGCGGGCATACTCTCCTATCCAATCCCCGTATCGCTCACACAAATGGAAATACAAGTTCGGAATCACTCTCGAACTGTATTAACATATACAAAACAACGTTGAGGCGAAGCATAGATTCCAAGTCCAAGAGGTCAGTACATACCCACACGTCTCTTAGCACCGTCCGACTATCAATCTGATAGCCCGTACCTAGGATCTTTAACTTCTAGGGTACGAATCAATATCCCCCATAAAGCAACACAGGATAAGATCGTCCCAGCGCCGTAACCTCAGGGATAGTAAGTAGCGCGGGTACGTTTTTCACATGTATATAATATATGTACACGCAATCATATAAATATACCCATTCATCATATTAATATAGGTTCCTCCCGTTACCCATAGTCACAACATTTATCCTTAATTTCCCATTATTATGATTACATATAAGGTTTCGTCTCTATCCTTAACTCGAAGGGTTTTCTCACTAGTTACGTGACACTCGTGGATTCTATCCATCCAAGTAGCAAAATCAGTAGGTAAACGTCTATTCACTATCGTAAGTATTTGACGTAATCTCTCACTTGAATTACGTATTTTCCTCGTTCTATAAATAATTGTCCCTAAGATACAATTATCGTCTCATAATAAATTTCTCAACACTTAATCATATGTCCTACTAGTCTCTCCTATATCCCAAAAAATTTTATTCATAAAGCCCAAAAATTATTTCACGATGAATCATGTTCAATTAATTCAACAAGGGGAAATAAGAGTCTGCCAGGAAGGGGCGATCGATCGAGGTCTGGGGCTCGATCAATCAAAGCTCTAGGCTCGATCGATCGATCAAGCAGGTCTGCGAAATCCTGCAGAAGTGCAGTTACGGGTTTTACCAAAATTCTTCACCGAAATCAATATTTCCCAACACTAATCATCTCAAAACTCCTCCTACAAACATAATAACTTATTTCCAGATGTTTTTAACGTTAAGCATGCGTATATCCATCATTAAACATGGTTAAATTTTCCAAAATCTCATTTAAACATCAAGAACCCTAATGTTTTCTTGACTTTTGTTCTACTCAGTTTTCTCCAGAATTTCCTTCTAACATATCATCAAAAATTCGTGGGTTAATCATCTACTTCACATAATATTTCCAGAATATGGTTATAATGTTTTCTACATGCAAATCCCTATCAAAATTGGGGTTTTCTTCCATAGATTACACTCGTAATCATTCCTACACTAATATGAATATTGCACCAACAAAAATACGTAAGTTAAACACTTGCCTGGGATTTCAGAGGCCTGGTTTCCTGCTGATATTGGTGTGGTTGCGTTCTCCTCCTCGCGATCTACGCGTTGGTGGTGACGGTGGTGCAAATGGTGGTGTTTTTGGCCTTGAATCACCTTGAGAGCTCTCTCCTCTCTTCTCCAATGGCCGTTCTAGGGTTCTGAATGTTCTAACCCTAAAAGTCTGACCTAAATGGCTGCTAAGGATGGCTGAAATTCATGGTTTAATTACCCCATTTTGTAAAATGACCAAAATGCCCTCCCGGCACTAATTAAGCCTAAAAACCTCCCGAGACCCAAACTAAACTCCCGGATATACTTTTTTGAATATCTCGACCCTTCCGAACGCGTTGGCGCACTCAAAACGACCATACGAACAACTTATAAAATATTTACTTTTATATCTCAATAATTAGTTCCGACGCGACACGGGCGCGTCCCGACTAAAATTCTCAAAATTGACATTTCATTCACTTGTGACCTTTAATATAACCCATACCATATATTACTATGCTCATTCGTAATATTTGACAATTTTTATATAATTACTAACTCTCGTCACGTTAATAATTATAACATAATTAATTTCCGGATTTTTATTAAATAATTCACTCTCATTAAATTTAACAAAACCCCCAAATTACTATAGCATAAAAATACGGGGTATTTCACAGTGATGCTATTAACTCGACCAACTTGGCATTTTGAATTAATTTAATAAAGGAGTAGCTACCCAGTATTTAATTAGTCGGGGTGTCACAACAAGGCAATAACAAGTTCTACTCTATGGCCTGGCGGGACTCATAACAACAAGGTACAATCATTCAAAGCAGAGGGTATGGATGGGGGTACACAATGGGGGTACGCATAATTTTATTATTAAAAAGGATAACCTTTTAAGATTTTCGATGGAAATTGAAATGATGGATATGGGTGGGTGTAGGCTATTATGTCGGAGGAGCAGGCTAAGGATAAGTTCTTTAGAAAATAGGCGACTCATACGTCTTCTCCATTAAATATTTGATCTTTCATATAAATTTGGATGATTGTATTTATGTCTCCCTACCTCCCTCTCCTCCCCTTCACTCTCTCTCTCTCTCTCTCTCTATATATATATATATATATATATATATATATATATATATATATATATATATATATATATGTATGTGTGTGTGTGTTTGTGTGTGTATCATTCTTTTCATTAACAACAAACTTGTCTAAATAAAACCTTTAATATTTTATGTATTTTACAAAAATGTTGTAAAAAATATATATGTTGATTCTCAAAGGGCTGTTTGTTTTCATCTAAAAATACTATTTTGAGAAAAACACAAATTCAAAATTAAATGTCAATTTTACTGATCGCTACGAGAAAATCATATCTATAGTTTATGTTCAATAACTTATAATAGATACACCTTTGAATTTATGTAGTATAAATAATTTAAAAATATAATATTAGAATAATATAATTTTGAAATTTATTAGTCCATCTTCAAAAAATAGCCGATATAAATTTTTTTTAAAGTCTTTGTCGTCCTATAATTGTTATATATAGATAAAACTAAACATTTATATATATATACACGAACGAAAACACCATAGTAAACTCTAATTGGACACTGAGTAAGAAAATCCAATACTGAAAGATGTTCGTTTGCGAGTAAAGAAACTCCATGTTTCCTCATAAATGTGGAAAAGGCCGACTTTTCGAAGCCCGTATATCTTGGCGGAAAGGTCCTATATCTACTACTTATGTGATGAAAATGTCATCGTAGAAGGATAATCCTCTAACCATGTATAAATAATTAAAATCTAATGAGATAAATAATTTGGATTACAAGTCAAGATCTCATAGACCTAATTGACATTGTAAAGGGATAATCTGATAATCAATGACTCTTCCTTCCCATAATGAGGTAAGGGTATTTAGATGTATGAATCCCTACAATGACCATGTTGGATAGTGTAATACCCCATATTTTTTAGAATAAAATAAAACAAATTTAAAATAAAAATAAAAATTCGTTCGAATTAAATTAAATCAATTAATTTAATTAACTTATTGTGAATAACTTAATTTATTCTTATTTCATGATTATACAAGATGGACTTTGTATGTTGAATAATTTAAATAGAAAATAATTGCATTTGTTATGAATAATTAAAATAATATGCATGATGCCATTGCTCGTTTAGGTGTTTTAGACGTTTAGTAACGGTCCCAGGTTTTAGCTATATAATTTGGGAGGCTATTGGGCAAATTTAATTACAGGTTCTGGCCCATTTGGGGGTTCAAAATAGGGAATTAGGCTTAACTTAGGAATTGGGAGTAATATAAGTTTACGATTTGATCTCATATATGTAGAAGAAACTAATCTAAAATTTAAAGATTGAACCCTGAAATCTAGAATGATCATGATCTTGATTTGGATGATGGAACTCATGCCCGGGGAATCTTGAATTAGCTAGAAATCTAGACGTACATGTGAAGGAATATAAGTTTTGTTAAGATCGGGAAATTTAGAGAACTATGATCCATATGTTTTGATTGACACATTCTTACAATCTGGGTTTATTTGAGATGGAAACTAGGGATTTGTAGTTATCACCAATGATATTAATTATGGGTTATTGAGGATAAATTTGATGTTAATATAACCATCCTAAGGTGATGAACTAAGACATGGAGACTTTTAGTATGTGGTTACAATTGTATAAACACTTACAATGAACATTGAGGCATAATTAGGAATTTTTGTGTTAAAAAAATCTATAAAATCTGGGCTTCTACCCAGATTTGAATTTATTCCGTCTCTTAGGAGAATCAATTCAGTTAGGAAAATCGATTCGGCTTAAGAGGCAAATTTCTACGTCCCCTAGCGAAGGATGAGATGGAAATGGGGATGGATGCGAGGGATTTTTATAAAACCATACGAGTTAGTGGGATGGTGTTTGGATAAACGATGGTTTTATAAAAAAATATTTTTGTCGAGGAAATATTATTGGGATACCATATTTAACCAGATCGTTAAATATCCTTATAATAAGGAAGGAATTAATGATTAACCAGATGGTCGATTCTTAAGGTGTGATTTTTTGTGGGTAATAAGTTATGATATTTTGGGTAATTATGGAGTAGTTCCTTTTTCATTTTATATGAGAATAAAATGTGCTAATATTCATTGTGTGAACATACCTTTATCTGTGGACAGTCCTTACACGTATTCAGGACCGTAGCACATGTCGGCACTGGTAGGCTAGATGCTTTGTAGGTCATTATTATAGGTACTAAGTAGCAACGCCACTAACGAGAGGTCGGTGTAGATAGTGGGATACTTTCTCACCACTGGGTATAGGCCGTGAACTGGTGTACTGCTTAGGGACCACCCCATTTGTGTTTGTTTTTTGATGTCTGATTGGATACGAGATTCCTTTGGACTTATCGATAAAGCACGAACGAGACACTACTAGTAGATGTGTTTTAGTGTCGCTTATATGAAAGAGCATATATATATATATATATATATATAAAATTAAATGGGATTAATTCATTTATCTAAGAATGTAGACAATATATTATAGACCAAATACTTTGTAGTGCACATAGTGGATGTTTATGTCACTTTTACGAGTAATATTGTTGGGATACTCTGGGAAGTGGTAATATAAATGTAGATGACTTCCTATTAGTAAATTATAATTTTCTTCTCCTCCCCAGGTGCTCCTAGACAGGGATGGCAATACTGTTGATGAATAAACCTTGTAGTATCCTTTTTGTGTATCTTATTACAGAGTTTTGCATTCTATATTAGGTTGCTACTTTACTCCAGTTCATTTATTTTTGGATTGTTGTATTGCTATAATCCCAAATTTAATTTATTTCATGTTGGTTTGAGATAGTTACGATTACATTGTGATTTATCTACATATTATGAACATTGGACTTTATCATCATCTTCGATATTATTTAACATTAAATTTTAAATTTAGCTATCGGTTGCAAATAAATATTTTATATGGTTTGATGTTGAGAATGGTACTAATTGTCAAACAATCTCCATCTTCGACGTATCTTGTTTGGAAAAACATTACGTGAGAAAATGGAGGTTATTATAGTTGGTATTATATCATTCAGGTTTTAGTGTATTTAGGATTTATGTTGCGTGTATTACGTTCTACATTGCGTTCTTTGATATGCAGAGCCTGTGCTTAGGATTCATTGTTTTCTTAGGATTTGTATTAATTCAAACCTTGGTTTCTTTCAGATGGCAAATGGAAGGAGGGTTAGACATAGGTACATAGTCGTACGAACTACAGATGAGGAGGCACAATCGGAGCCACAATAGCCACCTCATGACCCATTGGGGAAACCTATTATCACTCCAATAGATATCACTATCATTATGACCCAGGCGGTCTCCACCCTAATAGAAGACATGCTTCATCACTTTCCACAACTACAGGCTCAACAATAGCAGCCACCACCGCCGCAAAAGGTGGAAGTACCATCCCAGGCACAAGGATTAGTTGAGGATAGAGCTAGGGAGCCCTTTATAAAGGTCTGACCTCTAGAGTTGGTAGGAAATATAGATATTTTAGTGGTGAGAAGGTGAAAAAAAGGATATTCAGTGGCATATACAGATTGTGGAGTGTACTCAAGCGCAGAAGAAAATGTTTTCTTTATTTTGGCTTGTTAAGGAAGCACTTCAGTCCTGGGAGTCAAGTAATTCAGATGTAGAGAGAGACAACTTGTCTATTGACGAGTTTTGGGAGATATTTGAGGGGAAGTATTTTCCTCAGGCGATGCAGTCAGAGTAGAGGAGTCAATTTATCGACCACAGGCAGGAGGGACGCATAGTGGCGAAGTATGAGGAGGAGTCCAATGCTCTTTCATACTTTATAAAGGAATATGTTAATACAGAGAAGAGGAAGATGGATAGGTTTATAGCGTCATCAGCTTTGCATATTAAGATGGAACTTTTTGATAACCCAACATTCACTATGTATAATAAGATAATGAATGTGTCACTCCTCTACTATTAGGGACATGGGGCCTTCCAGAATAATAAAGTTGAAAATGGATAAGGAGCTAAAACATAGAACCAATAGGGTAAGAAAAATGGAAGTAGTGGTTAGGGACTCACTAGTGTAGGGGTGTTTTATCCATAGATGAGTATAAGCAATTAATGGGTTTGGATGCTCAGAACTGCCAGGGCCAATAAGGATATGGGCATCCAAGGCATGGCAATCAAGGCTAGAATCATAGGGGCCATCAGTGTTGAGGCTAGAAGTGGCAATAGGCAGATTGGAACCCATTTAGCAGGAACTATTACACTTGTGGGGAGAGGAGACATACATCGAGGTGGTGCCCTCGGGGTAATCAGGTGCCTCTAGAGAAGGATGGTTAGAGAGGATATCCGTCGCCACAAGGGTAGCACAAATAATTACAAGCTATATGAGTTGTATTACTGACAACACCACGATATGGATTGATGTCCCACATAGCACCGCTCGCGGGACAAGCTCTAGTTTAGGCTGTTGATGATACATTGACTATCTTTGGGCATGGAGGTTGTATTTTGTTTTACTCAAGGCATCTTATTCATTTTATAGATTTGTTTTTCTTATGAGACTGGGTTGATATATTTTACTTATGACATTGTACTACATATAGACTCATAGTTGGGTAGTGGGGTACCAGTACGTTCAGTATATCGGGGTATAAGGGTCAGTATAGGGTGACTCAATTTTGTGGCGGACTTACTTATACTAGATATGCACAAGAATGATGTAATATTGTTGATATTTTAGCTATCTACATATAGAGCCCATGCTGATTATTACAGTAGGTCTCCAGAGTAGGAAATGTACGTAGTTGTGATATTGAACCTCGAAGGTGAGTCGAGCACGTACTTATACAACTGAGGAGGAGACTTCTTCAGAGGTCGTAGTGATTCTAGATTCCATCCCAATAGTTAGCGTGTTTTTTGATGTATTAGAGGAGATCCCAGGGTTGGCATATAGTTAAAAGATAGATTTTGTGATTGATTTAATTTTGGGCACAATACTTATTGCTTGTACCCCGTATCGAATGGCTTTTTGAGAGATGGGGGAGCTTCCGGATGAGATTGAGTAGTTTTTGGGATAGGTAATCATTAGGAGGAGTGCTTGATCGTGGGGTGCTCTATTTTTTTTTGTCAAGAAGAAAGACGGGTGCTTGTGACTATTAATTGACTATAGGGTGTTGAAAAAATCCACCGTAAAGAATAAATATCCGTTGCCCCGCATTGATGATTTGTTTGACCAGTTTAGGGGTGCTAGTATTTTTCTAAAATCAATTTGAGATTGAGTTATAATCGGTTGAGAGTCCGGGAGAAGGATATCTCGTAGACGACGTTTCATACGAGATACATGTCATTTGAGTTTTTGGTTATGCCTTTTTGTCTAACCAACACACTGGTGGTGTTTATGGATTTGATGAATCGAGTATTTAGTATTTTCAGTATCAGTTCATTATAGAGTTTATTTTTGACATTCTAATTTTTTCAAAGACTATGGAGGAGCACGCATGGAATTTACAAGTAGACTAACATACACTATGAGACCACCAGTTTTATGCTTATTCGAGAAATATGGTATTTTGTTACGGGAGGTGCATTTCTTGGTCCACATTGTGTCTCAAATAAGGATATCACTGACCCTAAGGTAGGTTTCTTCAGTCATTGAGTGGGGACATGAAACTACACCTACTGGGGTATGCTACTTTTTGGGATTATTCGGGTATTACCATCGATTCATTAAGGTGTTCTCAAATATAGTTGAGCCTAACAAATTTGACATAATGAAAGACATGTCGTTTGTATGGGATGATGCGCGCCAGCAGGCATTTTATGAGTTGAAGACTCCATTGACTACATCATCGATTCTGGCACTACCTTGAGTAGGGATAGACTATAAGGTATTTAAAGATGTTTCCTTGAGGGGATATAGAGGAGTATTGATGAAGGAGAAATTTTCGATAGCTTATTCTTCACTAAGTTAAAGCCTAATGAGGGACACAACCCCACCCACAACATGGAGTTTGTAGCCGTGATTTTTGCTTTGTGAGTTTGGAGGCACTATCACTTGGGCGAGAAGTCTTAGATTTTCACATACCACAAGAGCCTATAATATTTGTTCACGCAGCATGAGTTAAACATGAGGTAAATGAGACAACTAGAGTCAGTGAATAATTACCAATTTGACTTTCAGTACCACCCGAGGAAGGAAAATATCGTTGTGGATGCTTTGAGCCACAAGCCAATATTCGAGTCTGAACCTATATTGAAGGCAAAGTGGAGATTAATTCATAGGTAGGACAACTTGACCCGTGCATTTATGGAGGTAGTTATCATCACACGCGAGATCATTTTGGGTAGAAGTCACTTGAAGAAGATCATCTTTTCCAGGAACACGTTACGCAATTATTAGCTAAGTGGGTAGAGCACTATTCTATAAGGATGATGGTGGATTGAGATTCTAGGGAAGTCTTGTTATCTAAGATGACGAGGAATTAAGGTGATCCATTGTGTCAGAGGCTCACGGTTCCTGCTTAATGGTACATCCCAGATGGGATAAGATGTACCACGACATTCGACATAGTATTGGTGGGCTGAGATGAAGAGGGACATAACAATTTTTGTGTCCAAGATTTCTAGTGTTCGACAAGTGTGTTAGAGACTTTGTAGATCCCGATGTTTAAATGGGAAAGTATTTTTATGGATTTTTTCATTGGGCTACCTACTTCATAGAGGGGGTATGACTCCATATGGGTTATAGTCGACAGGTTGATGAAGGTGGCTGATTTATTACCGATCCGGGTAAATTACATTTTAGATCAGTACGCTAGACTTTTCATCATAAAATTATGAAATTTTATGGGTACCACTCAGCATTGTGTCGTACGGGAACATGACATTTGTGTCCTATATTTGGAGGAGTTTAGACCAGACTTTAGCTGCCAATTTAAGATATAGAACCTCCTATCATCCACAAACCAATGGGAAGACGGAAAGGGAGAACTTGATGTTAGAGTATATTCTATGAATGAGAATATTATATTTTAAGGGGATCTGGGAGTAGTATTTTCCCTCGGTGGAGTTTGCATACAACAACAGCTACAAGTTCATATTTGGGATGGCAACATTTGAGGCACTTTATGGGAGACCTTGTTGTTCACCCTCATGCTAGCTTTTGGTAGGAATAACAAATTACTCGGGACAAATTTCATTCAGGACACCCAATAGAAGGTGGAGATGACTCGGGCTAGGATTTGAATTTCCCCGGAAAGGCAAAAAGGATATATGGATGCGGGTCGGTGACACTTGGATTTTAATGTTTAAGATTAGGTTCTGATTAAAGTGTCTTCCATGAATGGAGTTATGAGGTTTGAGAGAGAAGGGAAGTTGGCTCCCCAATATGTGGAATCATTTCCTATCCTTAAGAGGATTGGGCCCCTGGTGTATTTATTGGGATTACCAACCCACATACACTGGATGCAATACGTCTTCAAGATATCTTCATTACGAAGAATCCTTTGCGACGAAATACCTTACCCTCATGTCGACATTTATGAGATAAAGCTCAAGGAAGATGCTACCTAAGAGGAGCAATCCGTAGCCATTCCGGAACATAGGGAGCGCCGGCTTTGATCCAAAAATTTTCCGTTGTTATGTGTGGAGTTGGAGCACCACAAGGAGGACATGTCGACTTGGGAGAGGGAGGATGACATGCGAGAAAAATATTCGAAACTCTTTATGTCAGGTACATTTTAAATTCCAAGGATGGAATTTCGTTATTAGGGGGAAGAATGTAATACCACATATTTTTTAGAATAAAATAATAATATTTTTGGATAAAATATAAATTTTGTAGGAATTAAATTATTATTACATGGGTATGTGAGATTAACTTTCTATGTTGAATAATTACGATAGAAAATCATTGCATGTGTAGTGAATAGTTAATACATGATGTGTGACACCATTACAAATATGCTTGTTTAATAAAAATATTTGGGATGCATTTTGGGAGATATTATGGGCTTGTTTAATGTTTTTAAACCTTTAGAAATGATCTCGAGGTATAGGTATATAAGTTGGGAGGCTATTGGGATAATTTAATTGTGGGTTCTGGCCCATTTGCGGGTCTAAAAATAGGAAATTAGGCTTAACTCGGGAATTGAGAGTAATATAAGTTTAGGAGAAAGATTAATAACTCCTTACACATAATCTAAACCTAGACCTTGCAGCCGCACCTCAAGAGAGAAATGGACAAAGGCCAAAGAGGAAAGAAGATATATGATTCAATAGGAAATAATCAAGTCACTATATCGAGGGATGAATTTTCTTACATAATTTAAATATGACAATGTATTTATTAAGTCATCATGGTAAGCCCCTTAAATTTCTAGATTTACTATAAATTTGTTGATTAAATGGTAGGATTCGATCTCATGTGCATAGAAGAAACTAATCTGAAATTTGTAGCTTAAACCCAAAAATTTAGAATGACCTTGATCTTGATTTTGATGATAGAAATTATGCCTTAGGATTATTGAATTAATTGGAAATCTTGATGTACATGTAAAGGAGTATAACTTATGTAGAGATTTGAAAATTTAGAGAAATATGGTCCATGTGTTTTGATTAACACATGATTGCAATCTAGCTGAATTTGAGATGGAAATAAGGGATTTGTAGTTATAACCATTACTATTAATTTTGAGTTATTGAGGATGTATTTGATATTAATGTATATAATTTGCTATCCTAAGGTGAAGAACTAAGGCATGGAGACTTGCTTGTATGTGTTTAAAATTGTATAAACACTTAGAATGAACTTTGCAGTTGGATTAAGAATTTCCATGTTAAGAAAATGTAGCAGACCAGGGCTTCTACCTATATCCGGATTGATTCGGCCTCCTAGGGGAATCAGTTTGACTGGGCGAATAGATTCGACAAAAGAGGCAAAATCGATTCGTCCCATGAGGCACGATGTGTTGGGACTAGGGATGGATCCAAGGGATTTTTGTAAGACTGTATGAGTTGGTGGGACAGTGTTTGGATTAATGATTATTTTATACAAAATGTTGTTTGTGGCACAAACATTATTAGGAACCATATTTAACTACATGGTTAAATATTGTTATAAGAAGGAAGGAATTAATAATTAACTAGATGGTCGATAATTAATGAATTAATATTTATGGGTAATCAAACGGGATATTTTGGATAATTATGGAGTAGTTTCCTATGCATATTATATGAACACAATATGTACTTAATTCATTGTGTGGAAAACTATGTTCGTGGACAGTCCTATTTCGAGGTTATGCGCATTCGGGTACGTCGGCACAGGTGTGACAGACATTGTTTAAGTCGTTATCATAGGTACTATGAAAATGGGCCACTTATTAAAGGTAGGTGTAGATGCTACGAACCTTTGTCACCACAGCCAATGGGTCGTTAACTGGTGTACTACGTATGGACAAACTCACTTGTCCATTTTTTGTGTTGTCTAATTATATAAAGGATTCCTTCGAACTTATCGATAGAGCACGAATGAGACACTAGTGATGATAGTTGCCTTTGAGTGTTGCCTATATGAATGAACATATATATATGACTATACAAATTAAATGTGATTAATTCATTTGTCTAATAATGTAGACAATTAAATTATAGACTGAATACCATGTAGTGTGCATAATATATGTTTATGTCACTTTTACGAGTTATATGGTTATGATACTTTTGGAAGTGGTAATATAAATATAGATGAGTTCATTTTAGTATGTAGAATATACTAAATGCATCTCAAATTAAATTGGCTTGGTAATCATTTATTATCTCCGGACTATGACATCCCGCCTAATCAAATATCGGGTGATCAGTCCTATACCAAATTAAAAAAGAATATCATGTGGTTCATTCCTAGAATCACCGTCAGAAACCTTTTTAAAACTTACTAATGACCGAGTATTCAAAGACATGGTGCCAAATTTTTATCTTTTTATTTAACTTCCCAACAACAACATGCGAAAGAATATGTTACTAACCATCATAGAATCACTGAATTAAGAAACACGACAAATGGAATAGATATAAACTTTACCAAACAACCACCGATTAAAAATCAAATAACGAAATGAATCACATGAGTAATAACTAGATACATTAACTAACTGAAATAAAATGGAACAACCAGAGCGACATGCCTAAGTGGAATAGTGACTGCATCATACTCTAGGAATGAAATGACTGAAATGGATAAGTCAAGGTCCTAGAACCTACACATGTGTTGCAGCTGTGAAAAATTAGAATAGAGCAATTCTGTCAACCCTGTGGCTAGACACCTAAAACTTTTTGAAAATATTTTATAGCAAGGGTTATAACCCAAAACATTTTGAAAATATTTAGCAAATGAATTTAAATGCAGTCAATTAAAATGCAAGTACGCTCCTCATATTTAAGTTAGTGCCATACACTCTATCGAGGACACCTCACTCCTCCACTAATGTGCGACTAATGTTCTACACATCACCCACCTAGATAACCACCCCATAACTAGTCTCGTCAGATATATCTCAGGATTTCCCACTACTCGACCCCTAGTGGGTTTAGTATACTTTATAAGTTATCAATCTCGTTAAGTTAATTAAGTCATTTCTTATTTAATTACCGCATAACATTCTCATAGGGTATACCACTTATACAATTCACATCATGTATAGGAGTTATAAGTTATTATTGACAGTAACTTATTTAAATCAGTTCCCATTCAATACTATATAACCGTTTCACATGTTATATTAATTATACAATTCATATCATGCATTATCCCGTACATAATTATACTATATATATAGACTAATCCTACAACCTCCGCATATACATGACGTTGATATATATTATCCCCCGAGTAGGCACTCATTGGGTGCTCTCTTCATGCTATAATAATCGGGTATACTCATCTACCTGAAACCCTGACACAGTTAGCTCCCCGTTTTAGAAAAATGTACAGGCGCTGCGGAGGCGACCATATTTTTCCATGGTAATGAGACCCAATCATACCCAAAGCGTCTCATTCCTCAAACCCGAATGCTATGACCTGAGGAATATAGTCACCCGCCATTCACTAGCCAGGAGATTCACCCACATCGTGCAACCTAGCCTCATAGCACTAGAATGGGTATGCTTTACTATAAATATTATTCACACAAATATTTATAAATCATATATACTACACATCACGGTATATATAAAGATATCCAGTGAACCGATGTACTATGCATGTACACAAGGCTAAAACATATAAGTCTATGGTTCAACTTTATTCCGTATATACTAATTAATTTATAATTATTTTTGTGTCACCCTACCAATTATGCCACGAGTCTCTCTCTCGGCCCGAAATTTAAATATTTAATTAATAATCAAATTAATCCAAGGGTAATTAGTAACACCTACCAATCTAAGCAATCTCCAATGGAATAACAAGAAGAAAAATATTTATTAAAATTTTCCCCGCGAATCTGCCCAGATTTTAAAATACCGTTTTGGGACTTTTTGGAGCCATTTTTAGGGAAAACGTATTAGAGGAGAAAAGTTAGAAAATGCGATTTTGTACAGGGAAATGTGGACATAATCACCATTAGAATAGTAAATACCTCAATTATTTACATATCTCTTCATCAAAACTTTTCAAGATTTATCCAAAAATCGTCCTTTTATCATATCCAATCTAACCCTAACAATTACATTAATTGGGGCATCAAATCAACCAAATCTTGTCATCTCTTACAGATTTATAACTCCCAACGAAGAAAATCCCATATTTCTATGGAAACGTAAACCCTAACATATTAATTTATGTCACCTCCTTTATATGAGTAGGTAAATGGAAATTAACAATTACAAATTAAACCACTTGCCTCAATTTATTTCACCTCCTCTTGTTCTTGAAGTTATCTCCGAAAATCCCCAACTTGTCTTCCAATGGCTCTCCTCTTATTCTCATCCTAATTTTAGTCTTCTAAAATGACTTTCAGCTACCTCACCCTTACACACATAGGGTTAAAAACTCAATTCCCGTTTTGGGTCTATGGGCCTCCTAAAAATGTCCCAAACTCTTTATTTAGAGCTCAATTATATCTAATTAAGTCCCGAGAACAAATATATACACATGGCCACTCATTTCCAACTATTTTGACCCATTCGGATTCAACCGTGCACTCCAAATTGCCATACGAATTAATTTATAACATCCTCCAATGTTTAGACCTCAAAAAGGAGACGTAAAATAGTCAAAAATATTTAATCCTCAATTCTCCAAATTAATAAATTCCTCAAATTTAAAAATTCACAAATCATGGATTTAATTCCTCCAAATAAAATAGTTTTTTTTCTTCAAATATTTTATTTAATTAAAGGTACTTGAATTTACATGGAGTTTACTTTCCCCCCCTACAATGGAATTTCTTCCTCGAAATTCGGATAAGCCTAATACTCCTAGTATTGACAAGCTCACATGTCGTCTACCCTTAAGAATCTACACCCATCTCTCACACTTCTAATCGTGAATTATTTGTAACAATCAGATTAAATAACCAGGGCGCCCATACACCCTGTACTCGTGCATAACCGCACAAAATTAAACCCAAAATTTACCAACACTTACACCCTAATATAACTTCAATCCCATAGTTATAACACTCCAAATACCCCTCTACTTGCATAAAATTTTATATATAAACTCGTATGTAAAAAAGGCAACACATACTACTACGCCCTTACTATCACTAGTTTCCCTGCGCAAAAAAAAACCCGATTTATATCTTCCGCTATACAATAAGTCCAACCACTCAAAATCACATCGAAAAGTCCCTTCTCCCCGGGATTTCAATTTTAGCAATATTAGTACGCTAACATGCAACACATTTTATCAGACATTACCGTATATATATGTTAGACCCTATTTTAGGTGAAACCTTGCGACGATAATTCATACCTTGGTACCCCTAATGCCCACTCTTACTATCGCGATTCACTATAGCCCCATCTATAGTTAGATAGTTTAAACGTGGAAAAATATCCACACTACTCCAATAATCCTCGAAAGTAGAAATTTCTCGTATAATTCAACCATCCTCTTAGTGTAACTTGCCACTCTCACATGATTAACACCCAAGAACCTCTCTATTCCATGGTACTTAAATATATATATATATATATATAATGGCAATTAGGGCCAACACATCCACTAATACCTGTCTCACTCATGAATCCTAGTGATAGAAAATCCTAGGTTGTGACGCACTCACTATCACTTCAAAACACACCCATTCTTAATGATTCCATAATTCGGGGGACAAATTATTCCCATTCGGCCGGAATATACCCAAAATCATTGCCTTTGCATGTTCTCCCTAAATCTTCTAAGTATCTGCATTGTAGGGGCTCTGGCTCCTCCTAGGGTGCTCATACACCCTCTAACTCGAGCCTAATTGCACAAACCTCCGATCATCAATTATGTAACCATATTTATCTCAATTTTAGCCCCCCGCATTCTCGACGTGGCTATATCCTCCAAATATTTCTGATGACTTTACTCATCACTATTCAATTCTTCTCGACATTACCCTACCTTTATTATCAATGTGATATCCTTAAAATACCCCTTAGTCCCATACCTAAGGGTCTCTACGATGGAACAAGTGGATAAAATAAATCACACAAAATCCATCTCAATATGCACAACATTGGAACTTGTGGTGCCAAAACTTCGCAGTGTTTCTTTCGCAACACTTTTAGTCTCCACTAGCCCTATCTCTTAGTGTCTTCCTACTCAACGTATTTTCTCCTCACATTCACTAATTATCATTAAATCTAATGACCTAGAATCCAACGTCGTCTTCACACTTTCGACATTTTGTTAAGGCCTATGCGTATAACACTTCCCAGTACAACCCAAAAGAACTTTTCCTAATGCATAATTCCTCAACATTGTCGGTACTTGATTTCCATAGATCCCAACGCATAACCCCGGGACTCTCAAATCGTGCCCTATACTCACAAGTCTATCATGGATTCTCGCATCTCTAACGGAGTCATATACTACTACGCTCGTACTATCACTAAGCCCTCAGAGCTAAATATTAATAACGAGTTAAATCTCTCCGCTCCACGACAACCCAATCATATCTTGGCTCTCATCAGTACGTACCGAGATCTAGTATAACAAGACAACTGTAGTCTATGAAGTCTACTTCATAAGATATTATCACGGCTCAACCCTTTTCCGGGTGAGACATCTCAAAGAGAATATACATCCGGTACGGAAATAACGAGCACGATAGCCTTACTATTACCACCCACCATTGCGAACCCATTCGTATCCAACAGAATACCATACCTAAATTATCACCTCTCAAGGAGGTAGTCCTTAAGATATACATCGTCTGAATCTATCCATCAGTTTCTTTTTAGGTTGAACTGAAAAGTGCCCCCGCTACTCCATGGTAAGAATACACATACTAGTAAAATTAACAATACTTCCACTTAATCCATTTCCCACGCGAATATAGTACCAATACATTACTGTGACCCGCTTTCATCACACAAAACATACCGCAATCATGTCGGGACAAACCTTGTATTTTGAGTTACTTACAACACTTCCGGCTCAACGGTTATTAGACATAACACCCTTGTCCTAACAAAAACAAAAAACATCTCCAGCAGATGACCCTATTAGACATCTAGCTCCTATCCCATGACTTCCCACGGACAAGATTCATCCATGTGTTTATACTCTTTTACACATGTAACGCATCTTTGGTTCATCCTCCCCATCTGTGGCCCCACTGGCCATGTCGGGATTGCCCTTTTTGCAGACCTGGTAGTTTTGACCCTGATGCTACCCCATTAGTCCCTTTGGATCCACTGATCTAATAGACTGGTTGCTGGCCTTGATGGTCCTAAGTAAACTCACCATCACTCGGTAGAGGTTTTATTGACCTCTATCATTAGCCTGGGTCCCTTACTTGGTATTCCTTCCTTTAACAACCTTACTAGCACTAAAAATCAAATCTTACTCCTCTAATAGATTTTCAAACTCCCTTAGGTACCCCCTTTCTCTATAGTATTGATATGAATGTAACATACTTCCTTGATGGCAACGACACAAGTCAGCCTAACCACATTTCCTATCCACGCTTGTATTATCTATCCATGAGTTTATTATCAACCTACAAACCTTACTAGTTCTTTGTATCCCTCTCATCTGTTACGAAGTTTGTTAATTTCATCAATTTTCCTTCCCATGTGGCCACTGTCTAACCATTTTTGGAATAATTCTAAATTTTTTCTTGCCTCTCTATTTAACCACTAGGGAGAGATTTCATAATAATCATCACCCCTAATTCCTTGTTATTCACGGTATAACCCCATGGATGTGGTGATTGGCTCCCGTCACCCCATACTGCTTCAAAGAGAAAATTTCCTTACCTAAAATTTTGACTCGAGTGACACTATAATCTCCCACACGTAATCCCAATTGGATGTTCTCTACCTACCAGTAAAGTACTTTTTTGCACCTTCCTCGAATCCGAGTGGATTGTTCTTATGAAACACAATTTTTATCGACCCTCCCTCCTTTCCGTCTACACTTAGGGTTTTAACTTTGTACCATCGTCCTTATTGGAATAATTATCATGGTCATTCCTATCGCGTCACTGTTTCCAGCATGCTCTGTGGTTCTTGCGGAATCCTCCTTCCTGCAATCCTTCTAACGTCCCACATTGGTTGTTCTACAATGTTCAATCTACCATACATGACCGAAATCGTATAGGAATCACATGAACTATTCGCTATATAAGGATAACGTAAATCACATACGTGAAGGAATACAACAATCCTATAATAAGGCTCTATATCCAAGAATGCTACGCTGAAATGTGAAAAACTGCACAGATCCTAAGGATACTAGAACCTGATGCTCTGATACCATCTGTGACACCCCGCCTGATAAAAATACCAGGTGATTAGTCCTATACAAAATTAAACAGGAATCTGATCTGGTTCATTCTTAGCATCACTGTAGAAAACCTTTTTAAAACTTACAAACCAACTAGTATTCAAAAGACATGGTGCCAAATTTTTTTCTTTTTATTTTACTTCCCAATAATAATATGTGAAATAAAATATAACAAACCATTACGCAATCAGTGAATTAAGCAACACTAAAAATGGAATAGATATAAACCTTGTCGAAACAACCACCGGCTACAAATCAAATAACATAATGAATCACATGAGTAATAACTGAATACATCAACTAACTGAATTAAAATGTAACAACTAGAGCAACATGACCAAGTGGAATACTAACTACACCCTACTCTAGGAATGAAATGACTGAAACAGCTAAATCAAAGTCCTGCAACCTCCACATGTGTCGCAACTGCGAAAACCTGGAATAGAATAATTCTGGTGTCCCTATGGCTTGACACCTAAAATGATTTGAAAATATTTTATAACAAGGGGTAGAACCCAAAATATTTTGAAAATATTTAGCAAGTGAATTTACATATAGTCAATTAAAAGGCGAGTATGTTCTTCATATTTAAGTTAGTGTCGTGCACTCTCTTGAGGACAACTCACCCTCAACTAATCTGCACGGCTAAAGTTCTACACATGACCCACCTAGCTAACCACCTCGTAACTAGTCTCGTCACATGTATCCATCCATTTCCCACTACTCTACCCCTAGTGGGTTTAGTATAATTTATAAGTTATCAATCTCGTTAAGTTATTTAAGTCATTTCTTATTTAATTACCGCATAACGTTCTCAAGGGGTATACCACTTATACGATTCACATCACGTAAAGGAGTTATAAGTTATTATTCACACTAACTTATTTAAATCAATTCCCATTCAATACTATATAACTGTTTCACATGTTATATTAATTATACAATTCCCATCCTGCATTATCCCCTATATAATTATACTATATATACAGATTGATCCTACAACCTTCACATACACCTGACGTAGATATTTATTATCCCCCGAGTAGGCACACATCGGGTGTTCTCTAAATTTATCATAATCAGGTATACTTATCCACTCAAAACCTTGAAAGGGCAATCTCCCCGTTTCAAAAAGTTGTACAAATGCTGGGGAGGCAACCATAGTTTCCCATGGTAATGAGACCGAATCATACCCAAAGTGACTCATTCCAGAACCCGAATGCTATGTCCCGAGGACTATACTTACCCTGCAGTCAGTAGCCAACAAATTCGCCCACAACCTTAAACCTCCCCATATAGAACTAGAATTGGTATGCTTTACTAAAAATATTATTCACACAAATATTTATAAATCATATATATATACTACACATCACTGTATATATATTGAAATCCAGGCTACCGGTGTACTATGCCTATACACAAGCCTAAAACTTATAAGTCTATGGTCCGACTTTATTCCATTTAATTTTACACTAATTAATTTATCATTTTTTTAGTGTCAGCCTACCAAATATGCCCGAGCTCACTCTCTCGGCCCAAAATTCAGTATTCCCAATTTAATGTTCAATATCTTGTTAATTAAGTTTTCCCCATTTAATTAACAAGGTTTCAATCACTCAATCATTAACCTTAATATCTCCAATTTAATTAATCCTCCAAATAGTCGAAGGATAATTAGTAACACATATCAATCTAGGCAATCTCCAATGGAATAACAATAAAAAAATATTTATTAAAATTTTCCCCACGAATCTACCCAAATTTTTAAAATACCGTTTTGGAACATTTTGGAGCCATTTTTAGAGAAAACCTATTAGAGAACAAAAGTTACTAAACACAATTTTCTACGAGGCATCGCTAACATAATCACCATTAGAATATTAAATACCTCAATTATGTGCCGATTTCTTCATCAAAACTTTCCAAGATTTATCCTAAATCTGTCCTTTTATCATATTCAATCTAACCCTATGAATTACATCAATTAGAGCAACAAATCAACCAAATCTTGTCTTCTTACAGATTTATAACTCCCAACAATGAAAATCCCCAATTGCTAATTAAACATAAACCCAACATATTAATTTCTTTCACCTTCGTTAATATGAATAGGTAAATGTAAATTAAAAATTGCAAATTAAACCAATTCCCTTCAGACGAGAATGTTGGATTGAATGTAGGGATCTCCACTTGTTCTTGGAGCTATCTCCCAAAATCCCCAACTTCTTTTCTAATGGACCTTCTCTTATTCTCATCCTAATTTTAGTCTTTTAAAATGACTTTAAGTTGCCTCACCCTTACGTACTTCAGGTTAAACACTCAATTCCCGTTTTTGGGTCCATGGGCCTCCATTGGAATTTCAGAAGGGAGATTTTGCATTCCTATGTATTTCGCTATGGAAAGTCTTAATTAGATTTGGGGAAAAGGGGAAACTAAGTCCAAGATATATTGCACCATATGATGTTCTGGAAAGAATTGGGAACCTGGCATATAGATTAGCATTACCTCCAGATTTATCCCGTTTACATGATGTGTTTCACCTATCGATGCTTCGTAAGTATTTGGCGGATCCATCTCATCAGTAGAAAACTCAACCAATTGAACTAAATGAAGACTTGTCATACATCGAAGAATCGATGGAAATTATTAATCGTAAGGAGCAAGTATTGAGAAATAAAGTTATTCCCTTAGTTAAAGTTATGTGGATGAGCCATGGGATTATGGAAGCAACTTGGGAAATGGAGGATATCATGAAGAAACAATATCCCCATTTGTTTGGTAAGTGACCTTTAAATTAAATTTCGGGGATAAAATTTTCTAAGGGGGGTGAGTTGTGACAATCCAAATATAATTATGATAAATTATATTTAAATCATGCTTACCTTATGTGATATTAATAACGTGTTATTAGTATATCTAATGTTAAGTGATTATGTTTATTCTAATGCTACTTTCATAAATCATGAAGTGTCAAATTATTTACAAAGACAAAATTTTGTTGTTTTCGATAGAAATGTCTCTATTTAAGACTAGTTTTGACCTTTATAACGTAACAATTGACTTGAGGTGAAAACTATATAATTGTAGACATATGAGTTAGGGTTGTAAGACAACAAACAGTGCATCAAACTACTGTATGAGTAAGAAGTTATGCCAAATTTACAAACAAGGGGTAAATCTGTCAATTGCCTTTAAGTGGTAAATTGTCTTTTATTAAACCAAATGGTTCAATTTTATGGGTTGGCTTAGGAGGCAGCCTTGGAAAACTTAAAACACTCCCTCTAACTTATTTTTTCATCAAATTAATCCCTAGGTTAAGTTTCAAGTGTTGTTAGCTTGAGGATAGAGAAAGTAGAAGTCTAGGAAGAAAAGTGAGGAGAAAAATTGTAGAAAAATCCATAGAAATTCCGTAAAAGTCCTGAAGGTAATGATAATTGCAATTCCTATTATTTTTCTTATATTACTGATTTAGCTGATATAAATCATCATTTGTTTACTAAAGTTTCATACCTTTATATATATGTATGGTTAGATGAAAGTTTAAGTTAAATTCAATGTTTAAACCCTTAAAATTGCTTTGTATTGAAACCCCTTGTGTTCAAACTTATATATCTCTTTGTGTGCTTACTGTAAATGAGAAATTTAAATGTATAAGAAATTATACTCATATAATCATATCATATCCTAGAGTTAGAATTTATCTCCTTGTGGTTAGGCCTTAATGATGATTTCAAGTTGGTACATAGTTTCTGTTTGTATATTTAATTTCGGTATGCCCTGAGTTTGGTCAAGCTTTTGACATAGTAAATGAAGTCAAAAAATAATGCAACTTTAATTATGTACTATTAAGTATGTTCAATAAAAATGGGTTGAAAATAATTTAAAGTTATGCTTTAGAAAAATTATGAAAATTCTTGGAACTCAAAGGAACAATAAAGGATCTTGTAGGACAGATTTCTTGTGTTATGAAGAAATGTTCATAACTTGCCTTAGGAAGCTTGAAAAATTACACTGCCACTTGTAATGGAACGTATATTCATATATGTTTTCATATTGATAAGGTTGGACACCTTTATTTATACAATTTAGGAATATAGGATTGTTGAGTATAGAAGATAATAATTTGAGGCCATGTTGGATACCCCATGAAAGAATATTGTTATCTCCTCTTTCCAAAGAGTATTTTGAGTACATGTTTCGTGTGTATATACATTGAGAAGTATGTTTTTATATTTACTTGGGTTTAATTATAAATTCATTATGAGGTATTTCCTACGGTTGAATGTTGATAACTTTATCAACATGTGTACCATTATTTTGTCTTTACTCATGTTTCATGGAATGTGACTTAAGTGGAATTATATTGTTGTTGTATAATCATGAAAAGTAACATAATTATGTTAGGATAATACTTATGATTGAGATTCATTAGTGATTTAGTTGGATTGACAGGTGTAAGGTCTAATAAACCCAGTTCATCTCCACCCGAAGGAAACATAAATACATAGTTGACAACCCAAGGTGAGTGTACTCACTAGAATGATGTATTTGTATACTGTTACAAATATGATCATAATGTTATGAATATATAAATTTTGATTTCGATTTATCGAAATGGGAGGTTACTCCTCGACCAAGAATAGGGGAGGTTTGTCTATTACTGATAAGGGGTTACTCCTCGACCAGGAATGGGGGAGAATTGTATATTTAGACAGGATATGTAAATCATGATTCATAAAATTTGGTCATTCATTATGAATGATCTGGATGAGTTAATAAATAATTATATGGACATGATTTATTGCATTTAAATTGATGCAATGGTATAGTAGTGATTCATTCGTTGGGCTATTTTGCACATGGCTCCTATCTTCACATTTTTTTTAGGTAACGTGATGTCACTGCCAAATCTAGGAGGTTGGGTTGGGTTAACCAGGAACGGGAGGATCAAAGATTTGGTTTAATGTAAATGATGTAATTAAGTTAACTTATTCTTCAAGAATGTGTATATGGGCATGGCTACTCTGATGTTGTAAAAAGGTTTTGAGTTATATGGATTCATAATGATGACTCTAAAATTAAAACTCGTGTCTATGGTTTTGTTAAATTGATCATAATATGACTCAATTTGACTTTCAAACTTAATTATAAGTAACGGGGTTGAGGTGTGTAAAATAAGGCTAAGGATGGTACAATCATAGGGGAGGAAACTTTGGTGGTAGATGCTTTGGATGCTGTAAAAATGGACACTATCGTCAGGGTTATCCTGAGGGGGGTAGGGCCCCATAGCAGAAGTAGTAGGGTGCTCGACAGGGGCACCAGCGACCGATCATTCCAGTAACCCTCCCAACACCAACACAAATGCCATCCTTACCATCTATTCCAATAGTTCCAGCTCGTTTGGGGAAGCTACAATACGGGTGTGTTTGCAACGTCCACTAGGATGCAATTACTCAGGCTCCACTAGTACTTGAGATTATGTTTTCTATGAATGGGACTTTGGGGTGGATATTATTTGACGGTGGGATTCACACTCTTTCATTTATATTAGATTTGAACATGCTACAGTATGATTAGACAAAACAAATAGTACGATAACTATTGTATATTCGCCCCTGGGTTATGGGTCACTGATATTCTTTATATGTCGAAGAGTGGGTATAGAGATTTGGAGATTTACTTTAGATATGTTCGAGTGTGAGGCTATTATTGGGATGGATTGTCTAGTTACGTATAGTTCAATGATTGATTTCTATAGTCGTAGTATTATGTTCATTGTACCGGTTCAGGAGATGTTTTTGGTTGGGATGCATCGTCCCGAGGGAGGTTCGTCGACCCATTTATATTTATATAAAGGAGGAGACCTCTCAGGAGGTGGTGATTCCACTTGATTTGATTCCGGTTGTTAGTGAGTTCACTGATGTATTTCAGGACATACAGGGGCTACCGCCTAGTAAAAATATTTAGTTTGTGATAAACTTAACACCAAGCGCTCGGTCGATAGCCCGTGCCACTTATTGTATGGATCCGGTAGAGATGAGAAAGTTATGAGATCAAATCGACCAGTTGTTGGAATAAGGCTTCATCCATACGAGTACCTTTCCTTGGGATTCTCCCGTACTATTCGTAAACAAAATAGATGAGTCGTTATGGTTCTGTGTTGACTACCGAGAGTTGCATAAGGTCACGATATGGAATAAGTATCAATTACCCTAAATCGATGACCAATTTGACAAGTTGAGGGGTGCTGCCTACTTCTCGAAGACAAACTAAAGGTTGGGATACCATCAATTACGTATCAGAGAGGAGGATTTGTCTAAGACTGCCTTTATCATGCGATATGTATCCTACTAATTCAAGGTTATGCCAATTGGACTTACCAAAGCACCGAATGTGTTTATGAACTTGATGAACAGAGTTTTCAGAGAGTTCTTAGATCAGTTTGTCATTGTCTTCATAGATTACATCTTGAATTATTCTCAGACTGAGGAGAAGCATGCTGAGCATTTAAGGAAGGTTTTATAGACATTACGTGAGCACGAGTTGTATCCAAATTATGAGAAGTGTGGGCTATGGATAAAAGATGTTCAGTTTGTAGGGCTAATTATTCCTGAGAGCGAGATATCCGTTAATCCGGGAAGGTGCCAGGGGTGAAGGAGTGGGGGAAGCCCATGACACCGATAAAGATACGTAGTTTCTTGGGGCAAGTTGGATACTATAGATGATGTATTCATGGATTGTCAAAGATAGAGGGTCGATTGACTAATCTAACTCATAAGGGCGTGACATTTATCTGGGATGATGCCTTCTAGCTGGATTTTGATGAACTAAACAACAAGCTGACTTTCGCACTATTTCTAGCACTGCCCAGGGCAGGGGTGGAATACCTGATTTATACTGATGTGTATTACTAGGACTTGGAGGTATGCTTCTACAAGAGGATAAGTCTATAGCTTATACTTCTTCTAAGATTAAGCCTCATGAGAGGCATTACCCCACACACGACTTGGAGTTAGTGGCAATTATGTTTTCACTTTGGGTATGGGGACATTATCTCTTAGGGCAAAAAATTTGACTATTCACAGATTACAAGTCACTATAGTACCTATTCACGCAGTGGGAGTTAAACATGCGCCAATGGAGGTGGATTCAATTTTGAAAGACTATAAGCTCGATATCCAATATAACCCTGGGAAGGCTATCTTGGTAGCAGATGTGTTGAGCCGTAGGCCAGCAGGTGAGGTGGTCGAGGTGTGGAAGGAAAAATGAAAGGAGGTGGGACATCAGGTTACGGTTGCCCGCTCATTCATGTCAATGATGATGGTTAAACTCGAGATCGTTACTAGGCTGATATAGGCTTAGGCAACCGACTTGCTCTTTCAAGATCGGATTGTACAACTTCTAGTCGAGAGGGCAGAGTCATATTCTGTGAGATCATATGGGGACTTACACTTCAATGGTAGACTATTAGTTCCAGAAGGGGAGGATTTATGATATACGGTGATGATGGAGTCACACGGTTCATTATTTATGGTACATCCCGAAGGGGATATGATGTACCAGAATATGAGGCATCAGTACTAGTGGAGTGGAATGAAGAAGGATATCGCCGAGTTTATTTTGAAATGTGCCACTTGTTAGCTGGTAAAAGTGCACCACCAGAGACCTCTAGGTCTCTTACAGCCGTTAGAGATCCCTATGTAAAAATGGGAGAGAATTTTCATGGATTTCATCACAGGGTTGCCTACATCGCAGAGGGGTCATGACTCTATATGGGTGATTATGGATTGGCTGGCCAATGTAGCTCATTTTATGCCAGTTCGGACTGATTATACAACATGACAGTACGCTTCGATCTTTATTGCAAAGGTAGTGAGACTCCACGGGGTGCCCCTTGATATTGTTTTCGATCGGTACAAGATTTTTGTGTCCAAATTTTAGGAGAGCATTCAAGTGTCCATGAGTGCGGAGTTACGATTGAGTTCGGCCAATCACCCGCAGAGTGATGAGCAAACCGAGTTAACGAATCAAATATTAGAGGATATGTTATGAATTTGGATCCTTGATTTTGGCGGGGGCTGTGAGAAATATCTTTCACTGGTGGAGTTTGCTTATAATAACTCCAACCAATTTATTATTGGGATGTCTGCATTCGAGGCATTATATGGTAGGCCTTATCGTTCTCCAACGTGTTGTCTAGAGGTGGGGGATAAAAAGGTACTTAGGACAGAGGTTATTCCGGATACCTTGGCTAGGATTGAGATCATTCAGAGCTATATTCATATTGCTGAGCATAGACAAAAGAGCTACGTCGATGCTAAGAGGTTCTTCAGGGAGTTCAATGTGGGGGACCAGGTGTTGTTACGAGTATCTCCTATGAAGGGGATAACGCGATTGGGGAAGAAAGGGAAGTTGGCGCCGATGTATGTAGCGGCACTCCCTATTATTGAGTGGATTGAGCCAGTGGCCTACACTCATGGGTTACCGGACCACTTGCATAACATTTATAATGTGTTCCATATTTGATCGTTAAGGAGATATCTTTGGGATGAGTTGGCCCGCACGCAAATTGATTTAGAGGAGATTGATATGTAGCCTAATAGTTACTACGAGGAGGGGCCACTTGCTATTATAGACCATAATGAGAGAAAACTAAGGTCAAAGGTAGTGTCGTTAGTACCTGTTTAGTGTCGGCATCATAACGTTGATGAGTCTACCTGAGAGTGATAGGATGAGATGCATAAAAATTAACCAGAGTTATTCTTACCAGGTAAACCTTGATTTTTTCGAATTACGAGACAAAATTACGTTATTAGGGGGAAGTATGTAACCCCCCGTACTTCTAATGATTTTTAATTGTGGCATTAATTAACTTAAAAATGGGAAATTTATTTATAATTAATCCATATTTAATTTAATAATTACTAGCACGATGAGAGTTAGTATTTATTGATTTGAATTATGCAGAATATTTCGTAGGGAGTGTAGTAATATGAAATCATGAATTAATTATCACGAGCGAATAATACAATAGTTATGGAAATTAAGTTGTGACATGCGTGTCAGCCGTGTAAAGACTAAATTTTATGAAATAAAAAGTAATTTATTCATAAGTCACCCGTATGGTCATTTCGAGTGTGACAAAGTGTCCGGAAGGGTCGAGATAGTCGAAAAACTCAACCTGGGGGTTTAGTTTGTGTCCCGAGGCACTTTTATGCCAAACTTGGCATATCGAGAGGGTATTTTAGACATTTTTACTTTTGAGGAAAATAAACCCAGGAAATTTATAGGTCTTTATAAGCTTCGAAGTTCAGTCTCATAGGGTTATAAGTAACCATTCTACGGAGGAGACATAGGAGGAAGATGAGAGGTGTTCCTAAGAGTTCCCAAGGCCAAAAATACCAGTTTTCACCATTGTCACCACTATCTCTTAGATTCGAAGAAAAAGGATTGCAACGATACGCTTATTCATGAATGGTTTAGACCTATAAACATCAGGCATGTATTATCATGAATAAACATACGGTAGATATGTGATCAATGTTAGATTGGGACAACATTTTTATGAAAATCTCTTGTTTTGGAAGAAATTAGATAGTGTAATAATAATTCTTAGATGAATATTTAAATGGAGTAGGATCATTTATGCATGTAGAATCTAACCCACATTATTAAAATCAAATTGGTTGAAGAAATATGGAAATTTCATGTTGAATTCAAGAATTTAAAACTAGGGTTCCGGAGACTAAAGATGGAAACTGGGTGAATTTGTGCATGTTGATGTCATTTAAATGATTTGGATACATTAGGAATTGTTCATACATGTTAGTATAGATTCTGGATGTCATTTATATCAATTTGGAGATCTCTAAATATGATTTTGGTAGTTAAAAATCCTGAAACCCATAAATTTTAAGAAAATATGGGTAAATAACTGGCCGATCGATAGATCGACTCAAGAATGTCGATCGATCGACCCATTTCATCGATAGATCGACTCCCCTGCAAAATGTTTTATATTTCCTTTTTAATATTTTATTAAATTCCAACTTTTATAAATCCTTGTTGTGGATTAATTAATCTTAATGAGACTTAGGGAAGGGTAGTAGGATATATTTAAGGCCCGAAAAATGATATTTATGCATGGGATTGAATGGAGAAATTACTAGTTATAATCGAATTTGTTATGGTTAGAAATTATGTAAATTTGGGTTTAAATGGGATAAACGAGAACTTAAGGTTAGTACCAGTAGTAGGGCTACATTTTTTTTTTATTGAAATAACCCAAGAAATAGAAGGACACTTAGTAACCATTGGAGAGAAGGAAAGTTACGTGAAGTATGTAATGAGAGTTAATGCGTTAAAAAAAATATTGCGGAGGATATTCAAGATATAAATATGCCACGTATAAAACTTGTAAAGTGGGGCGTTCGGGTGCCTATAGGATATTTATATATACTTAGGTTGTGTGATTTACCTATAGTGTGAATTATTATGTGTAATGCATCATATCGCACTACTTGCTATCACAGAGGTTTTCGAGCCATGATGGTCTTATTTTGATGAACCCATTGGTGTAATATGGACTTTTACCTTAGAACCATATAACCTTGCTACAACCTATGTGAGTGATAATGAGTACTATCGTAGGGGTGAGTGGGTGTGAGTGATAATGCCCATCTCCCTTATGACTTGGAACTATGATTCACCTCCATTATTTTTTATTCGTGTTTTATATGCTTCTCGAGTGATTATGAACCTATAGTCCTTCAAATTGTATGGGATATACTAGGACTTGATAGTAGAGTATCCATGCATCATATCTAAGCCTCGGGGTGCCTTATAAGTGTGTATATATATATATATATATATTATGATAGTGAACCTATAGTCCTTCATATAGTATGTGATATAGTGGGACTTGATAGAAGATTATGCATGCACCATAGCTTAATGAGTGCATTATTTTGTATTAATTATACCCAAATCCAGGCTTTGTTAGTTCCGCTGCACTATCAATAAAATGTTTTTAGAGCCATTTTTATTATTTTAGAAAAAATACAAATTTAAGAATAAATGGGGTTAATAATGCAGTTTTAAGAACTTCACGCTCACATCCTATATTCATTGCTAATCTATTGTTCAAGTTTGTTTTTGAGTATTAACGGGTTTAAAAAGAAAACGGTGAAGTTCGAGCGCAAATTGAGCATGAATATGTCACTTCCGCACCTCAAGGGGCAAAATTGTAAATTGAAATGACTAATTTCGAACTCGAACCAAAGACGGAAATTGAAGGCTTTGAATCAAGGGACACCTAGGTTCAAACAATGTGTCAATCGGAATTGAACTGAAGAAGTTATGGCCATTAAAAGTTTGAATCTGAAAGAAAATCAAAAGTCAACCCCGAAGTGAAACCCAATCCCTTAACCAAAACCGACCCCTAAACCGAGCCCAACCCATTCCTACACCTTATGTGTGTGTTTATTTTGTATTTATATATCTATATATTTTTATTTAATTCATGTACATATTTTGGGTGATGTTTTAATTTTATGCGTATATTATTTATTTTATTTTATTTTTAATGTCTTTATTTTTACCTTGATTAATTATTTTAAGTAAATATTATTTAGAGCGCGTCATTTTATACGTCATAGTGTTGTTTTTGTATTATTTATTTTATTTGTGTCATTGTAGATTTTTTATGCCATTATTTGTTATTGTTTCTAGATTTATTCTTTTAGTTTTATTAATTCATTTTTATTATTTTTTCAGTCTCTTATTATTTTATAGGTTAAATTTATTTATTTTTTATTATTTTTGTAATTTTTAATTGAGCTGTAAATAATTTGGTTAATTTTTATTAGGTGTATAATTAGACACACACTTGTTACCCTACACACTCATACACCCAAACAACTCACACACTCGTACACCACTCCTACTATACACCCACATACGACCATACACCTCTCCACCATCTTCCACCTCTCACCCCACGTTCTCTCTCCAACCTCCATTACCAACATTACCTCCACAACTTTCACCACACCCACCATCTTAAACCCCACCACATTTCTCTCTCCTCCAACCAAAAGGAACCCACTTACCAGGTTCGATTTCAGTTCCATACCCACTACTCCTACGACACACAAATACACTCCTCCTCAAACCCATAATCGAAGAATCCCACAAAATTCCGTGGGGTTATAAAAAAAGGAGTATTGTGGGCAACTAGAGGAGGAGAAGCACACAAAAAATACACTTTTGGAAATAAAAAAGACACACTTTGAGAGATAAAAAAATATGTGAAGAGAGTATTTTTGAGGCACACTTTAGAGGAGCATGTTGTGTATTGTAATTCAAGTCTTGGACCCGAAATTTTATAAATTGACATTTATTAATGAAAATTAATTTTTCATCTTGCAATATTTGTGTATCAAATATGATGTGTGAGTAGTTTAATTAATAGGATTTAGGTGATGTTTGTCATGACTATTTAAATTTCGCATGTTAATTTATTTTTATACATATTCCAACGTATTTAAATTTCAAATAAAAAAAATTACTATTCGCTTAAAAATACACGAGAGTGTATTTTTAAAACTCAAGAATTAATTATAAATTCATGTTTTTAAGAATTTAAAGTTTTCATTTTTTAAGGGTGATGCTTGCACTTAGATGTTTTGATACCTCATGCTTAAATACACATTAAAAAATTAAAACATGATAATTTCGAGGGAATAGGAATGTATGGTGTCTAATTCAAGAGACGTTAAAATATTTTGAATGCATGTAATGTTGTATTCTCCGAAATTTATGAGACGAGAGTCGATATATTTTGTGTTATAAATTCGGAATTACAGAATTAAATTGATGTGTTAATTTAATTGGGATTCACAAACGGATCTGACGTCCTAGTCTCTTCCACATTTGATATTATCTCTACTTGTTTGCTTATTCTCCTTTTACTTTTATTTTAGAAACTCAATCACATTTAGTACACTTATATGTCTAGTTGGAGAATCAATACTTTATAAAAATTGACGAAATCTCTGTTGGTTGGACCCATACTTACACCTACTATATTTAAATAGCCTGTGCACTTGCGGTAATTTTATAACAAATAAAATTTGACAACGTGTTTTTGGCGCCGTTGCCGAGGATTTCGATCGATTTAAAGAATATTGATTTTTGGAGTAGTTTCAAAAAAAAATACAAAAAAACAAAAAAAGGAAATAAATATTCCAGCAGCTATTTTTTTTTTTTACTTTTTTTTCAGAATTAAAAAGAATATTTAAAGTCTTTAGGAATAATTTCTTGTTTTTAATACTAATTTTGTCATAAAATTACTCAAAAACACAATATATATATATAGATATATATATTTATATGTATGTTTTTAAAAAACAAAAATCCAAAAAATCCAATAAAAAAATCCCAAACATTCAAATTTCCAGTAGACTAATTTTTTTTATTGTTTCAAAAAAATTATTATATTTAAGTCTTTTTGGGATTAAATAGTTGTTTTGACACTAGTTTTGTCATAAACTACCTAAAAATTTGAAAAAAAAAAACAATATTTTTTTTTGGAATCTTCAGAATTCAACGCTGCTGTGATTTATATAAAAAAAATCAAATTTAAAATCTTTTATAAATAAGTAGTTGTTTTTAACACTAATTTTGTCATAAAAGCACTTAACACAAAAATACACAAAAAAAAATTAATTATTTACTTCCAATACACTCTTTTTTTCTAGTGTATATTTTTTTCCCAATGTTATAGTGTGCTTTTATTTATTAATTTATTTTTTTCTTCTACTCTTTAAAGCAAAAAAATACATTTTAAGTGCATATGTAATTATTTTTGTATTTAATAATTTTTGTTGCACTTTACTCTTGGTATTATTTTTGTGTTCTTTTTCAGATAAAAAAATAGAAAAAAAAGAGAGAAAAAAATGGAAAAGAAAGTAACTGTGGGAAAAGCGCTAAAGTTACTTGTGCAATCTTGCCACACGCACAAGGTACTCTCGAAGACGGCTGAAACAAGAGACCATAAAACATCCAGGACGACGGTGAGTCTCTTGTGATCTTACGTTAAACTATTTTTGCAAATTTTAATAAGCACGTTGCATAGTTTTACTTAAGGAAAAAACCCAATTTTAAGATAAGGTGGGGATTTAATCACCCTTCCTTGACCCACAAATCATTAATCTACCCGAGCATCAGCATAACCCAAGCCATAATATAAATTTAAAAATTATTAGACACTGGCCATAGGGTGTCACATAACTCATAGGCATAATCTTTCAAGGCTAGGATTAAAAGCTAATCCAAACACAGAATTTTCAAAGCGTTGCCATTTTGACCTTGATTAGGGCTGATGTTTTTTCACAAGTCTTCGTACCGACCACCTACCTGGAGGAAATTTTTTGTAATTGAGGCGATAGTCCGAAGTTGGTTGTCTTTTAAATTCTCCCTCATCAAGAATTAGGAGCTCTTTAATTAGGGAGATTATTTCGGAGACCCATTGTCGTCGAATAATCTTGGGAAACTAGATCTTAAAAATTGAACTTCCCCTCACCTAATTTAGATAAACTCAAAATTGCTTTGTGTCAGCTTAGGAATTTTGTGATCCGTTATCGGATTATTTTCTTTCCAATTTAAAAAAAATAATAATAAAAAAATCAAAAGATAAAAAATAATAAATAAAAAATCGATTGAGTATGGTGTATGATAAGTTGGGTTCAAGATCCTAATGGTCGTTTAGCTAGAGTGGAGTTTCGTATTCCCGATACTGATAAAGGCAAGACCTTGATTTTCACCGAGATGGGAGATAATCTAGCAACTCGTGGCTTAAAGGATTACCTGTATCCCAAAAGGGCAAGTCAACCATCATGCATACTTCTTCCCCCGTATAATGTAGATTATTTCGAGTTCAAGTCGGGAATAATTAATTTACTTCCCATCCTTTGAGGCACAAAAAAGGAGAAACCATACCTCCACGCACATGAGTTTGGAGAAATTTGTGAAACGGTTAGGTTACAATAACTCACCGATGAGATTGTTAAACTAAAACTATTTCCATTTTCTTTGAAGGACAAAGCTAAGAGTTGGCTGCTCTCACTTAAACCAAATTCCGTCACTACATGGAATCAGTTGAGTGTTGAATTTTTGCAAAAGTTTTTCCATAACCAAAATACGACGGCAATACGTCACGCCATCAATACTTTCAATCAAAAAGAGGGAGAGACTTTATGGATGTATTTCGAAAGATTCAAGGACTTTCCACTGCAATATCCTCACCATGGAATCCAATTAGGTCGTCAAATTCAGATTTTGTACGAGAGCTTCGATTACACTACTCGATATATGCTTGAACTTATGTGTAGTGGAGATTTCACACAAAAGAGTGAGGCCGACGCATGGTCGTTTTTAGAATTCATTGCTCAAAAGTCCTAGCGATGGACACCACATTGGCATTCGAAGACCACCACAATTAATGCGGGTACTGTTCACCCAGAAGAATAAGGTTTTGGACTAGATGAAAAAGTGGCCACCCTGGCTCAGCGTTTAGAAGCCTTAGAAACGAGTAATAAGGGTAACCGATCCACACATGCCGCCGTGCAAGATGTAGGTTCACCTATGTGTTTACTTTGTGATAGTTTCAACCACCTCGTCGAAAGTTTCCCCACCCTTCCGGCCCATAATGCTCTCACAAAGCAAGCAAACGCCCTCTTTCAAAACAAGACCAAGTACGACACATTTTCCAACTCGTACAATCCAGGTTGGAAGGACCATCCTAACTTTTCATGGTCTAAAGGTCAATACTACGGTACTGGACATCAATCTTTAAGTAATCCACCCTCGGGTTTCCAAAAGAGCACCCCCGCACCATCGTTCCGTTCACGCCAGAAGATTCAATCTTTAGAAGAAATGATAAATTTTCTTGTCCAAAGTACCCTGCATTTTTCAACATACCATGCAAAGTGTCCTTCAATATACACAACAAAACTTGCATGCCAACACACAATCGATTGCCTGATTAGAGGTACAAGTGAGTCAACTAGCCAATGCTTTGAGCGAGGGAAATAAAGGAATGTTCCCAAGCCAGCCTAACCCTAATCCTAAGGGTAACATGCCTAGGGGTCAGTATGTTGTCCAAGACAACACTAGCACGCCCACTACCCAAGAGCATGCTAAGGCTATAATCATGCTTAGGTCAAGTAAAGAAGTTAAGAATAATATCTCACGACCCACCATGAGTGAATCCGAGAAAGGTAAGGAAAAGAAGGACCCACCTATGGATCCGACTTCTTCTTCGCCCTCATCTTTCGAACCATATGTTGAGACCTATGTCCCGAAAGACCCATTTCCACATTGTTTAGTGCCACAAAATAAAAAGGCTTAAGTGGACAAAATTTTGGAAGTATTTAAGCACGTACAAATTAATATCTCATTGCTTGATGCCATACAACATGTTCCATCATACGCTAAATTTTTGAAGGAACTCTATACATTCAAGAGAAGAACAAATGTTTCGAAGAAAGCTTTTCTCGCTGAGCAATCAAGCTCGATCATTTCATATAGGACCCCTGTCAACTATAAAGATCTCGATTCTCCGACGATCTCCATGAAGATCGGGGAACACACCATTGAGAAAGCCCTTTTACATTTAAGAGCCAGCGTGAATCTTCTGTCGTATACTCTGTATGAGAAATTAGGTTTGGGTGATTTGAGGTCGACTAAGATTACTTTAACCTTGGCCAATTGATTCGTTAAAATTCCAACATGTTTTGTTGAGGATGTCCTAATTAAGGTGGGAGAGTTTGTCTTTCCAATTGATTTTGTCATCTTGGATACACAATAAGTCCATAATACTAATGCACAAATTCTTGTCATTTTAGGTCAACCATTCCTCGCCACTTCTGATGCAATTATTAGGTGTCGTAGTGGACAGTAAAATTTCTAATTTGGAAACATGACCGTGGATCTGAATGTATTTAATTTAGTCAACAACCACCTGATAATGATGAACCTATAGAAGATGACATGATGGATAGTATCGTCCAGGAAACATTCGAACATAATTATAATGATGAACCTTTAGCGGCATGCCTTGCCCATCTTGGGTCTGAATTTGACATCAAAAGCTCCATTGTTGAAGTCAACGCTCTCCTCGATTCCACCCCTATATTGGAAATATTATCTTGGGGATCTATGCCCGAACCCCTATCTCTCTCTGCATCACCACTTCCTCCTCCATTGAAAATGCCCCCAAGCTTGAATTGAAGTAGTTACTATAATCACTCGAATATAGATTCTTAGGACCTTCTGATACCTTGCTTGTTATCATAGCGTCTGACCTAGACAAAGAACAGGAAGGTAAGTTCTTGCGTGTTCTCAGCGAACACAAAGAGTCCCTCGGTTGGACCATAGTCGACATTAAAGGGATAAGTCCATAAGTGTGCATGCACATAATACACTTAGAAGAAAATGATAAAAATTCTCGAGAAGCACAACGTCAACTTAACCCCATACCGAAAGAAGTCATCCGAGCCGAGGTGCTCAAGTTGTTAGACTCGGGTATTATTTATCCCATCTTTGATAGCCAATGGGTCAGCCCCATTCAGGTTGTTCTGAAAAAATCCAGTGTTATAGTGGTGAGAAATGATAATGATGAGTTAGTCCCCACTAGGATTCAAATTGGTTGGCGTGTCTGTATAGACTATTGGAAGTTGAACGATGTCTCACGAAAGGATCACTTTCCCCTTCCTTTCATTGACAAAATGCTTGAGAGATTAGCCGGTCACCCCTATTATTCTTTTCTCGATGCTTATTTCGGTTATAATAAAATTCCAATCACTCCCAAGGATCAAGAGAAAACCACATTCACTTGTCGATTTAGTACTTTTGCTTCTCGACGCATTCCCTTCAGGTTATGTAACGCACCCGCTACCTTTCAGCGGTGCATGATGAGTATCTTTTCAGACATGGTCGAAAGGTTTATTGAATTTTTTATGGATGATTTTTCTATGTTTGGGTCTAATTTTGATGAGTGGCTTCACCACCTTACCCTCGTTCTGAAGAGGTTTGAGGAAAAGAACCTTGTACTCAATTGGGAGAAGTGTCACTTTATGGTTAAAAAAGGCATAGTATTAGCTCATATCATCTCTTAAAAGGGTATCATTCTTGATAAGGATAAAATTAACTTCATTTCTAATCTCCCACTCCCAAAAAGTGTGCGTGAAATTTGATCATTATTAGAACACGTCCATTTTTATCGGAGATTCATTAAGGATTTTAGCAAAATCTCTTGACCTTTGTGAAATCTTCTTGCCAAAGATGCACCTTTTGAGTTCACTGATGATTGCCTTCAAGCCTTTGAGAGGCAAAAAAGTAATTGACCTCAGCACCTATTATGCGACACCACTACTACCCCTACTAGGGTTAACCTTTCGAAATCATGTATGATGCTTCTGATTATTCACTAGGTGATGTTCTAGGTCAGCGAGACGAGAAACTTCCTTATGTTATACACTACGCCAACAAAAATCTTAATGACGCTCAATTCAATTATTCCACCACTGAAAAATAATTCTTCCCTATCGTATTCATGCTCGAAAAGTAGGTCTTACATTATAGGATCCAAAGTCATCATTTTCACCGATCACACGGCATTAAGACACCTTTTATCTAAAGAGGATGTTAAGGCCTGACTCATCTGGTGTATCCTATTATTGTAAGAATTTGACCTCGAGATCTGAGGTAAGAAAGGATGTGAGAATGTAGTCGCGGATCACCTATCTAGGTTAACCATTGAATCATCTGATGATTTGTTGCAACTAAATGAGTCTTTCCCCGATTAGAAGCTATTGCTTGTCAACTAACTTTCGTGATTTTGCCAATATTGTGAATTATCTTACGACGGGTGAGATTCCCACACATTGGCCTAAGAAAGATCGTTCCAAATTTTTTAAGGAAGACAAACATTTCTTTTGGGACGATCCATACCCGTTCAAGTATTGTACCGGTCAAATCCTTCGGAAGTGTGTCCCCGATAATGAAATTCGGAGAATAATCTCTTTTTTACAGATCAAGCTTGTGGAGGTCATTTCAGTACTAAGAAAATCGCTGCCAAAATTTTGTAGTGTGGATTCTATTGGCCCATAATTTTTCGTGATTCAAGTGACTATTGTAAACGTTGTGACCGGTGAGAAAGGTTAGGAAAGATCACTCGTAGGAATGTGATGCCCTTAAATGCCATATTGATTATTGAGGTTTTTTACTGTTGGGGCATCGATTTCATGGGTCCATTCCTAAAATCCTATGGTAATCTTTACATCCTTTTGGCAGTCGATTATGTGTCTTAATGGGTTGAAGCTATACCAAAACAGACGAATGACCGTCATGTGGTGGTCAAATTTATTCGATAAAACCTTCGGTACACCTCGAGCCATTATTAGCGATAAAGGAAGCCATTTCTGCAATCGGTCATTTGAGAGTCTTATGAAAAAGTATTCAGTTACGCATAAAGTAGGATGTTCTTACCATCCTCAAACCAGTGGACAAGTCGAAACGTCCAATAGTCAAATCAAGCTAATTATCGAGAAAATAGTGAATCCAGATCGAAAGGATTGGTTCTTACGGTTATTAGATGCATTGTCGGCTTATCGCATGGCTATAAAACCCCACTTGGTATGTTCCCGTATAGTCTTGTCTACGGAAAAGACTGTCATCTTCTGGTAGAGTTAGATCATAAAGCCTATTGGGCCATTAAAAACCTTCAACTTTGATTTACCCTCTACGGGAGAGGTCCGAAAGCTCTAACTCAATGAGTTGGAGGAGATTCAAAATGATGCGTACGAAAATGCAAAATTGTACAAGGAGAAAACAAAAATGTTCCATGATAAGTCCATCCTACGAAAGTCATTCGAGCCTGGACAGAAGTTCTCTTGTAAAATTCTAGGTTGCATCTCTTTCAAGGTAAATTAATGTCTTGATGGTTTGGTCCCTTTGTTGTTAAGACAGTCTACCCACATGGGGCGACTGAGATAGAGAATCCTAAAAACGGTGAAATTTTCAATGTTAATGGTCAAAGGTTGAAACCGTATATGGAGTTGCGAGATCGAGAAATGGAGGACATTCTCCTCCAAGACCCGGTATACCACGAGTAAGCATAACTCGGGTCCTGTTTTTGTATTATAATTTTTTTTTCTTTCTGTAATTATTTTTTCTTCCAGGAAACTTGTGTTGGAGAAAGTCCCTCATTACGGTAATATTTTTCATATATTTTCTTCCTTTAAAATTTTTGTCTTGTACATTGAGGACAATGTCGAAATTAGGTTTGGGGGCAATGAGGTCATTTTTATTCGCTTTAAATAAAATAATAATAAACAAAAAGAAAAAAATCATAAATATTTTCAATATAAGTAAGTTTTGAAATGATTTCTTAATATATAATTAATTACCAAATCTCTCAACTTATAAATTTTTTGACACTTAGCCATATAATATGATAAAAAATGGATATTGAGGCGAAAGTTAATATGATTAACGAATAAATGTGGAGATTTTAACCCGATGAGATATTGTGCCATTCATCATTTTTGAGAGATTTAAATCAATTCGAGTTAAAATAACTTAAACTTTCCTTCAGCGCCTAATTCGTCGATGGTCTCAAAATCTTTTTTATTGTTCGATTACTTAAAGTCAAAATGAGAATCGTATACACTAAATGCCTTAGTAAGTTGACTTGATACATAAAATTAACCGAACGACACTTGTGAAATGAGATTAGGCCATCTTTTTGAAAACACAAAAATCAAAGCCTAAATTCATCCTTTTCTACATTATCCCCTTGCAAACCCATCTGTGACAAAAAAGAAAAGGAAAGCGAGCCTTTCATTGAAAACCCAAAAATCCATACCCACTTTCTGAGAATATCAGGATAAAAGGCCAAAAGAAGAATGTTTTCTATAATAATGTGAAAAAAAAGAAAAAAAAGAAAAAAGAAAAATAGGAAAGATCAAAACAATGCGAATATGAAACGAAAAGGAGAAACAACAAAAGAAAAAGAAAATAGAGGTCGGAAAGTGCCTAGAAATTTTTTGAAACTCCAAAATCCATTCTCTATAGACAAAATCCGATACTACAATACAACCGCATGAATGTCCTAACTGATCTCAAGTGAAGTTGGTTATAGTGTGAAGAGAAGATGAATATGATATTTTAGTGTGATTCGGGTTTTCAAATGTAATCAATCTTCCATTCGTGGGATCATAATCATCCATTATAAAATGTCCGTCTTTCATGATGTATGTGTGTAATTTGGTCATTGAATTTACTCTTTTATTCACATATACCGAGAGAAATTACCCAATTTTGGGTGTTCGTTTATGAGATCATCCCGTGAGAAATTGAATCAATACGAACTTTCGGGTAAGAAACTTAACGGTCAAATCTTTTGAATTGGACGGTTATATTGGCTGTTGCACACATACACACAATAAGTTGAGATTGAAAAGTGAAGTTCTACTGTATTTATGAAGTTTTTATTCAAACTTGGTTATATTACATTTGTGTCTTTTGTAAATAGTGTCAATTTTTAAATTTTGTGGGAATATTGACTGCAAAATCTCACGAGACAAAACTTGTCCACAAGGGCAACCTAGGGGTTTAACGGCTTGTTGCACATGCTAAGTGCAATCGTAATTCCTACGAAAGTGAGTTAGATTTTAATTTTTGCTTGAGGACTAGCAAAGTTTAGGTTTGGGGTATTTGATGAATGCATTATTTTGTATTAATTATACCCAAATTTAGCCCTTGTTAGTTCCGTTGCACCATCAATAAAATGTTTATAGAGCCATTTTTATTATTTTTGAGAAAAATACAAATTTAAGAATAAATGGGGTTAATAATGCAATTTTAAGAACTTCACGCTCACACCCTATATTCATAGATAATCTATTATTCAAGATTGTTTTTGAGTATTAACGGGTTTAAAAAGAAAGCGGTGAAGTTCGAATGAAAATTGAGCATGAAAAGGTCACTTCCGCACCTATAGGGGCAAAATTGTAAATTCAAATGTCTAATTTCGAACTCGGACCAAAGACGGAAATTGAAGGCTTTGAATCAAGGGACACCTAGGTTAAAACGGTGTGCCAATCGGAGTTGAAATGAAGAATTTATGACCATTCAAAGTTCGAATCCGAAAGAAAATCAAAAGTCAACCCCGAAATCAAACCCAATCCCTTAACCAAAAACGACCCCTAAACCGAGCCTAACCCATTCCTACACCTTATGTGTGTGTTTATTTTGTATTTATATATCTATATATTTTTATTTGAGTCATGTTAATATTTTGGGTGATGTTTTATTTATATGCATATAATATTTATTTTATTCTATTTTTAGTTCCTTTATTTTCACTTTGATTAATTATTTTATGTAAATATTATTTAGAGTGTGTCCTTTTTATATGTCATATTGTTGTTTTATTGTTATTTATTTTATTTGTGTCATTGTACATTTTTTATGTCATTATTTGTTATTGTTTCTAGAATTATTCTTTTAGTTTTATTAATTAATTTTTATTCTTTTTTCAGTCTCTTATTATTTTATAGGTTAAATTTATTTATTTTTATTACTTTTTTAATTTTTAATTGAGTTGTAAATAATTTGGTTAAGTTTTATTAGTTATATAATTAGACGCACACACACACACACTAGTTACCCTACACACTCATACACCCAAACAACCCACACACTCCTACACCACTCCTACTATACATCCACATACACCCAAACACCTCTCATCCAAGTTCTCTCTCCAACCTCCATTAGCAACATCACCTCAACAACATTCACCACACCCACCATGTTCTAGTACCCCACCCTCTCTCTCCACGTTCAAGACCTCCATAGCTAAAGAAAAACCAAACTCTCAACTTCCATTACCCATCATCTTCCCCACCCCCTTTTTCTCTTCTCCAAAAAAAACGAACCCACCTACCCGATTCGATTTCAGTCCCATACCCACTACTCCCACTACACACAAATCCACTCCTCCTCCACCCCGTAATCAAAGAATCCCACAAAATTCCGTGGGGTTATAAAAAGAGGAGTATTGTGGGCAACTGGAGGAGGATACAGACATAAAAAAACATACACTGTTGGATAGAAAAAAAGTCATACTTTGAGAGATTAAAAAACAAAATCTGTGTAGAGAGTATTTTTGAGGCACACTTTGGAGGAGCATATTGTGTATTGTAATTCAAGTCTTGGAACCAAAATTTTGTAAGTTGACATTTATTAATGAAAATTATTTTTTCATCTTGGAATATTTGTGTGTCAAATATGATGTGTGAGTGGTTTAATTACTAGGATTTAGGTGATGTTTTTCATGACTATTTAAATTATGCATGTTAATTTAATTTTGTACATATTTCGACGTGTTTAAATTTCAAAAAAAAAATTCGCTATTCACTTAAAAATACACGAGAGTGTATTTTTAAACCTCAAGAATTAATTATAAATTTATGTTTTTAAAAATTTAAAGTTGTCATTTTTGATGGGTTATGCTTGCATTTAGATGTTTTGATACCTCATGCTTAAATACACATTAAAAATTTAAAACATGATAATTTCGAGAGAATATGGATTTATGGTGTCAAATTTAGGAGACGTTAAAATATTTTGAATGCATGTATTATTATATTCTCCGAAATGAACGCGTCAAGAGTCGGTATGTTTTGTGTCATAAATTCGGAATTACGGAATTAAATTGATGTGTTAATTTAATTAGGATTGACAAACGGATCTGACGTCCTAGTCTCTTCCACATTTATATTATCTCTACTTGTTTGCTTATTCTCCTTTTACTTTTATTTTATAAACTCAATCACATTTAGTAGACTTATATGTCTACTTGGACAATCAAAACTTTATAAAAATTGACAAAATCTCTGTGGGTTCGACCCGTACTTACACCTGCTATATTTAAATAGCCCGTGGGCTTGCGGTAATTTTATAACAAATAAAATTTCACAACACTAAGGTGCATGGTGATGCATACTCTACTATCAAGTCTCAGTATATCACATACTATATGAAGGATTATAGGTTCACTATCATAATAAATAAATAAATATATATATATATATATATATATAATAAAGTAGGAAACTTATGTATGTCATAAGATGAAAAGATGATGTCATCTTTATGAGTTTTTCCTACACTACCTCTTTTACCCTTGAAATTTTTGGTTTCCCCCTCTTTTTCTTCTCACTAATTAATTCCCCCTCTTCCACTTTAATTCAAACATAAGGGCTAATTCGATAAACAAACCAAAAGTCACACCTTTCTCACCATATTCTCACATAGACTCACCAAAACGCATTCTCTCTCCTATACGATTTCTCTCACTAAATCCCTACACTCACTCACCCTTGTAACCCATCAGGGTAACAGTTGAAGACCCTATATGTCACATTTTATTATCTTCAACTACTTCTTCTACTATTTAACTACTTCGTCTTCTCCAAAGACCCTCTCCTTGTCCTCTCACAAGACCCTATATATCCGATTTTATTGTCGAATGTGTCATTATGTTATTCAAGGGACGGACTTACGGTAAGACCCATATATTTCTGTCCATTTTACTTGTGTTGGTATTTTACATGAAAGTATATGTGTTTATCCAATATTAATGTTTTTCTGCTTTTCATTTGGGCATTCCAGGGTATAATGTACCAGATATACGGTTCCCTCTTTATCCCTTACTTTCTCTATCATCATCTCTAAATTTTATTTTTTTAGCCCAAGATATATTTCATATGATTTTAATCTATATAACTCCATCTACCACCATAACCATCCAGTTTTACAAGTGTTGGAGATTTCATGCTTTATTCCACGATTTTGATCATCAAAATCATGGTTTTTAGGAGATAACACAGTTTTGTTGTTTTTAATATTCCAATTTGGGGGTTAAAGTTGGTTGTGTTGGTTTTTTGTTATACTTTAGTGTTTAGTTGACTTACACGGTAATAGAAAAATGGGGGTTTGGTTATCAATTCAATTGCGAGGGAAGGAGGGCAATCATGCCATCTCGGGGCTCAAATTTTGTATCTTGAGAGGGTTCTTACAGGTTGGTTATAGTGTTCTTCTATCCAAATGTTGATATTGTATACCTGCAGAATCCATTTTATCATTTACATCGTGATTTAGATTTTACGAATGTTAAGATAATTGCTTTATATTGTTATAATTCTCCTGTTATGGTGTCCAATAGTTACATAGGAGTAAATGTGCACACATTAGATAACCATTTTCTCTGTTTTTCTACATTTACAAGGTAATTGGGCATTTAAAATACCAAATCAGAAATGTTTTTGATTGTGCAGCCATATTCACCACTGCTAATAAAGAAATCCGGGACCGACACGAAAGCAACGAAGCCTGTGAAGGTGGCTAAGGTGTGGAAAGTAAAGTAGTGATGCTGAAAAAGGCTAATAAATCAAAACAGTAGCTCTTGCAGCTGAATTGAAATATAATGGGCTAATAAAGAAAAAGAATTGCTCTTCAGACTGAATTGAGATATAATTTCCATATGCATCGAGGATGGTGGATGGGTTGTTTGTGGGGTCGAGGGTGTTTAAGAGTAGGGATCCTATGAAGAGGGTCGGGGCATATAGGATTGACACTTTTTTTCCATGTAAGATATAACAAAATTGAGGGATTGTTTCTTTCATGATTTAATTTTGGAAATATTATAATTTGAATGTTTTTTTCTATTTACCACATACATATATGTTTTTCATGTTTTGTATCACACTAAAGGATTAAGTAAGGGATTGTTTTTATACTTGGTATGCTTTTTATTAAGTTTTATTGTGATTTTTGATTTAGTTGGATAATTGTGCATACAACAATGAACGCATTAGTTCTAAGAGATGGACGTTCTCCTTACACGGTAATGGTTATTGTGTTATGGATAACATTTCATGTTTTTCTTTATTTTTTCGCCATATATGCATAAGTTCGTTTGAAAAAAAAGTAAGATGCCATCTCTTCATTGAGTAAACTATCTTTTAAATTGTAATTTCATTTTTGTGAGTTGAATTATGTGCAATTAATGTTTTTTAACCTTATTTTCAACATATTGTATTAGTATTACTATATATGGTTATAAATTTTGTTCTTTTTTTCTAATTTGTTTCCTCTTATATTATACAGGTTATAATGAACAAAAAATGGTGCAACTCTCTAGAAAAAAATTCTGATTCGTTCACATAAGCGAGTTCAGTTATGCCTAGTTCGGCTTCTAACAGGGTCAATAAGGTCTAATCCATCTAATCATTTATTTGTTCACCTATGTTTGTACATGCTTATAACGATATTTTTATTTGATTTATTTATATTTTACAACAGGTGGCATACACATCTTTCATTGAGAAATAAAGAGGGATGGGAGATAATAAGATGTTATAGATTTTCAAAGTCAAATGAACGAGACATCGACTTGCAGCATTGAAGAAATGATGAGGTGGGGACTAGTCAGTGTGCAATTTCAATACCAAATGGTAAAAATGTTTTTATTCATATAGTGTTGTCATTTTTCACTATTTTCGGCTTCATCATTCATTTTTTTGTGTTTATAGAATGGTATGGTGGGATTTGTTGGTTTTATGCGTTTATAAAACATAAATAGTCATCAATGTTAGTAAACCAGTGCTATTACACTAATGTTTTCGATGAATTTTCTACAGAGGTGTTCCATACCCTATTATAATCTATTATATTGTCCAAAAGATCTTCTTATAAGTGATGAAGCTTCAAGATTCACATATCATGCGATTTTACATCATAATTAATTCGATTTATTATTTCTAAACTTTAAAGTAATTGTTTAATCTTATGTCTTTGTATTATTTCAGCGCCTTATTGAACTATGGGTCAAGATGACTAAACAACTAATTAATTTACTATATTTTATTTTAAAGATGTCAATATATATATATATATATATATATATATATATATAAAGATGTCAATCATTAATACGTATTTGTAGTCATTTATCATTTTGGCAGGTCACTCATGCTGGAGAAGCTGTAGCACAAATTCAAAAGGATAGTGTAGATAACGGGTTTAATGAAGAAAGCATGGCTAAGTAAAATGAGGCTAAAATAGGTGTCAATAAAGATCTGCAATTAAATTAGGCATTTTGGAGGGAAAAACCTAATATCAGTTGGCTTAATATGGATGATAGATAGATGCACCAAGTCCTTCCATATCTTTGTGAAAGTTAAAAAATCTAAGATTTTCATTCATCAATTAAAGGACGGAGACAGATCATTGAAGGAACATGATTAGATTGCAAAACAGATTCTACAATTTATTGTAACGTTCATATGTTTGAATTCAATGATCATTTCAGAACAAATTTCAGAATCGATTACATAACAGATTCATGCATATGTTCTCTTTCAATGATCATTCCATTAAAGTTGTTTCTATAAGGTGGATATGTTTTCTTTCAGGTAGACAGTAACTACATGTCAAACTTTCAACTCAGATTTGGAAATGTTTACATATTCACTGCCATGATTCCTTCACCATATATGTCGCAAACACGAGTTATTATCCGAATTTCGATTTCGTAAATCATTGCACACCGCAACTAGGAAATCTCATGCAGCAAGAAAAATATATTGGAACTGAGCAGGTACATATGGTTGATGGTACTAGACTACCCATTTAATCTTTACCTCAGTTTCTTTCCAAATCCTTAGTTTTAAATCAAAGGTTGTATCGACTAAAAGGTTGTACACTTAATTTCTTTTATATTATTTGATATCAACGAAGGTTGTATCGAGTAAAAGGTAATTCATTGCCATATTCTAAATCATATTTATTATGGTCGTGATATTCCATAGTTGAATAATACGAAGACCACAACATGAAGGCTTTGAATTTCAATATTGGGTTCACAACCGTTCTTATGGGTAACTAACTCATCAATGAAATTAGCATTATATGATGGTCATGTTTGTCCGAGTTGAATTTGATTTGTGTAGATAATTTTCTACACTTTATATTTTCTTTGGGTCATTCTCTGTGAATATTTCAGGTGAGATTAGCTTTGGTTTGCGTCAAATAGGGTGATTTTAAATTAATACTTCATGTGCAATATCTTTACATTGTTTTCGGGTAATTCAACCACTTATTATTTTGTTGAATAACAAGTCCGGTATTCTCCCTATCCATCTTATGACAATTTAATTTATTCTATCCATGATATCTTATTTTGTGAGTTAAAGATGTAATTCATTGATTTCTTATTTGGTGACTTTTTAATTTTATATGATGAAGAATACCCCAATGCTCACGTATGGTTTTATCCACCTCGACGAGAGAAACACTTTTGGGAACCGAATCCATATGATGCTAAAACAAGGTCTTAGAATTCATGGGGACGCAAGTGAGGCTGATGTAGACATGCAACCATTGGATGAAGCATATGCTGATAATCAGGGTAGAAAGATGACCTTAATTAAATATAAATCTTTTGTCATGTTTCTTTTTAGTTTTTTGTTACTAAAAAGTGAATAATTAATTTGGGCATTATGTCACATCTTTTGGAAGAGAGTCCTAAATGTTGTTAAGATATGGTGGTTTGTGCAGAAAAAATTGCATGTTTTTTGTTCGTGTCTTTCTTCCAGCTTAACTACGATGCCTTTTTCCCAACGTGTTCAAAGAGATTAACCTTAGTTGGAGTATTTTTCTATTCAACTACTTAATTCATATTAGTATTATTGTTGGAATAGTTTTTTTTCTTCAACACTGTGGATAGTCTTATAAACAAAGTAATCTATGTTCATTTTTAAAAAAATGTTTACACTTATAAAACTACTTAATAATATAATAGAGAGCTGTAAAAATAAATGCATGTCAACATGAACTATAAAACTATACTTTGGCTCACTTTTATGTTTAGGTTTGGGTAGTTGATTTGGGTGTTTGTGGTAGTTAGTGGTGGAGTTGTTTCGTAAGCATGAGTGCGAATGTTGGAGACAAAATTATATTTGTGCTTTCAGTCACGGGCATACCCTAGTGTTCCTTAATAGAAGATAGTGAAGTCCAAATATATATATATATATATATATATATATATATATATATATATATATATATATATATATATATATATATATATATATATATATATAGATAGATACATATATATTATGATAGTGAAGTCCAAGAATGTACTGGTGATTATTCTACCGTGTTGCTTAATAGATGAGAAAGAGTATGGTATATAAAATATGTAATAATTGTGGGAACTTATACGAGTAAAAAAAAATACTTGAATCGACTAATAAATACTCTAAATGCAAAAGTGTATTATTCGTGGAATAAGGGAGGACTCAATGAGTTAGGGATTATTGTGGGAGACTTAATTCAAACTACTTTGGTGGAACACCATAACTAGGATGAATTAGGAGTATATGTTAGGCGTGCACAATAGTTAAGAGGTAAGTATTTCAAGTGAGAGCACGTGACTAACATGTATCCAATATCTAGTATTTATGCAATTTAAATACTTGCTATTTTAAAAATATATTTCAACTTGGGCTCTGACCCGTTTTCTGTCAAATCTATTTTATTTTTTGTAAAAACCTTTTAGGTGCTTGTCCACAGGAATGCCAAGCATCAGAGTTCCATTCAAGTAATGTGTTGTAGCTGCTGTGGAAGTTACAAGACCTTCGTATTAGACGCCTCCACATTCAACCTTGATTCATTCAGAGACATTCATTTCAGTTAGGGCGGCATGTTGCCCACTTTTGTTTACATATAATAGTTTACAAATAGTCATTTAATTTTCAGTTGTTGAATTTACTTCATTTAAAAATTTTATATTTAGGGGTTTGACTATAAGTGTTTACTCCAGAATCAGTTTATTTAATTATATCGTTTTGATTCCTATGAGTTTTTATTAGATGGTGAATGTTTAATTAATCTTTTAATTGCTTACATGTCTTAATAAAATAAATAAAAATTGGCATCTAATTTTTAAATACTAGGTGGTTAGTAACTAATAAAAAGTTTTCGACAACGATGCTAAGATTGATTACAATTGTATATTCCGTTTTAAATTTAATAAAGGACTGGTCACCTGGTATTCAATTAAGCGGGGTGCCACACAAATAAATAATCAAATAATCGAAAATATAATTTGCATGCTTATAGACATTTGTATTCTTAAAAAACATCAAACCTATTGAAACATGAGTAATTTTAAGTCAATTTTTTTTACAACACCTGTCAGTAATTTAGAAAATTTGGACATAGTTTCATTTGTTTATAGCACTATCCACCCTGGTCAATAAATAAAAACGCTCCAACAATAACAATACTGACACTCCTTCTTGGTCCTCGTCATCGATTGAATTCAATTGATGAAAATAACATGAATACATTAATAAATAAATTTAAAAATTGTCTTTGATATGCAATCATAACTCCGTAAATGAATTTTCCCCCAACCACTATTATCGTTAATTAATAAAAAGTTCCAAACTAATGCATCCATACACATTCACAATACACAAAAGTTTGAAATAGACAAAATATAACAAAGTAAACAAACTAAATTGGCCTCACATGTTTGGTTAATATAACTTAATTGGAACAAAAGTGTGCCTTTTTATGGAGCAATGTGATTGAGAAATACTGCATAAGAGATAAAATTCATTACACACTCTAAACTCTTTTTAGAGAGAGACTTCCAATATGAATGCAAGAACAATGGAATTATAAAAACCCTTAAAGCGTACATGTTTGAATAGTTCCTCGATTTTGCAATTTCATGTCTAGTGGTCTGCATCTAGTGGTTTGAAACTTCATGTCCAAATGTCCAGCCAAACAAGGCTAGATCCTAATCCAAGGGACAATGAAACACCATGAAGACTCCTTGAAAATTTTTGAACAATACCTGCAGAAAAACAACTCCAACAACACATCCTACATCACTGTATTTTACAGCTTTGCGCACTGTCTTCAGAGTGCGATTGTGAATAGGATGTTGGGCGATGAAGGCATATACATCAACATCGGACCAAGAGCAAGAGAGGTTAAACGCGCTTTATTAACTTTTAGTAGTAGTCCAAATGGGAGAAATGTTCTCTCTAGCACTCATACAACTCATTCCACTGCTTTCTAAAGAACGAAACTACGATTTCTCCCATTTGATTTTGATTTTAATTTTTGTTCTGATTTCCCTTCTTTTCATTTTTACATCACCTACCAAAAAAAACATTAATCATAATATTAGAGAAAATCAAGATTGTATCCTTTACTATCTGAGAAATTCAAGTTTTTACACGAAGAGTAAAGAAAAATACACATAAATTATAAATTCCCATCAAACTGGTCATACCAAGATTTATTCATCCCGACCCAATTTAACTTTTAGTTTCTAGTAAATAAACGGTAGATACTGCACGATATAAAAAGACTACATTTTTCCAGGTCCAGTCCATTTAATCAACTTCAAACTTTGGAAAGGTGCCACATGAAAATTATTTACCTCTTTAGGATTGTGTTGCGGTAGTGCGATAGTAGCTGGAATTCAAAATGGGAGTATTTACTTACCGGGATCCACTCAACGGGTCCAAATAACCCATTAAACATGCTCTCATGAACTCCACCTGTATATACATGAACTCGACAATAATTAACACATAACACGAATGAAAAAATATGACTTAATAATATCAACGTATTCGTGAACACAGATAAAATGGCATTTGATTATAGACACAAAATGTAACATAATCATGATATTCTCCTATGAATTAATAAGTCTTCACACATTTAAGTGCAACAAACCCTAGTACGAATATAATAAATCAAAGGGTCATAATATAGGAAGGAAGAATATGAACTTTTTATTCAGTTAGAATAGATTATCCCAAATTCAAGGCCATCCATATAAACTACTCACATCCATTTATAGATGCCATAAACACATTTTCTATTCCTAACCCTCCCAAATATACTCTTACTATCTATAGCACTCCAATAAAGGAACATGTATTTGAAGTATGAGTAATATGTTTTACATTAAGGAAATGCATACTCCATTCAACTCAGCTATAACATGCTCCTGTATTGTTCTAGTATGAGTAAAATACTTCTAGAGTGGCATTACTTTATATTTCAGTAGGTCTAGCTATATGGTCTCAGTAATGTATATAAAAAAGATATGGAAAGTGTTGCTTATGTAGAAAATTTGGTCTTCAACTTTTTTTTTGGCTATTACAACATCTCAAAAAAGCACATTCATTGTATAATTTGTTTGCATAATTGTTGTAAAATGCTTGAAGATATTTGAAACCTCTCCAATTTTAGAAGTAAAGGAGAACCATTTGGATAGATGAAATAGTATTATACATGAAGAAAATATAAATGTCATTTTTTCAAGTAACCCCGAATGTTTCTCTACTCACCTCATATATGGAGATGGTGTTTTCAATGTTGTTGAACTTAAAGGTTGTATGAAGTGAAACTAGCTAAATATGGACTTTCATATGTCGTAGTCTTCATCATGGTCCGCAAAGAAGTGGCCCGCAAAGTAGTGGACTTTCATATAAGCATATTAATACACTACTTAAAGAACATGTATATGAGCATAATTATAAGCTAGACTCTTGATCCCTATGGTAACCAGTCAAGAAATCAAAGTATCAAACATAATATTTGTTTATAATATCATTGGATTTTTCAGAGTGTATACTCTACCACAAAGTACTAGGTGTATATACTTTGCTAAAAACATATAAAAAAATATTTATCTTTAAATAGAAAAATAGAATTTAATTATATTAAATGAATTATCAGAACAAATGCAAAAAGAAAGCAAAATAAGAGAGTGTATCAATCACTATCCATTGATTTCAAGCATACAAAACTCTAGCAATGCAAAGATATCAGTATACAATACCTGAAATTAAGTCTGACACTCAACTCAAACATTTGAATGGACATCTTGTATGCAAATGGTTTCACACCCCTATCCACCAGCCCACTGTATCTAACATCTAATGAAATTTATTCCAACAACATATATAAAATGCAAATGAAATTTCTTACTCTTTTGGATTGATAAAAGGGAAATTGTATGAATTATGCGCTACCTACCAATGTAATTTATGCTCTTGAGATCTCGATCTAGAAGAAAGTTTGATAGAACTTCAAACATATAATTCATTGAGGGAGAAAATATGTTTTGCTACTGTCCGACCCTTCATGTGTGATTTTTCTGAAATTTTTTTCAAACATACAATTCATCCTATGAATTACACGTTACCAACCAATTCAATTTATGTTTTGCTGCTGTCAGGCCCTTCCAGTGTGATTTTTCTGAAATTTTTTCACTGAGCAAAAATTTATGATATTTCTGGGAATCTGGGAAAGTTTTTCCTTTTGCGAGAAGTCGTTCAAACAACATCTCCAGGTCGCGAGAAGATTCATTCGAGCGACGTCCTCATCTCGTTTGAGCGATGTCCTTATAGCTCGTTCAAACGACAGTCTAGGAATTTTGCTTCTTTTTGTTTGCAACCCACTGGTTTATTTTGTGATATTTTTGGTACTGCTAGAAGCTTTCTGGACTAACTGGTTTATATGCAGGTTATATTGTTTTAAAATTGATATTTTGCATATGATTCTGTTTATCAAGCCTGATTAATTTGCTATATTCTTTGTGTGATTCCTTGGTTTACTAGCTCCTGATTTGTCATCTATTGATCATATTTAGCTAGTTGTTTCATGATTATCTAGCAATTTTTAATTGGTATATTCTCGTGCTAGATACTTTATTGATTCGTTATCTTTTCATCGGATTGTCTATTCTAGACAAAAAGGGGGAAAGATGCATGTGATGTAGGGGGAGATTTGTTGAGCTTGATTTTTATTACATATTTTACAAAATTGATATTACAAATCGGTATCATCTTGTTGCTCAATTTTTTAACAAATGATTTTTCAGAGTTTATTCATATTGGTATCTGTTGTAAAATTGGTAGCATTTGGATATATATATATATATATATATATATATATATATATATATATATACTAGGGTATGCCCGTGCCTGAAGGCACGCTGTTAATTTTAAAACGGTAAAAAGTTTCATAGTATGTAATTTTAAAACAAAGTGTAATTTTAAAAAATTTACCATAATATATTTTGTTTATAAGACAACCCACCCTACTTAGCAAATAACAAATAGTCCAATAACATTCAAATAGTATGCTCGTGCCCAAAGGAATGACGAACACTTCCAAAAAGCTGCGTTGATTAAGTGTAATCCAGATAAGTGTAAACTATTTAGAAAAATTGGACACAACTTCCTTCGTTTGTAGGACAATCCAACCTTTAAGGAAATAAAAATAAATACTATAACCACACTACTAAAAGAAATTAAGTATTTTAAAAGTAAAATTATCACACATAGGTAATCAATAACTAAGGTCAATGTCTTTGTACATATCAGTAAAATATATCGTAGTTATGTTCGCAGAAAAAATACGGACAATAAAAATATGGATATTTTCTTTGGCACAAACCATCCTATCCTAACATCATCCAGGACTCTCAACCTAAAGATATGATATAATAACCAAAAGATCCAATATAGAAAAAGTAAAAAGATACTTGACAAAAGTTTTAGATGTAGTCAACTTCCTCCGTCTCAATACTCTCATCATCAGCATTTTCTTCCTCCAATGGTGGCCTGCCCACATTAGCCTCACTTCCATCCTCATTAATGATAAGATTAAGATTTAGCATTCTATGAATCCGATTCCCAAAAGTGTTGGCCTCATCGAGGTTTAAACCATACATGAGCATTGGGTCGAACCTGCGAATGCAGACCCATATATAAGAATGCAAACATCCGAAGATAAAAAAATAACACTCTATTTTTACTCTGCTCCAATATAATTAATAAATTTATTCCCTAACTTCAGCTTATTAGGGGTGGGGGTGTAAACATAACAAATTAGTCCATGCCTTATGAACGGGAGAGTGATCTGATCAATTTTTGACTCAAGACTCCTATCAAGAAGAGATTTTGAGTGAAAAGGATTCTAAGAAACATATTGTTCAAAGAAACTTTCATGCTCCTTGCATCTGAAAAGGAAAATACGATGTTGCCCCATCATATGGATAATTTCCATACTCTTGGCATCTTAAGAAAGCATTCTAAAAACATAAGAAAATAAATTATTATGCGAAGATTCAACATCCAAACATGAATTCATGTTTCAAATATTTCATTAGATAGAAACATAATATTTTTGTTAAGGCTAGGTAAAATTGCTTCAATAAGGTCACTCAAATACCATAATTAATCAATGGGGTCATTAGGATTACCCCTAGATTAACATTTTATTAGTTCAAAACCCCATGTCCTTTTATTTTTAGTGTCCACCCTCCACTGTTATGCTTTGCGATGATATTTTCCATTTCATCGGGGGTGATTTAAAGATAAGCCTATTATTTTATTTTGATCAACAACGATATTTTCGGAGGGCTAAAATATCACTGATAGGGGGACACTATCACATTTTGAACTTGGGTGGGGAATAAAAAATATCATAACCCAGGGGTCACTTATTTCCTATTAATTCAATATGATCTTGAAACCATGACAAAAGAGTCTGAAACCATGAGTGCGCAAATCGAACGTTTTGGAGTGAGAATTAATAAAATATGAAGAGTATAGATGAGCTTTAGGATGTTCCATGATCAACAAAGTTGCCACACTTCTAACGCTAATTTATAATGAAATTTAGTAAGGCATGAATGATTAAATGAAATATTTTTCATTCTTTAACCAAGATACAAAGAGTGATATATTACCCAGTTTATCTAAGACTACCTATAATGTAACTGAAAGGGTAAATAGCATCTAATGCCAATTCCCATTTAACAATACATACCACCATCCTCCTATTGGGCCTCAATACAAAATTTGATAAACTACAATATCAAATCACCATTTAGAATTAAGTTTCATGTTTTGGTTGGATGGTCTCTGTTCTCCCAATTATTTACAGAGCCCACTTGAGGACTTAGTAGCTCCAATGTAAAATCTTCATAGAATGTGATAAGTTAAAGGGTAAATAAAAACTCTTTTCAATATTTAAAAACCATGTTAGTTAGAAATATTGTAATGCATTTAATAACAAAGTTAGTAAGTATAAACAATTTAAAACCACTTAAAAAAGGTCTATATGTTCGAAGAACAACAAAAATAGAACAAATGAAACAAACTAAACTACGATCCCCCGGTTAATTTCTCCCCAAGATGATCCGCTTGAAGCAGGCTTAATAATTTCTCAGGTGGAGACTTGAAATCTTTGTAGTAATCTTCCTATTTATCACCCAATTCGGAAAGTCAATCAATGCATTTTTTTGTCGCAAGGAGTGTATAAACAACTGAAATCCTCATTTGCTTCCTGAGGATAATACAATCCCCGATGAGTGTTCTTAGCGGATGAAATTCACCATCATTATTATTGAGTTAACTCACAGCATTCTTGGAATCAGTCTCCAAAGTTGACCCAATCCAACCTCTATTCTTGCAAAACATCAAGTTGTAACAAATGCCCTTTAATTCAATGTCTAGACATGTGATGTCATTCACACATTCACCATTGAACCTAGTCATCTAAGCATCATTATTATCTCTAATCTAACCACCACAACTGCCGTACTTAAATACCAACAAAAGTAATAGACTACCTTTTGAGTGGGGCATCTGAAAAAAGTAACATATCTAGTGAAAGTTAAATGCCAGCAAAAGTAACATATCTAGCGAAAAAATATATCAAACGGAATGGGGCGCTTATTAGTGGATCATCTGATATCGGCACATCTACTTTTCCTCCTCCAATTCTGCATCCTCAACTTTATTCTCGTCCAGTGGAATTTGCATAGTTTCTTCAGACTTTATGTTTTCTAAAGAGTTTGGAATTTCAGTAGTATCCATGCCACGTACATTATGTTTTTCATCCCCATCGGATCTAATTGCCACATTATCCCAAGAAATCATTGTCTAACCTGATACAGATGTTCTCTCTATGGATTTGAGGAATAAAATCACTTGCAGGATTTTCATCAATTACACCAGTTATTGGATTAGTAATAACTGGGATTTCAGTGACATGGGTAGATTCATCTTTGCCTACCATTGGATCAGATCCAATGGAGGAAGACAATTCGACTATTGCATCCCTTTGGTCGAACTCAAATACAACTCATTTACCTTCTCAATAAGATCTGATTTTTCAGCGAGTAATTTCTCAACCAATGGTCGTGTATCTTTCAACTGTGTTCAGTTCCTCAATTTCAGTATCCATTTTGCTTTCAATTGATAAATGAGGAGAAACGATTTCCCTCTCACAGTTTAGGATATACGAATGTGGATTAGATATGTTTTCCATCAACTGCTGGTTCAAATAGCCCCTAAATCTTCTGAACAGTGTTCAGATAAAACAATTGCAATCAGTAGCACATTTGGATCTAAATGATTGCGAGAAAGATTAAAAAAAATTATATATACTGACCAACCACATTTTAAAAAAAAAAAACAACTAAAAAATGTGGCAAATGATGCATAACAACAATGAATGAAGGTCCTCCATGCAAACTTACAAACCTGAACATGACGGCTGCCATGTAATTAAAAAATTAATTTTGAAGTTGCCAGCATCCTCGCTCCTTCATACGGCTTTATTTTCGATAGAGAATAAAATTACACCTCCAATAAAAAATATTAAATCATATTCAATTGCGCCTCCAATAAAAAATAAAACTCAACACGATATAGAACCTCTAAATACAACACTCATACATTTACACAAAAGAATAACTTAAGTTGTTTCTGCGATGCATTAGAGCAAAACTCATCAGTAAATCACCACATGTGAAAACCAAGATGTCAAGTTTTTTTATTGATCATATCACAAACGGACAATTTACTAATTATTAGGACTCTTTTGTTGGATTAGAATGAATTGGTGATGAAGTTCTGTAGTAGTAGTTAGACTAACGTCGAGAGAGAACTCATGTTCATAGCAACTGGTTGTGAATTGGATGGGAGAATGCTTTATGAATTTGATGGTGCTGATCATACAAAAACACAAACTTAAATGAAATCGAAACATGGGAAATCAACATTTATAAATTGATCAACTGTAACAGGCAAAACAAATATTAACCTTTTCTTGTTCACACTTGAATAAATTAGAAATACGACACTAACATGTCTAACAAATGATGGGTGGAATATATGATGGCTTATAGATCTTTTGCCACTGCGTAAAAATGGGCAACCTATTGTGTTTATCCTTTGCCCTCAGCCAAAACGTAACTCACTCTGGAGCTCCCTGAATTCGTCGCCAACCGATGTTGTTGGAGAGAGTTGTCAAAAGTAATGTGAACTGATTTCACCTAACTGTCTTGATTGTCATTTAATAAGATTGTGTTGTGGTTTGGGGACGTAATTTGGTAAGTGGTTGTGTTAAGAATGGAGGGGGTTATTGGCTCAAATTTTTTGCTAGTGTTGTGGATTTTGATATGCAGCCTTTTAACAGCAGGCTCTAGAGTGGATTCTTGTAATTTCGCTAACATGATGGTTCTTTGAGAGTTTTGGGTCTAAAAATGAGAACTCCAATCCTGATTTCTTCCTTTGATGCCACTAAGGAAGCTAGGCTAGATGTAAAATATTGCTGAATAAAAACTCTGTACAGTGCAAGAACCAAAGATCTGAGGTCCTCATATCTTTCTTGTTACTCTGTGACTGTCCCATCCTGTGAACTCTACTATGGTGTCCTTTCATTTTCCTTCAAACCTTATGCACCAATGAGTTTCCTCTAAATTTTAATAAGTTAACTGATACCAGTTCTTAACTTTTCAAATTGGAGAGGCACAAATTACATTGCGATCATTTGGTCATTTTTATCCATTCACGCATTTCTAACCTGAAAACTTACCAAGATCTGCGTATATACTCCATGGGTGATTTGATAGTCCGATACTAACGTACATTTAGCATTTAACATAATTGATGGAATGTTGTTGAATATTTAAATAACCTTAAATGAAGACACATGTAATTTCAAGCTCTTATGTACTCTTATACTAAACTCCATCATTCCTTGATTCCGTATCTTATGTAATTTCAAGATGTTATGCATTCTCTGTCAAAATTAAGGGATTCCATTTCATTATCCCTTCATCTTCAGCGTAGTGGCATTCGTTGTATCTATGGTGGTTTTAGTTTTTAACTTGGAAAAGAAAGTCAAAGCGAGTGAATCTTACTCCAGGTCTGTCGGGATGACCCATGGTAGAAAACCTCTTCCAGGTTGTCCGGTCAAGAAAATAATTCTTTGAGTATGTCAGAGAATTAGGACCCAAATACAATCTGATTTTAAGTCACCGGATGGATGGACAAACTCTAATCATCATTAGTAGTGCGAAATTAGCCCATGGAGCCCTAGTGGAAAAGAGTCAAGTATTTGCGACATCGCCTAGTGAGAACCCGACACAGAACGTATTCATCTGCAACAAATTTACAGTAAACACATCTGTGTACGCGGGGTGTTTGGTGATCCCTGCAACGGAACATGATTGAGATCATGCTTTTTAGCCTAAATCTATACAATAGTCATTAAAGTACCACTAATAACAGGGTTGTATACCCATCAATGCAAAAATGCACATAACCAAAGGGGCTTTCCTTGATGGTTACCTATGACCCTTTGATTGGTCGTGCATTCAAAATAAATTATCTATTATAACAAAATCTTAGAATCAATAAATTTCATAATCATTAAAACTTAACTTTAAAAAATAATGAAAATTACTCAACAACAGTTTCGCGGCTATCAAATAAAAAATAATCGAATTATTATGAGAACACATAGAATAGGGAGAGGTCATACCTGCTGCTTCCATGACCAATGTCTTCATCGAGCCAACACCATCATTTCGAATTTCCTTACATAAAAAAAAGAAAGAAATGGAACATCAAATAGGACAATTAATAAATAACCAATGAAACTAAGGTTTATAATTAGAAAGGTCATCTCATGTCTATAGCTGGTGGATCCCAACTGATAAAATCACTATTCAATCATATTCTTGTATATAGCTTCTTCATTTATAAATGGCCTACTAATGTCCGCTCAAGTCTTCAAGCTTGCATCAGAAATTTTCTACGGTGTCGTAATATTTCCAAAAGAGTTGGTATGACCATAGCCTGGGCTAAAGTTTGTTCCTCATATGATAATGGAGGAATTGGGCTAATTATTCTCACTATATTAAGCAAAGTTGTTATTCTTAAACATGTATGGAATATTCATCAATCCTTTTCCATGTGTGTTGCCTTTCTTAAAGCTAGATTGAATTTCAAAGAACCTCCTTGTCAAAGTTATAAACTGTCTTCTTTATGATCTGTATTATTTGGCTTCTTTAAATGGTATGTTGGATATGGTCGGAGTATTCGATTCAATCTCTACTACAATATATGAGTCAGATCTTGAACTCAAAGACACAATGAAATTATCATATGTGTGAAACTAAGTAAAAGAAAACAGGTCTAATTATCATTCTCGGTTCTAAAATTTGGCAAGAAAAGAAATTAAATAAATTAAGTACGTATCACTTGGCTTCTAAAATTGGGAAATAATAACCTAAGAATAAAACATAAGAAATTATAAGAACAAATATTATAATACAGAATAAGAACATTAGAAATTTAGTACAAAACATTACAAAATTAGTTTACAACCTCAGTGCAAAACATTTCAAACTCAATTGATAAACTCATTATATTAGTCATTTTGTCAAACACCTATCAAGCAACTATGAAAAGATAATTTTCAAAAACCATTAAACTTACTAACATATGATACCATTGATGGAAATACATTCATAAGATTCTCGGGATTTAATCACAGCCACCATCTGCAAAGTAGAAAAATAGTTACAACAAAATAAGAAAAAAATTAAAACTTCAAACCTGCAAAAAATGAACCAACCTCATTTGAGCTCCACCTGTATATACATGTTGCAAGATCATTTATACATGTTTCAAGATCATAAAAAGAATATCGTTAGTAATTGTGTTTACAATTGAAAAAAATCCGAATCGAAATTTCAAAAAACTCAAAAATCAACTATCTTTGCATTACACTTTGTAACTAAAAGAAACCCAAATCCAGATTTCAAAAAAATCCCAAACCCAGAAGTCTCCAGATCTGTGGTTGTGTATGCACTTTTACTGTGTGATACCTAAATCGCCACACCAAACCAAAATCCTCACCACACCTAAAACAATACACAATACATGCAAACACTAAGTATACCACACAACGAATTAAACATATAAGAAATATAACTAATATCAGATTTAAAACAAACCAAAAACCTACACATTACAATGCAAACACCATTAATTTCTCTTCTATTTGAAACCTAAAATCGAAACCATATGAAACTTACCTAAGAGGAGAGGATGCGTAGAGAAGAGCGGCGACATGGATTCAAGTGCGGTGGCGGCTTAAGCAATGGGGAGATGGTGGGAGGAGGGTTTCAGGTAGGGATGAGAGAACGGGAGAATGAGAGGTTTGTGTGAGAAATGAGTGAGAGTCTAAACAAACTAATGAAGTGATTTTGACGAAAATACCCCCAATTTTGAATTCAAGTCAAAATTTGATAAGTAAAAAAATAGGGGGAAATCAAAGAATTGAGGGTAAAAAAGGAACTATAAAAAAATTCATATGGATGACATCATAGTTGAAGCTTATGACATACATATCTTTGGTACTTTATTATATATATATATATATATATATATATATATATATATATATATATATATATATATATATATATTGGTTTCATTTGTTCGATACAGACCTCAAGTATATAATCTTCCATATTTGTTTCCTCCATAAACATGTTTTAATCATTATCACCATCTATGAACATCATCAAATTATTAGTTTCCCCAAAATTTCCCGATTTGGGTTTATTATGATTCATCCAATTCTCAACCTATATTCGATCTCATAATCAATAATTAATTGAACCTATCATCTAGATTTCGAATACAACATGATTCCAACAAATACTGATGTAATTCCACTGCTAATTGAGTATTAATTCTACACACAATACTCTAATTACCCAAAATCCATTTTATATGACAACTATAATAACCCTCTCTTCTGATAGCCCATTTTATATTTATTTACTATGGGTAGTAATTAATGATAAAATGATAGATGTTGAGTAGATATTAATTTGTTATGTCAAGGTCAATATTTACTAAAATGTTGTATAGTTACCCCGTGAGTAGATAAAATGTTCGTGTGGTGATTTTTAATGTCATAAGGATTTAAAATGATATTTTGGTTTATTATGAAACCGGAAGTAAAATGAGTTATAAAATTCCCAAATGATAATTTGGATAGTGTAGTTAGTCCCGGTAGGTGTGTGACAGTCAAAATAAGTGCCATATTGTATTTTGGCATTTCGGGCTCTTTTGACTGGTTTTGGCTTAAATAGTGATATCGCGTATTATTTTTATCGCACATTAGTTATTTGAGTTGGGCATTTTAGACTTATGGCCCGATTTAGTCTTGCTAAGACTTACTATTCCTTTTATGCCCCAAATTGTTATCTTAGAGAGGAAGAGAGAGAGGAAGAAAGCTTTGGAGAAAGAGAGAGATTGAAGATTTGGAGTTTGTTCTTGCTTTCATCCTCATCAAATCAGATTCTTACACTTGAGGCAAGTAATCTACTTGCAAATTTATGATTTAATTAGAATAATTAGTCTTGATATTTATGAATTTGTTATGATTTAGAATTGTTAGGGTTTTGATTGGATTTTTGGGTATTAACCACTAAAAATGGATTTGGATGATAAATGATTTTTAAGGTTGGTAGATAGATGGATTTAGGATGTAGAAATTGCAGCCAATGATTTCGGTTGGGCTTGGTTTTGGAGTTGGATAAATTTTGGAGTTCAAGACTCCATAGCCATTCTTGGCATTTTCGCAGGGGCGAATCGATTCGCATAGATGCGGAATCCTAGGTCTTGTTGTCTGAATCGATTCGTATTTAGACCGAATCGATTCGGCATTTGCAGAAACTAAATTTTGTTGTCCGAACCGATTCGCTTTCAGAGCGAATCGATTCGGTTCCAGCAGTTTTGGGGGTCTCTTCCTTTTGATTTTCCTCCTTATTCTTTAGGATTAGGACCTAGGAAACTTCTTTAAAGAAGTAAACTTAGAGTCCTAGAGTAGTTATGGAGTTCGGTCGTTACCCTGGACTAGAAATGGGTTCATCTGGGGTTTATTTCGGGGAGGTTTAAAGTAATGTTAAGGCATTACTTCTTTTATTCAAACTTTTAGAAGTTTGGAAGTAAAATGCCCAAACTTGGAGATTTATGGGCTTATCAAAATTTATATGAATTTGGGGAATTTCTAGGATCATAATGATCATGTGGAGACCTAGCCTGGAATTGAAATTTGAGGAAATATAAATGATAATATTCGATGGGAATTAGGTTCATATAAATGAACCCATAGGTGTTAAAGATGATAAGTTCAACTAGAATGAATCCCGTTGTTTAAATGATGCTAGGTTTAAATAAAAAGGAACCAATCTCATGATTTATGGAAATGGATTTTTGGTAATAATATAATGATAAATGTAAATGCTAATTTACTGTTACACACCTCTCTAAATGACATCATAAGGGAAGTTCGCTCGTGAGGTGAAGCGCCCTGGCTAATGAATGCAGGGTGGATATAGTCCTAGGCCATGGGAGCGCTTATTGTTACATTTTTCTCTGCGATGGGTAGGAGATTCCGGGTGTGGTCTTGAGTACCCCGCAGGCTCATGGCCGCTTCCCGACGTGTTCCGATAGGTGCCCAGGTTGTCTTATGTTAGGCCCTGGAAGATGATGGTCATTTAGGGGCGCACACAGTGGGCAAACCCGGACGGGCGGTCTTAGATATCGTTATATGTATATGAATATAACTATATTTTCATCAAGTTGGACTTGATGGTTGATAAACGCCACAAAGAGCGTATGAAATGCCATAAAGAGCATAAATATGTGCCAGGAAGAGCACGGGAATAATATATGTGCCATAAAGAGCACTTGATGTAAATGATATTCCTAATAAGAAATGGAAAGATAATATGGGAAGTTTTAATTAATGAATAGAAGTTATAACTCATTAATTAAACCGAAAATGGTTTTATTCCTAATAAGGAATGTCTGAAGGAAATGGAAATTGTATTATTAAGGTAGGGTTTTAAATTAAAGTGCTTTACTTTCAATTCTTGTTGTAATTATAGATAGCATGTCATTTTATCATCCTTATCATTCATGTATAACTATTCATACCTATCATGCTTTTTATTCTTCTAGAAATCATATAGAACCCGACCCTGACCGGTTTACTTCCTTGTTGTATATATATTATTGTATCCGCTCAGGTGCTCCACCGCAAGGACACCCGACTTGACTTTCCCATGTTCCCTGCACTTTCGACGAGCTGTAAGATTTTGCGGGTTATTACAGGATGTTGTATTAGACTCTTTCATTCTTGTTATTCTAGATATGATCGGGTCTTGTCCCTCGGGCGTGTGGCCCAAACATTTGTATTTGATTAATGATTGTAATATGTAAGATATTTTATATTATTGTACGTTGTCTTATGTAGCTGTGGACCGACAGCTTATTCGGTCCATTTGTGTACATTCGTTTTAGTTATATTATATGTTATCTTTTGGAATTCCACTTGCTTGTCAGATTGGGTTGTTAGTTTAAATTTTCATAACCGCATTTTTAAAATTTTACACTTTTTGGCAACCCGTTTTCTGATTTATTGGGTGGTTTTCCCATATACTCAGTTTATATTTGTGATGCTGAGAATGATATCCATCCATGATTCCTGTTACGTTTGAGTATCGGGCTGGCCACCCCTTATTTCGGATTGCGGGTTGTCACAACAACCCACCCCAAATCGCATTTTGGTCGCAGGCACTGTGGTATAAATTGAAATACTGCCATTTAGATTAAAGAAAAGTTAACAACTTGACTGATTAGGTTTGTAGTGTTTGCTTTCGTTGTTGGAGGCAAATTGACGAAGAACACACCAGAATCCCCTTTGATTTGGCTTCCAAAAGCTTTCCACTTTGTTCCGTTGTCTCCTCTTTGCTCCTTAGGGTTTGAAATGATATTAATTGTTGTCCAACACTCTTAGACTTAGGTTAAATACAGAAAATCCAAAAACTAATCTTATGGGCTAAGCCGAAATGACCTGAACACCCCATGTGGGCTCGATTATGCGTAAAAATGTACCGAGACCCAATATCTATCACCAAATACTCTTCTCTAACTATTTCGAGCCCTTTGGAGTAAATTGTGCCCTTAGAATCGTCATTCGAATCACTTTACTAAAAGTCTCCATCTCGACCTCAAATTACGACACATGTAATTTTTTTTAAATAATCCGAATTAATTAATTCTTAAACCACCAGATTAACTAAATCATATAGATTAATTAAATCATTTATCACCGAATTAATTAAATTCTACATCCTCATAAATACGGGGTGTTACATTTCATTTGGGCTTGTTGCCCCTTCAACTATGTATTTTATTTAGTTTATCAGACTTTGTATTTGTGGACACAATTTCATTTTATTAGATGTTTAGTGGGATTTTATACTGAGAATTAAGAATTTAATCGGTACCATTTTATTTTAGTTATTTATCCGGTGATTAGTTCAGATTATTTTTACTGCACGGATGGTTTAACTATTGTGATTATGTCGCTTGTTGTTGTTGCTATTGTTGTTTTTTAATAAAAAGATAAAATTTGGCATCAACTTTTTGAATACTAGGTGGTTAGTTAAATTTTAAAAAGTTTTCGACAGTTATGCTAAGAATGAACCATATGAGATTCTAGTTTTAATTGGATCAAGGACTGATCACCCATTATTTAATTAGGTGGGGTGTGACAGATGGTATCAGAGCATCCAGTTCTAGTGTCCTTGGGATCTTTATTGTCGTTATGGTTTCAACTAGGGATTCTTTGATATAGGGCCCTACTGTAGGATTGTTTTACTCTTAATGACGTATGCATATTTAGGTTTTTCAGTCGTGTACTTTATATTAGAGGGCGAACTTATACATATTTCAAATCTCATTTCAGATGTTGCCTATGAGAGGATCTTAGGCTACATCAGCAGCGAGAGATGATGTGGGAGAGGATCAACAGGTTCAGGAGGTACCTCATCCAGAACAACTACCGAAAGTGATGACGTTGGCACATGTGGATGAGATCGTGTCATAGAAGTCAATGCGATGATTAATGTAATGGCATGACATTTTCCACAGAATCAACCACATCCGTTGGTGGCACCCGATGATTAGTCCCACCCATGACAGTCTAATTGGCAGAGGACAAACAAATTATTTCAAAAAGGTCACCACTAGAGTTTCAGGGTAATTCAAATGTAGTTGTTGCCAGTTACTTGAAGAAGGATATGCAGCACGACTAAGAAATAGTTAATGGATACATTCAAGCTACTGGGCCCATCTTTGTTGTGGTGGGATTCTATGTCCATCATAGAGAAAAGAGATGTGATTACCAGTGGAATATTTTGGGTGTTTTTTGATCATAAGTGTTTTCCATTAGCTATTTAGACAGACATGTGGCGATAATTCCTCAATGTGTCTCAAGGATATGGGATGATGATTGAATACCAGGATGAATTTACTGTGTTAGCAAATTTGGTGAAAGGTGAGCTAAACACTAAGGATAAGAGAATGCGTAAGTTCATGGATGAACTTACATGTATTATCCGACAACACTTTTTGGGTGATCCGACATTGTAGACAAATGTGGATGTTATTAATGCAACGCAAGTTTATAGCCATAATCAATGGTTTCATACGAAGTTTAGCAAGAGAGTGAGTAGGTCCAGTTATAACAGAAAGGTAGATGGGAACGGTGCCCGTAGGGCACAATAACAAAGGGGGTGGGTATCTCCATGAATGGAACCAAGATAAGAGGTTTTGGTCCAGGGGTTATTGATCCAAAAGGGTTGCGTTCAGGCAAGGTTAGTAAGGCCCTTAGTAGTAGACACAACATTTTGTTCGTGTGGGATGCCAGAGAGAATGGAATGGTGAGGAGGCCAGCAAGGAGAGTATCATTGGGAGGGAGGATTTCTTGGGAAATATTTTATGTGCAGAGAGAGAGGCCATAGTAAAAAGTTTTACCGATGAGGTTCTAGACGTACAACCATTGTTGTAGGTCTTGGGTTAGATCGGATACGAGGATTACAATCAGGATCCCATCTAGCAGACAATGCAGCTACCACTTAGAGGTAAATTTCCCTTATTATCTTATGAGCACTAACTAGCTTTTTATTGACATGGGATAATCACAATGTAAGATTACAAGAAGTAGAATTCACAAGTGAGTTGGATTTAGTTGGTGCGTTGGCCATTATAGACTTATTGTGTATATTTGTGATTAATTATCGTGGGTGTCGCAGGGAGTTTCGGTGTTGCCTATCAGAGAGAGGGGGTGTACACTAAGGGGATGGTTACATTAATTATCGGTTTACTACTTTCAATAATGAAGAGAATTGAGTAGACTATTTTTTGAGTATCAATTGGTTAGTTAGGGTGTGAGCAATGGTAAATGGTTAGAGTAGGACTTTGTATTCATTGTTCTAGGGTAGGATTTACTTTTGCTAGGTATCACCTGAAAGAGGGTCTAGCCTATATATATACTAGAGAAATGCCCGTGCCTGAAGGGACAGCAAAAATTTCAAACGTATATAATCGTGAAATGACAAAAAAATTCAAAATACGTAATTACAAAACGACAAAAATATCGTTCCCAACAAAACAAAATAAAGTGTAATTTTTAAAAATTGGCCATAATCTCCCTTGTTTATAGGACTATCTAACCTGTTTAACAAATAACAAATTGTCGAACACCATTCAAATAATCTAAATTCATCAAACAAACACACATATAACATGAAATATATAATATTCATCAATTGAACTCACATCGTGCCTCAAATAAACAAAGTGTCCATTTAAAAAAAATCGAAATGATTTCCTTTGTTTATTGGACTAACCACCCACTTAAGGGATAACAAAAAATCCAACAATATTTAATGATCTCAAAAGTTAAATTCATCAAAATCATTTAAAAAGTCCAAGTTCATCTAAAAAATACTTCAACTTGGTTGTCACAATACCCCTATCCAATATATTTGTCCCTTGTTCCATACTAATGATTTTCCTCAGCGTTCCACTCATTCTCCTCATTCTCCTGATGTTTTAGAGTACTTTAGCTCTGCATTTAAACCAAAAGTGAAAAGTAAGCACTTAAATAAATTAAATGCTAGTGAAAAAAGAATCAAATTAAAAACATACGTCATGTGTTGTGTATTATATGCAGAAAAATGGATAAATTAGAAGTGCCTCAATAATGTCGTGTGTTGGGGGGGGGGGATGTGAAGAATTTGGGAGTGAAAATTTCTTTAGTATGCAGATGTTATAATAATATGGAATAACTTGGACATCTTTTTATAAACTGAGAGATTCATCAAGCTAGGCAATTACTTCATAACTAAGGTCTTTAAGAAGCCGAGTTGCTACAACAGCCAAGAACTCCTTCCATAGGAGGAAAGGAAACTCAAAATTGTAAAGTTGTAAAGGCAAGTGAACAAGTTTTGAAATACCTGCAATATAAATTAACTCTTTGATAAGACAAATCAAGTTAATATAAAGTACAATCATTAATTATCAAATGTTTTCTTAGTTAAGAGTTCCTGCACAACCCCAATAAACGTTTCCAGATCAAGACTTGCTATTAGCTCTCCTGCCTTCACAAAAGGACATTTCTTAATCTCTAAACATGCCCATGTTGTATTATTCAATTCACAAAATGTTAAACCCGCTTAATTAAATTTCAAATAGAATGCATTTGGTATGATCTGCCAACACAATCCTATCGATATCACTATAAAAAAATAAGAAATAAAAAGAAAGTGTAGAAAGAAAGGTGTAACTCGAGATAACTATCAAAAACACAACTATACATATTACAATCAACTCCATAAAAAACAGAGGCAATGCGAATTTATACCCAATCCGAAGCTGCTCATATATGCAAAACTGGATGCCATCAAATTGGAGATCTCAGAACAAAAAGGATTCATAACTGGCATATAGTCATTTGAACCTCAGTTGGTATACGAATAATAAAAGAAGGAGCCCCAGATCAGTTCCAGATCCAATTCGCTTCAGCCCCTAAAATATGCATAATTTGCTTCAGCCCCAGAACAATAAAAGAAGAAACCCGAGAACAATAAAAAAATATATGCAGATATGCAGATATATGCATATATGCAAGCTGTACATATTCATATATATGCATGTATGCTTGCATATGTGCATATATGCAGCTTACATATATGCATATATAGCATATATGCTTGCATATATGCAGATATATGCATATATGCTTGCATATATGCTCGATCCGATCAAAAAGTGTTTGATCCGAAATAAAACAAAATAGAATAGGGGCTTAACATTTTTCCAGAGAGAACCCTGAAACTTAATTTGACTAATACTACCCTCATTTATTCAAGCACAACAAAACTAAAATAGCCGTAAAAATACAGAAAATAAATATGTAGAGTAGTACCTTATTAACATAACATACCATTCTATAAAAACCTCAAGAGGTTAGACATAGATGTAATAGGTATAGGTACCTCAAAACCCAAGGTGCATGTGCCTCAAAAGCATTGGATATACCCAGCAAGAAAATTGAAGGAAATGACAACAAAAAAAGATGGATCTAACTTGAAAACATATTATAACGCACTGTCTTCCACCACTGTTGACTCCATGCCCCATATATTTCTTCAGAACATACACATTGTACTAACTATGCAATGATGAGAGTTGTAATTATTATAAACTCAACTTCCTACTTCCAGGATGCTTCTTACTTCTTCTAAATATAATCACCCACAACACAGGAGTTTATGAAGCAAGTTGAGCGTGGCAATCGAAGTGTACACCGAGACAAATATTAATGCAGATATACCAAAGGGAAAAGAACCTAAAATGAAAATGTAGAAGTATTAAATCTATATATATATGTAAGGTTGATCTAGCTTGGATATGTGCATAAGTAATCATGATAATGGACTTCTCTAAATTTCATAATCCAAATAAGGTGTGTATGATTGTGAGCAAAGGTAAAATAGGAAAATAGGATCCACAAATATCCGCACCAGATTTGAAGGTAAACTCGCGTGAATCTGAAATTGTCTATATCCAATAATCATCCTTCCTTAAAGGAGAGACATCTCCAAATTCTTTTATGTGTTTTGTTCTTTTTTAAGTCGGAGAACCGAATCATACATCCTAAATTATATCAACATATGTATCATACATAAAAGTAGCATATATCAGAAATTAAACTTGACTATTAACTTTAATAACATTGTTCAAATCTCTGTAATTGAGGCCACCTTTATCATAAATTAAGCTATGAAAAATCGTTGCTAAAACTATAAGCCGACATAACTTACAATAACATGCCTATGTATGCCTAATGTAGGATATAACATGCCTAAGTAAAATGAATTACCATAACATGGTTCAAACCTAGGGCTAATATTCTTAATCAAATTGGAAAAAAATTCAATTTATGAGCTTTTGGAATGTAAACTAACCGTATCAAAAACACAAACCCAAGGACTGCTGGTATCCAAATCTGCATACATGAAAGAAATTATAAGAAACTCGTGAAAAGAAAAAGAAGATTAATTGAAAGAATACTAAAAGTTCAACTCCTTAATTAGACCAAGGTAGAATTACTGAAAGCATATGTGCTTAATTTTAAGAAAAAGAACTTTCACATTATAAGTTTCATGAATCCAGTGATAAAGTTGAAAATTCCCCAATAGGAAAAATAATTATTCCATTATTCAGGTCTTGATTGATCTGTAAAAGAAAAAAAACAAACGACGAATAAAAAAATAAACATTATATAGTGCAAAAAACAGTGCTGCAAGCACTTAACTATAAAAAGAAAAATGAAAAAAGAAAAAGAGAATAAAACATACACAGATATTAGCCGGTCTTGATCTGTAAAATAAAAAACAAATGAAAAACCCATTAGATGTCGGATAGGGTGCACAGATATTAGCCGAAACAAAAATGTGCTACAAGCATTTAACTATAAAAAGAAAAAAAGAAAAAACAAGTATAACATACATAGATATTAGCCGGTCTTGATCTGTAAAAGAAAAAAAAAGTGAAAAAACAATTAGATGGCATGTAGGGTACACAGATATTAGCCGAAACAAAAATTGAAGAAAACCTAAAAATCGAACCCATCATATTCTTGAAATCGCACCCATGTGATTGTGTGTGTGCGCGATTGTGTGTGCAGATATTAGCCACAAAAATCAAAGAAAACCCTAAATATATGTGTATACAGATTTTTGAAATCGCACACACAATAGCAGAAAACCCTAAATATACAGATTTTTGAAATCGCACCTATACGATTGTAATCGCAATCCAATGAAACCCTATATTTTAAGTCGCACCTGTGCGATTGTGTGTGTGTGTGTCTGTGCGATCGTGGTAGCACCGTTAGTGCGTGCTGGAAGCCCCGAATCTGTGTGTGTGTGTGTGTGTGTGTGTGATCTGTGTGTGTGTGCGTGCCGGAGCGTGGAAGGCAGGGGCGGCAACGAAGCAGGGGTGGAAGCGGGGAGCAAAGCGGCAGTGGAAAGAGGAAGGGGGAGAGAGGGGGGAAGTAGGGAGTGGAGAGGGGTTTGCAGTCATGGGGAAGGGAAGCAGGGGTAGGGGGAAGGAAGAAAACGAGTTGATTTTTTTTTGGACGAAAATGAGAGCGGGGAATGCAGAAAAGAAGGGGCCATTTTTTTCCCATTTTCCATGTCACAATGGGTACAATCCTACGTGGCACAATCCCAAACCATTAGATCGCCCAAAAAAAATCGATCCCAAATGTAGATTTTTTGGAACAGTAAAACATCCCCCTCTCATATACACACACACACACACACACACATACTTGTATATATGTTATAATGTGTTGCATGATAGACTTATAGAAATATATTTGTATGGTTAAGTTTAATCATGATGAGTACGGAGGTTCACTGATGTGGTTCAGGGTATATTGGATTTTTATTGAGCGAAGAGATATAACTCATGATTTATTCGCACTAAGAAACTACTGATAGTAAGATCAATTTGATATATGTTGTCTTGTGTAGAATTAGAGTTGATGAGTATACTTTTATGTCAAGAGACAATGATTTGGTGGTACGTGTTATGGACTGATAGCCTAACTGACCTCGATGACATGTAATATTAGGTAGTAGTGTATTGGGAGGGGGGTCCTTCTTTGTATTTCACTTTGTGAGACGTCCCACACATGAAAATTAACACTACATTGGAAGTGGGGAGATGTATGCCCATTAGGACATGAGTTTAGTACCATAGTTATTGTTTTTTTATGTAGTTATATTCAGGGGATGATAACCATGTTATATTTTGAGGTTCGTGGAGTTGGGTAGTAACTATGAATATACTCACATGTATAGAGTTTATGGGCTCGCCGTGTAGTTGAATTATTTTTAATATTATCCGTGATTCGAGGAGATAGAAGTATATGTGGTGATATTCAGAGTATGTTATTGAGGTAGTGTGGAAAACCATGGAGTACTAGTCATATCGGAATTTCAAAGACAAAATTCCTTTGTAAGGGGGGATGTATGTAACACCCCGTATTTCCAAGGGTATATAACTTAATTAAATTGATGATTTAAAAATGATTTAAATTGGTGTTATGAGATTTATTTAATTTCAAGAAACTATTTAATATGCTGATTTAGATTTTAAATTAATTTGGCCTGTTTTAATTTCAACCGCGTCGTATTTTAAGGTAGAAATAACATGATTTTATAAAGTCACTAGGATAATGATTTAGGGATCACAATTGATTCCTAAAGGGTAAAAAAGGTCAAAATAGTATACCCGGATATGGGTTGGGTCTCGGGGAAATTTTAGGCCAAACCAACAAAGTAGGAGGTCATTTTGGTCATTTGGTAAAGTAGGGTAAGGAGACCTATAAATTTACAAAGCCTTTATCTGTATATAGTTGGGAGAGGCTTGGTTTAAAATGATAAAAAACCAAAAGGGGCAATTCTAGAAGTAAGAGAAGCCATTTTTGAAGCTCGAGGAAGGGTTCTTGAGAGATTCAAGTGTTTCTTGCACAACAAACATCATTGGAGAGTGGATTGAAGGGGAAGACCAACAAATCCATCCTCAACACACTAGATTAGACCTTTAATTAAGAGGAAAGTATTTATCTTATGTTTATATTAGGCACGTTATAATACCCACATTGAATATGGGTTGATTTACATGTTTTTGAAAGATTTAATATGAATTTGGGTGGGTATAATTCATGAATTAAAGTAGGTTTGCATTTAGTCATATTTCTTTTTTGTTGCTGATATGAAATCAGAGGGTTTAAGATGATTTATAATGAAGAAATCTAGATTCTTGATTAAAAATAAGTGAAGAACCTGGTAAAGTAGGGTTTTACAAACTTTTAGAGGATAATCATTTCTTATATAGAATTTGCGATGAATTAATGAGTAATTTATGTTGGAAATGATTCACATACATCTATGTAAAGATAAATTATGTTGGTTTGAATTTTTGTAAAGTTTCATGGAGAATTGAGGAACATATTAGGTTGTGAAATCATAAAAATGTAAGAGATCTGTTACTTTTTGAATCGATTTAGCCCAAAGACGAATCGATTCTGCAGGTGAATCGATTCGACCTCATGGGCGAATTGATTCAGCTGCCTAGAATTGGTTAGTTTTGCCTTTTTGATGTTATTTACTCTTGGGGATGATTATGAGAAATTTGGGGGTTAATCCTCAAATTAATTAAAGACGTGAAGGAAGTCAGTAGGTATATGTTTGAGACTTTATTGGATCGAAATGTGAGTAGTATTGGGACTTTAAACTAACGATATTAAATGGAGTGAGTTACAAATCGGCAACTTGGACTTGGGGCTTCGGGAAGAGTGGTCCATGTCCTAGGTCTATAACCATTAGGCTATGGGTGTAATAACTATTGAATTAATACAAGGGGTAACTAGGGGGCCTTCGAGTACATAATAATGCTCGATTAAAAATAATTGATAAATATAAATGTGAATAAATTGTACGATGAGTATTTGAGAGATAAATACTATGTACTGGTGAATATTATAGGTGAGAGCATACCTATATGGGTTATAATAGGTTGAGTGTACACCCATACAAATTTATTATAGGTCATGTGTGTGCCTATATTGAATGTACGTATGGTTAGGCTGTGGGTATTCCTATTATGTGCTTTTGTGTATGTTAACATACCTACGTTACTTGCTATCACGGAGGACCTTTGGAGTGGGTGATCCCACCTGGGTGATTCAAGTGAGTTATGGATTTGTGCCCTAGAGCATAGTGCTGATAGTGGATAACTGTATGAGAGAAATAGTGATGACAGTAAGTCGTTCGAGTACGATTGGTATGTGCGAATCCCCAAAGACACAGTGCTATGTCCTCCTCTAATATGTGTGCTTTAATTGGTTGTTTAAGGAGAAATTTTGAGTCGATAGTCTATGATTAGGTACGAGAGGTACTTGGAGTGATAGTAGAGTACGCGACTGGGCATTGTTATGACATGTACGGGAGATGCTGTATTATTATTATATATATAAACTAGGGTGTTCCCGTGCCAATGGAATGGTGTCACATTTACTCCCGAGTATTTTTTGTCATATCACTCTGATCATGCGCCCAAGTATCTATAGTTATAGAGCACACACACTCCCATGAATTTTATTATTCATTTGGCACTTTTGTAACACATAACATTCTATTTAATGTTGTAATATATGAGATTTGAATAATAATGAGACTATAAATGTTAATTTTAATTTAAAAATTAGATTTTCTTCAAGAATATTAAAATGTTTTACATATCCCCATACAATTCAAATTTAATTGAATGTCGACAAGATTACACGTTTCAAATCATTTTGAGATAACTCCTAGTGCTTTCAAGTATAATAATATTTAATGGGCTTGTTTTCATATCTTGTCCTCCTTTTACATGTCCTATTTTTACTATTATTTTCAATTATTATTATATTTAATGAGTCTTATTCGTGTTAAGAAAAATACAATTTCGTGTTGTTTAGTGCAACAATAATCATTTTCAGCAATGTTTCATATCAAATATATAAAATAATTAAATGTATACTAGTAATACTTCAAAACCAAACGATAAAATCTACATGTTATTCGTAAATTATAGAACAAAAAGGTTTGAGTTAACCAAATAAAAGTATAGTTCGTAAAAAAAAAGTACTGGAAAATAACTTATAAGATACACTTCTAAAGTAGTAATCTCAATTTAATATCGACTAAACTAGATTTTGTAAATTAAAAGACCTTTGTTTCTTATAACTCATTGAGGCATGTTCCCATTGAGCCATGAGCCCAAGCCTTTTTCGTAGTAGGTTAAGTAGAAAGATTCAAATTGAATTGACCCACCACAATCTAGTCTCAACTACATTACCCATACACACCATCGCACCATCTATTTTTCACACCTGACAAACCCAAATATCCAAAGAAAAATTACCCCATGCCCTCACCTAGTCGCTCTCTCTTTCTCTCTCACCCGACAACACACTACACAGACCCATCATTTGTGTCAGTAAATTTCAAAAACTCAAGTAGTTGATTATAATTTTTCTTAAAATTAATTTTGAAGCTAAATAAAAATAATATTATTTATATAAATAATACTCAATTAATACTCAATTTTTCTCTCTTTCTCTGTCTCAATTCAATTTTAATTTTTTTCTAATTGAACATTTATACTAATTTTAGATTACCCAACATCTTGTAAAATTAAATTTAAACTCATGTCAAATTCATTCATTTGCAATTAATTAATTCATAATGAATTGTTTTACATAATTAAACCATTTGTGCACAAAAAGGGCGAAGTGTATGTCAACCACAATAGGATGACACCGGGAGCAATATTTCCAAGTCAATGCATGTATAGCTTTATTAACACAAGCATATAAAATTCAAACCCCTTGATGTAAAATATTTCTATTGAGATGATGTATAACTAACTCAACCTATAGGAAAAACTATAGTTTAATTGTGAAATTCTATGTAACATGAAACAAAAAATAATTATATTTTTAATTAAATAAATAACAATAATAAAATAATTAAAATTGTTTTCTCCTTCTAATGCGTGGAATTCCAATAATATTATTGTAATTAGAGTTATTTTTGTTCTTCATTATGTTACATTTCTTATTGTTTGTGGTATCAAATACTGAGAAAAGCTCTTGCGTGGCAGCCGAATTGTGGGACTCCCGTGCGGTATGTTTTTAAAAAAAATAAAAAAAATAAAAAATTTGACGTTTCGAAAGAACTGCCAAATATTAATTAGTTTTTTAAAACATTTAAAAATATAATTTTGAGCTCAATTTTTTACACGATACCCAAAATTGTTTATAAATCCCAAAAAAATGACTCTTTTATGCTTAAAAAATATCAGCCACCGAACTCCCCCCCCCCCCCCCCCCCCACACTTCAGACGTTCTCATCACTTGAGACATTCTCATCAACTACACTACAAATATGTTTTTCAAAATAAGAAAAATCTAATATTTGAACCACAAAAGAAAAACTACAAAAAGAGAGAGAGTGTGTGAGAGAGAGTAGTGCTTGGGATTTCCTACCAAATATAGTCGGGTTTCTTTGTGTGAAAAAATAGAAAAACCCTAAATTATAACATATGTTGATATACATAAACTCAAGTAAAATGTTGATATAAAATTTTTTAGAAGAATCGTATAGAAATTGTTGATATACACCAACTCAATGACTTTTTAAAACTAGGCCAACTAGGACTCAAACTCACAGACGCATCTGACAACCTCCCGGTCAACATATCTAACAATGACGACAACTAAAAACAAATTTCCCTATTATTTAAGTTTCTCTCCATCTGTGCTTATCTCCATCTCTATAGAAACAAACCAGAAATACCCATTCTTTTACCCAATTAGTGATGGTTTGAGAGAAATAAATTAAATTAAGAAACAAAAGACAAAGAAATAACCCCATTCCCACTAAAATAAATCACCTTTTAGCAGATCTGAACAAAAAAAAAGAAAGACCAAATAAATCGTATCTTACCCAAACCAACAATCGTCGGTCCTAACCCAATGAATCAGGTTTGCAGATCCCAATCTAACAATTGTAGGGAATGACTAAATATATCGATGGTTTTCTATTGGAAAAACACAAGTTTAGACCCAGAGTAATACCCACCAAAAATTAATTTCAACATCCCAAAAATATTTAGAGGGAAAGAAATTTGTATATCTCCCTCACCTCACTCACCTCCCTAACTGTCAAACCAAAGATCTGAAACGAAGCCGTTCGTCTCCTTTACATCGATCCCAGTCAAGAAAACGAATAAAAACAAAAAGACTTGGAACAACATTGTGACAACCCGGATATAATTGTGATATATTATAATTAAATCATGCTTAACTTATGTGATATAAATAATGTGTTATTATTATATCCAATGTTAAGTGATTATGTTTATTATATTCCTACTTCCATAAATCATGAAAGTGTGACACCCCGACTAATTAAATACCGGGTAACTACTCCTTTATTAAATTAATTCAAAATGCCAAGTTGGCTCAGTTAATAGCATCACTGTCGAAAACATTTTAAAGATTTCTAACCACCTAGTATTTAAAAAGTAAGTTGCGAAATTTTAATTTAAGTCTGATTAACATGCAACAAGTGTAATGAAGAAATAAATATCACCATTCACCATACTGAAGTAAAACGAACAACCATCACAATAGAGTAAATAAAGTCTTGAGGAAAACTCCTCACTACAATCCCATAACTGAAATAAATAACCAAATACTGAAATAATACATGCTAAGGTCTGAAAACTGAAATGTAAAAGATGTATAATAGAAATGGGCAACATGCCCTACAACTGATAGATAGTGACTCTGGAATCCAAAAGATGGAAGCGTCTATAAGCAAAGTCCATGTAGCTTCCACAAGCAGCTACATCACGTCACCTGAATGAGTATCCTATGCTTGGTGTCCTTGTGGCTGGGCACCTAAAATGGTTTTACAAGAAAAAGATTTGAAAAGCAAACGGGTCAGAGCCCGAATGTGGAGTTATATTTTAAAAACCTGCAAGTGCTTTAAAAACATTTAAAACATTAAATGCAAAGTACATGTTAGGACGTGCACTCACATGATATTCTCACCTCTCGTCTAACTGTGCACTCCTAACGTAAGTACCCATCTAGAGTGATACACTCTACTAGCTAAGTGACAACGTATCTAGCTAGACTATCATAGGACCTACCCTTATTACTCGGTTCCATTAACATAATAACGCTCGTAATTAAGTAGGGTTTAACGTAACTCATATGTTCAATATGCAATATATATAACTACCAGTTAACTCGTTATATTTCTCGAAATAATACCGTAATTATATTCACATCATTAACATGAAGGTTCTCATTAATTAAGTGTATTTTATTCACATCATAAATATACAATACAAGCACCCCGAGAACTAAGCTGCGGTGCACACATACTCTGCTATCCATCCCGGTACATCACGTACATAAGGATTACATATTCCGAATCTCTCAGGAATAGTTCATCGATAACAACATCACAAATAATGGAGGCGAACACAGTCACCATCACGTGGGTTACGCACATACCTACGCTCCCACGATCAGCGGACTTATTAATATCCCAATAAGTCTTTCTATGACCTATGTTCATCGAGGTACCAGTCTATATCCCCCCCGTAGGCACACAAGGATTAGAGGGTCTTAAGCGAACGCAACCTCCCGTGATAGCAAGTATGGTAGGTATGTCATACATACAATTCATATACCAATACCAAGTAAACACACGTCTTAGTAATATCGTATTTTAATCGTAATACACATCGCATTCTCGTACTAACTATAATTATCACAATTTATACTACTCCGGTTTATAATCATACGCCCCATAATTTTCTCACGTCGTAATAGACACTCACGTCTCAACCCAAACGGTTCATTCTAATTTAATTCACTTGTATATAATTTCCTTCTCATAAATACCCAAATGTCCCAATTCTTTCATTACTACATCTACGGAATGATATCTATATCCTCGAATAAGTTTACGGAACTCCAAATATCAAAACAGTCCAAAAAGGACCAAACTGTCAACTCGTTAGAAGTCTCGTTCGAACGAGAATGTTCGAACGAGATTCCTCTGCCAACTCGTTAGAAGTCTCGTTCGAACGAGGCTGTTCGAACGAGGTCCCAGTTCGTTCGAACGAACTGTACCTTCTAACAATATCTCATTCGAATGAGATATCGAACGAAATCCATTCTCGTTAGCAGCGACTGGTCAACTCGTTAGAAGCTCGTTCGAACGAGTTCGTTCAAACGACCTGGGTAGGGTCTTCTAACGAGATGCCAGATTCGTCCCAGATTTTTCCCTTCCTCGTTTTTAACCATTTTAACACTTCTAATCTCATCCAAAATTCATCCCAACAACGTTTTATGGTCTCTAAGTGATCCTAAACATATTCAAGTCAACTCCTAACATGTTTTCAAGGATTAAATCTCTTCAACATCAATTAATATATGAATTTCTACACTTTTCCCCAATTATCTCAAGAACATGAACCCTAACATTTTGAATCATGAATTAACCCAACAAAATCCGTTTTAATTTCTTTTCAATCATGTATATCATCAGTAAAAACATCTACCTATCATTCTACATGCAATCCTTCTCAAATTTCTCAAGTTCCATGATCTAAACTACATGGGTTTTCATTATCTTTCAAGAACAATTGATATTCTCCAATTTCTAACATGGAAAAGACATTCTCTGAAATTAAATGGAATAAAGTCACTTGCCTTGGTTTGATTTCTAACTTTGGTGTAGGTTTGATGAAGAATCTCTGCAGAATTTCCTCTCTCCAAGCTCCTTCTCCAATTGTGGCTTAAGGTGGCTAGGGTTTGTTTTGGGGAAAGTTGTAAACCTAAAGATAACCTCCGTAGCTTAATGGTTTAATATGGGATGGTTAGTGGTCTTAGTGGGTTTAATCCACATCAGATTTACATCTCTAATTTTCGTCACTTTTAATTCCTAAAAATGTAAAATTATTAAAATACCCTTTAAGTTGCCGGTATGGCCTAAAAATACCCCGGGACCCAAACTATACCCCCGGCTAGTGTTTTCTGACTATCTCGACCCTTCCGGACGGGTTTGCGCACTCAAAACGACCATACGGGTTATAGATTTTAAATTCACTTTTATTATCAAAATATTATACCGTGACGCGGCGGTCCCACGCGTCTCAACAAAATTTCTAAAATGCCGTATATAAATCTCACGACAAATTTTATAATACCAAGTTCATATATAATTATATATGCACATAATCAAATACCAACTCGCATGACATTAGTATTTATAACCCGGATTAATTTCCAATTAATACGCATTTAATTAATAAATCCCAAAAATAAATATAGACAAAAGTACGGGGTATTACAGAAAGGTCGAATTATTTACAAACACAAGATTTTGTTGTTTTCGGTAGAAATGTTCTGTTTGGTGACTAGTTTTGACCCTTATAACATTACAATGTACTTAAGGCAAAAACTATATAATTGTAGACATATGAGCTAGGGTTGTAACACAATAAATGGTCCATCAAACGGATGCACGGGTAAGAAGTTAGGACAAATTTACGAACAAGGGGGAAATATGTCAATTCCCTCTAAGTGGTAAATTGTCTTTTATTAAACCAAATGGTTTAATTTGATTGGTTGGCTTGCGAGGTAGCCTTGGCCAACTTAAAACTCTACCTTTTCAGATAATTAAGCCCTAGTTTCAGTTTGAGATGTTTTTATGCTTGAGGAAAGAGAAAGTTGAAGTTAAGGAAGAAAGGGTTACATTGAAAGCTAGGAAAAATTCCAACAAAATCCTTACGGTGTTTCCAAGGTAAAATTATGTGTTAATATTGTTTTAATTTTGTCTTATACTTATTTAAAAGTATATAAATAGTAAATTATTGATTAAAATTCCATTATCCTTTGTCATAACATGTATTGGTTCATATGTGAGGTAAGTGGTGTTTATATGTCATATTTCTTTGTATTGAAACCCCTTGTATTCAAATCTGCATATCTCTTTGTGTGATTACTGGAATTGATAAATTTCAATTGGATATGAAAGTAGACTCACATATTCATATCATATTTGAGAATTAGGATTTAACTCCTTGTGGTTAGTCCGTAGTGATGTTTTCAAGTTGGTATATAGTAGTTGTTTGTATATTTTGTTTTGGTATGCCCTGGGTTTGGTCAAGATTTTGACATAGCAAACGAAATCAAAAAATTATAAAAATTTAATTATGTACTACTTAGTATGTGTAATGAAAATGGGTTTAAAATAATTGAAAGTTATGCTGTAGAAAAATTATGAAAATTTTGGGAAGTCGAAGGAATTGTAGGACATATTTCTTGTGTTGTAAAGAAATGGTCATAACTTGCTCTACGAAGCTTGAAAAATTACACCGTCAGTTGTAATGGAAAGTATATTCATATATGTTATTATATTGATAAGTTTGGACACCTGTATTTATACAATTTTGGAATATAGGATGGTTGAGTATAGAAGACAACAATTTTGAGGCCATACTGAATACCCGATGAAAAAGTATTGTTATCTCCTCTATCTAAAGAGTATTTTGAGTATATGTTTCATGTGTATATGGATTGATAAGTATGTTTTCATATTTACTTGGGTTTAATTATAAATCCCTTATGAGGTATTTCCTACGGTTAAATGTTCATAACTTTATCAACATGAGTAACATTGTTTTGCCTTTACTCATGTTTGATGGAATGTAACTGAAGTGGAATTATATTGTTGTTGTATAGTCATGGAAATGTACATAATTATGTTAGGATAATACTTATGATTGAGATTCAATACTATTTTTTTTGGATTGACAGGTGTAGGGTCTAATCAACCCAGTTCAGCTCCAGCCGAAGGAAACATGAATACTTAGTAGTTAACCAAGGTAAGTGTACTCACTAGAATGATGTATTTGTATACTGTTATGAATATGATCATAATGATATGATATAAAATTGTTCATTTAGGTTTAGAAAAATGGTAGGTTACTCCTCGACCAGGAATGGGGGTGATTTGTCTAGTAATGACAAGGGGTTACTCCTCGACTAGGAATGGGGGAGAATTGTCTATTTAGACAGGATATGTGAATCATGATTAGGAAAAGTTGTTCATTCATTATGAATCAGCAGGATAAGTTAATAAATAATTATATGGACATGATTTATTGCATTTAAATTCAGGCAGTAGTATAGTAGTGATGCATTCACTAGGTTATTTTGCTCATGGTTTCTATGTTCACATTTTTTTCAGGTAATGCGATGTCACTGCCAAATCTAGGAAGTCGGGTTAGGTTAGCCAGAAATGAGAGAAACAATGATTTTGTGTAAATGTAAGTGATGTAATTAAGTTAACTTATCCTTCAAGAAGGTTTTTATGGACATGACCACTCCGATGTTATAAAAAGGCTTTTAGTTATATGGATTTACAATGATGACTCTGAAATTAAAACTTGTGTTTATGGTTTGGTTAGATTAATTATGTTTTGACTCACTTTGACTTGCATACATAATTATAAGTAACTGGGTTGGGGTGTGTCAGCTTTGGTATCAGAGCCTACGTTTTAGAGGTTTTGGAGTTAGAAGAGTCTAGATTTGGCAGTGAAAGTTAGAAATCTGTTTTGTCTGATACTAACGATTATGTTAGTAAAAATATGTATATATGCATGGTGTTATATCTTTGATTCATTTCAGATATAAAAGAATGAAATAATGGAATTTAAATGTGAGAATAGAAGATGAGTATTTAAATATGGCAGTAGAGGTGGAGGTTGAGCATCATGTTCATGAAAATGTAAAACCTGATCTGGAACAATTGACAAACATGCAAAAAATGGCACGTCCTATGACTCTAATGGGCAGAGCAACAAGCTAGATTTATTGATCATGTGGAAGAATAATTGACCAGGCAACTGGAAGCACAAGCATTAGCTAGGGCTGAGGAGGTGACACCGGGAAGAAAGGAGTACTTCACATGAGAAATTTATTAAAATGAATCCACCCTCATTTGAAGGAGAAGTTGATCCAGCAGAGGTAGAAGAATGGGTTAAAGAGATTAAACTTATTTTTGGGGTGATGAGAATGCCTAAAAATCAACGAGTGATCTTAGCGACGTACATGCTGAAAGGAGAAGCTAAATATTGGTAGGATGCCACAAAACATTTGTTGATTAATCTAGGAGGTGGAAATGTGATCTCATGGGATTCTTTTGTCAAAGCTTTGTATGATAAGTATTTTCCCCCAATGTATCGAAAACAAAAGGAGAAGGAATATTTCATGTTGAATCAGGGGAGCATGACAGTTAGATATACGAAGCTAAACTTACAGTCTTATCTCAGTTTGCTTCGAAGTTTATACAAAATGAGGAAGACATGTGTAGCCGATTTCTTGACGGACATAAGTTAGTTATTAAATCAAGGTTGTCGACTTTAGAGACTGGTAACTATTCATCCCTGGTGAACAAAGCCATGCTAGTAGAAAAGGACGTGAATAAAGTGAGAAGGAATCGAGAACGAGGCGTAAAGAGAAGCATATTCGATCCATTTTATCAAAAGGGTAGTGATACAAAATATTTTAGACTTGGAGGTCAGAAACTCCAGCATGGTAGAGGCACGAGAGGTAGTTCGCAAAGGGGTGAATCAAGTGGTGGAAGAGGTTCAAGAGTTTCAGCACAAGGAGATCATAATGTTTTTTTCTTTTGTGGGACATTGGGTCATATAAAGAGAAATTTCCCAAAGATACTGAATATAGAATGATTTAACTATCATCAGAAGGGCCATCTGAGAAAGAATTGTCCTTTGTTATCAAGAACGATTTCAGTCAGTAGTGAGGGGACTCATAAAGGATCATCTACAGGCAGTGCCACCAGGGGAAGACTTACAAAACAGGCAACTGGATCAAGGGCAGGAGGAAGAGCGTTTGCGATGACACTGCAAGATGCCCATGCTACACCGAAAGTGGTTAGAGGTAAACTTTCTTTTACAAATAAAGATCTATATGCACTCATTGATCCTGGATCTACACATTCATTCGTAGCATTGCATATTGTTTCACATTTAGGTAGACCATGTTCATTTCTCAATTGTGCCTTATATATTTCTACCCCAATGAAAAGTGTAATTCTGGTGGAGCATGTTCATTAAGATTTTGTCTTACGAATGGGTGAATGAGATTTCTAAGTTGACTTGATACCATTGGCCATTCGGGATTTTGATATTATATTGGGGATGGATTTGTTATCGTCATATCATGTTTCCCTTGATTATTTTCGAACGAAAGTTAAATTTAATCTGCCAGGTGAACCTGAGTTCCAATTTATAGGAGAAAGGAATATTGTCCCTAATTGTTTTATCTCAACAATTAAAAGAAAAAAGTTATTGAGTAAAGGTTGTACATGGTATTTAGCTTGTATTGTTGATGTTAGTAAGGAATACCTCCTACTTGAAGATATACCAATAGTTAGAGAATTTTTTGATGTCTTCCTGGAGGAATTTCCAGGATTGCCACCCGATAGGGAAGTAGAGTTTTCCATTGAATTAATTCTAGGTACTAGTCCGATTTCCCTTACTCCTTAAAGAATGGCACCAACAGAGTAGAAGGAATTGAAAGTGCAATTACAAGATCTGATAAGAAGAGGGTTCATTCGGCCTAGTGTTTCGCAATGGGGAGCCCCAGTGTTATTTGTGAAAAAGAAAGATGGGACAATCCGATTATCTATTGATTATCGACAATTGAATAAAGTGACCATTAGAAACAAGTACCCTCTACCTCGTATCGATGATTTGTTTGACCAATTGCAGGGGGGCACGGTATTTTCAAAGATTTATTTGAGATCGGGTTACCACCAATTGAAAGTAAAGGATAGTGATATTTTCAAAACAACTTTTCGGACTCGATATGGGCACTATGAGTTTTTGGTGATGGCATTTCGATTAACTAATGCTCCAGCAGTTTTTATGGATTTGATGAATCGGGTATTACACCCTTTCATTGATTCATTTGTGATTGTATTCATAGACGATGTGTTGATTTACTCGCGTAGCATGGAGGAACATGAGAAACATTTGAGACTTGTATTGCAGATTTTGAGAGAGAAGAAATTATTTGCTAAATTCAGCAAGTGTGAGTTTTGATTGACTAAAATTGTGTTTTTAGGGCATGTTGTTTAATGAAATGGGATATATATTGATCCAAAGAAGGTGGATACAATCGCTGAATGAGAGAGTTCTAAGAATGTGACAGAAATTAGGAGTTTCCTAGGATTGGCAGGTTATTATCGCAGATTCATTAAGGGATTTTCAGCAATTGCATTACCATTGACAAAATTGACTCGTAAAGAAGTGAAGTTTGTATGGGATGAAGAATGCGAAAGGAGTTTTAAGGAATTAAAGAATCGATTGGTTTCATCCATATACTTACTACTCCATGTGGGAATGAGTCTTTTGTGATCTATACAGATGCTTTATTTCATGGGTTAGGATGTGTTCTTATGCAGAGTGGGAAGGTAATAACATATGCTTCCAGATAATTAAAGACACATGAACAAAAATACCCTACACACGATTTAGAGCTAGAAGCCATTGTGGTTGCTTTAAAGTTGTGGTGACATTACTTGTATGGAGAAACTTGTGAGATATTTACGGATCATCAAAGTTTGAAATACTTGTTTACACAGAAAGAACTGAATTTGAGATAGAGGGATTGGATTGAGATGATTAAAGAATATGACTGTACCATTCATCATCATCCTGGGTAGACCAATGTATTAGCTGATGCTTTGAGTCAAAAAATCATCATGGATGCTTGGTTGCATACGGTGTGCCTGTGTTGGAAATATTCTTGACTTGGCATCAATGGGGATTGAATTGAAGTTTTCAAAAAGAGGAGGATTATTATCACATGTCACAGATAGACCTTTATTGGACGAATGCATACGAAATTTGCAGATCAGTGATCCATTCCATGAGAAGAAGAAACAAGATGTACTGGATGGTAAAGATTGTGACTTTGAAATTAAGAATGATGAATCGTTGTGTTATAAAGATAGGATTTGTGTACCTAATGATCCACCCTTAAAGAAGGTTATATTAGAAGATTCATATAGTTCTATTTACTCTATGCATCCGGGAGGTACCAAAATGTACAGAGATTTGAAAGAGTGTTACTAGTGGAACAATATGAATCGTGAGATTATAGAGTTCGTAGCAAAATGTTTAGTATGCCAGCAAGTGAAGGCGGAGCATCAGAATCCGGCGGGATTATTACAGTCATTGCCTATTCCGAAATGGAAGTGGGAACATAAAATGATGAAATTTGTTACCGGATTACCCCAGTCACCAAAGGGGCATGATTCTATTTGGGTGATTGTAGACCGATTGATGAAGACAACCCGTTTTCTTCCAGTTAAGACCACCTACATTATTGATAAGTATGCACGTATGTACGTTGATGAGATTATCCGTTTACATGGGGCACCAGTGTCAATTATATCGAATAGAGATCCAATGTTCACTTCTAAATTTTGGCTTCGTTTAGATAATGCCATGGGCATAAGTTTGAAATTCAGTATTGCATTTCATCCACAAACTGATGGGTAATCAGAAAGAACGATTCAAATATTAAAAGATATGTTACGAGCTTGTGTATTTGACTTCAAAGGTAGTTGGGATGATCATTTTACATTGATGGAATTTTCATATTATAACAGTTATCAATCGACTATATGTATGGCTTCTTATGAAGCTTTATATGGGAGGAGATGTAGAACGCCTTTATGTTGGGATGAAGTGGGTGAAAGGAAAATATTGGATCTTGAATTAATAGATGTGATGGATGAAAAGATCAAAATGATTCGGGAATGGATAAAGATAGCGTAAAGCAGACAAAAAATTTATGCAGGTTAGAGAAAGTGTCCATTGGAATTTCAGAAGGGAGATTTTGTATTCCTGTGTATTTCACCATGGAAAGGCGTTATGAAATTTTGGGAAGAAGGGGAAACTTTGTCCAAGATACATTGCATCATATGAAGTGTTGGAAAAAATTGGGAACTTGACATATATATTAGCCATACCTCCGGACTTGTCCCATTTACATGATGTGTTTCACGTATCGATGCTTCGTAAGTATTTGGCAGATCCATCTCATCTGTTGAAAACTCAATCAATTGAACTGAAGGAAGATTTGTTGTACATCGAGGAAACAATGCACATTATTGATCGTAAGGAGCAAGTATTGAGAAATAAAGTTATTCCTATAATACCCCGTATTTTTATGACTTTTAAATTTTGGGGGATTTATTACATTTAATTAGAGATATTAATTTAAAATTAATCTCGAAAATCATTTAAATACTTACTAGCATGATGAGAGTTAGTAATTATTGGAATTTTGTTGTAAATTAATTTAGGGGTAAAGTAAGAGGTGTAATTTTATTTAGTAAAATTATCACGAGAATCTAATTTGATAATTTTGGAAATTTATCGGGACGCGCTTATGACGTATCGGGATTAAATTTGAACTATTAAAAGTGAATAAATTATAAGTCACACGTATGGTCTTTTTGAGTGCGTCAATGTGTCCGGAAGGGTCGAGAGAGTCAAAATAATGTACCCGGGGGTTTAGTTTGGGTCTTGGGGCATTTGTAGGCTTAATTAACATCCCGTGATGGCGTTTTAGTCCTTTTATATTTTTGGGCATGGAAACCCGCAATTTTTCTAAGGTTATATCAGATGGTAGGAGTCATCTTCTAGGGTTAGAAGAACCATAAACCATAGACGTCCATTGGAGAGGAATGAGTTTTAGGCCAAGAACTCCACCGTTTGGATCGTCGTCGCCGCCAAACGTTAGATCGCGCAACGAGGATCACAACCACGCCAATATTTTCCACAAATCTGAATCAATAAATCCCAGGCAAGTATCTATCTTGCTCTATTTCAGTTAATGCTTTAATATATTAATCTATGGTTAATTAGGACTAGTTTTTGTGAAAGAAAAGCCTAGTTTGGAGACTCAAAATTTCATGATGTACAGGTATAGGACTTATTCTAGAATTCAAATTCACATGTAGAGGTTGAACCACAAAATTGCATTAAGTTAGGAGTATAAAATATGGTAAAAGAATGGGAAGAAATTAAACAAAGAATTTATTAGGGTTCTTGATATTTTTATGGATTTTACACCTCTTAATTCGTTATACATGATGAAAATTTGCCTTCCTTACGTAGAATACCACTTATGTGAGGATATAACACTTTAAGTATAAATTATTGGGAGTTTGGAAGACAAATATATTGTTTTGGATGATTTTGGAAGAAGAAACCCACAACTGGAAATTCTGCAGTTTCGTCATACCTGCTTGATCGATCGATCGACCCAGAAGCATCGATCGATCGACGCATCGATTGATCGAGCACATGCCATTGATCGATCGACCCCTCCTAGAAAACTCAAATTCCCCTTTTTAAATAGTTGGTTCCAACATAAATGAATAGAAATTATTGGACATTATTGTTAGAATACTTTGGGAGATGATGAAGACCAATAGGGCTTTATAAAAAATGGAACCCTTAACGTAAGACGAGATTAATATTTAACAATGGTGTTTTACCCTTAAGAAAATGGGAAAATGTGTTTAAAGGGTGAGACTCGTAAAAAATTTACATTGTAAAAAATGAGGACCTACTGAAATTACACTTGGGGAAAGAGGAATTCACGAGTGTTACGTAGTAAGTTGAAATAATCCCATAAATAAGTAAAAGGGACAAACCATTATATGGGATAATCTAGTAATGAGCAATGAGAATAAACATCATAAGTATGGGTCGTGGGCGTACCTAAATTAAAAATGGGAATAGTAGTATACATATCTGACTATGTTGGTGTATATACTATATACGTGTAAAATTCATGCCCGCGCTACTTGCTATTACTGAGGTGACCACGCTGGGGTAGTCTTATCTCGATGGGACCTTTATGGGAGATATTGACTTGTACCTAAGAACATAGGAATCCTTGGTACAAGCTATCAGATCGACGGTGACGGTCCGGTGAGACGTGAGGGTATGTGCTGACCTCTTAGTGACTTGGAACTATGGTTCACCTCAATTTGTATGTGTTTTGTGTTAATACAGTTCGAGGGTGATTCCGAACTAGTATTTCCCTTAGTACGAGTGATACGGGGACTCGATAGCAGAGTATGCCAGCACCATAAATTCAGGTGGGGTGCCGATTATATATATATATATATATATATATATGAGTTATTAATATCTATACATAAACTCGAAATTGGGGAACTATCTACTATGACTAAAGGTAGGTAAGAAATGAATAATTATTTGAACTTTGGTATAAGTGTTTGAAAACGTGTGAAGCAAAAACTGACAGACTTTATAATTAAATGAGGTTATGTGAGAACTTTACTTTTAAAATTAAATCTCTTAACAACTAGAAATTGTTGGCTTGAGACCTTGTGAGTAACTTAATATAAGCTAAACAGTTGGGATAAATAGTGCGGTAGGCGTGCACATTAGAAGAGAGGTGAGAATTTCTGAAGAGAGTGTCGCACACTAATATGATTGTTGCATTAGCCGGTAAGCATTTTAAATACTTGTTAAACTAATTTTTAAACTGTTTTACAATCGGGCTCTTACCTAGTTTCCTATTTTCTTTTCTCTCTTATATATATATGTATATTTTACAGGTGCCCAGCCACAGGGGCGTCTTGCATAGGATCCTTTGGAAAGAACGTGCTGCAACTTAGGTGGGAGTTACATGCCTCTTGCTTAGACGACCTCATTATTGATTCCAATTCTTGTTTTATTTTATCCAGTTGGGCATGTGTCACCCTTTTCCATTATTCAGTTGGTTTTATCAGAGATTGTAATTGTCTATTTCCGGTATTTATATTTTGAGATTGTTACTGTCAGGATGATTTCCTCCGAAGTTTTGATGTCGGAATTGTTATTTTGATTGCTTATATTACTTGGATTATTTTCCATTCTTGTTATTGTGGGATTTTAAACTATGGATTATGAAAAGGTTTAAACATTGCTTTTAAATTAAATTTGGAAATTGATGTTTTAAAAACGGTTTTGTCACATAGCTTAATTATTTAGGGTGTTTAATTGGAAAAGTTATTTTTGCGACAATGATGCTAAGAATGAACCAACCGTTCACCTTGGTTATAATCTAATAAAGGACTGATCACCCGGTATTTAATTAGGCGGGGTGTCACAGGTGGTATCAGAGCATCAGGTTCTAGTGTCCTTTAGGATCTGTAGGGCTTATTTCGCTTTCAGCTAGAGTTCTTTCTATACATCCCTATTTTTAGGATATTTGTATTCTTGCTTTTATGATTACGTCTTCAACTATTTGAGATTTGATAATTACTGTAGACTAATAAATTTCTTTACATTTTAGATGCTTTCGAGATGCGTACCCAAGGATAGGCGTGCCCAAGATGAGCAGCCAGCAGCTCCAGCTCAAGGAACGATGAACGCAACCGAGGCAGCCGCTATCATTGCTCAGGCGGTGAATGTCGCGCTAATGGTAATGCAGTAGGCTCCACCCCAGGCTCATGCACTGGCGCCAGTACCGGCACAACCTCCTTCTGCATGGGAGCGAGTTAGGGATGACTTTAAAAAGGCGCATCCCCCGGAGTTTATGGGTAGTTCGGATATCATTGTAGCCAGCCAATGGATGAATGATATCCATAGGCATCTACGCATGTACGAGTGCACGTACGTGCAGAAATAGCTGTTGGCTTCCCTCAAGTTAGTGGGGGCCGCTTTGCATTGGGGGGAATCCACCATCACCTTGGAGAACAGGGATACTATCACTATTCAGTCATTTTGGGTACGGTTTGACAACAAATACTTTCCATCCACTGTGCATACTGAGATGAGGCGGATGTTACTGAATTTGAAATAGGAGAATTCGTCTTTTGTTGAGTACGAAGAGGATTTCACAAGATTTCTCACTATAGTGCCAGATGAGGCACCCATTGAGGGGAAGAAGATACTATTGTTTGTAGACATGTTGGCTTAGAGGATCCGTCAGCATCTCATAGGTAATCTGTCACTGAGTACCTACACGAACATACTCAATGCTGCTTTATTACACTGCCAGGATCACTACTTGCACCTACAGGAAGCGACCGAGCAGGAGAGTCCAACCAGCAAGGCATGAGAAGAGGTAGTGCTGCTAGTGGAATACCAACATATCAGGGGCAGACTCGTCAGCATGAGCAGAGTTCCCATTAGGGGGACCCTGGCAAGAAGTTCCAATCAGGTGACTTCAGGCAGGGCCAGTAGGGCTAGTCTAATTCGCAGGGCCAACATCATCAGCTGCAGGGTCCGCAGCAGGGCAATCAGGGCCAACAACAAATTCAGCAGGGCCAACAGGGCCAATGGCAGGGTGGTAACGGCCAGTAGGGATGTAATCAGCAGGGACAGAAGGGATGAATTTCATGGGCCGATGCTTCGGGTGTGGAAAAAATGGCCACAGGCGCCATGATTGTCCCGAGGGAGATAGGGCCCAACAGCAGCAGTGTACCCGTAATGAGACACATAGGCCACTTTTTCCTGCCACCCTCCCAGTACCAGCTTAGGCCCCAGCCCTACCAACCATTCCAGCAACACTAGTGCAGCAGGGAAAGTTACAATTCGGATGTGTCTATAATGTTCACCAGGCAGCAGTTCCTCAAGTGCCACCTCCGATTGAGGGTATGTTTCCTATCCATGGTACGATGGGTCAGGTTTTATTTGATACTAGGGAGACACACTATTTTATATATACTCATTTTGTGAAGGCCTTAGGGTTATTAGCCACAACAGAGAGCACTGTGACATGCGTAGACTCACCACTGGGAAATGGATAACTAATTTTCTTTATATGTCGAGGTGTGGGAGTAGAGGTTGGTAGCTTAATTTTACCAGCGGACATGTTAGTCTTAGATATGCATGAACACGAGGATATTTATGGTATGGATTGGCTCGCAGCATACAGAGCCATGTTAAATTGTTTCAGTGGGAGTATTGTCTTTGCCATTTTGGGGCAGGAGATGTTTGTAGTGGTGATGCCTCGCCCAGAGGGGGGCTCTACCACACATTTGTATTACGTAGCGGAGGATGCCTCTAAGGAGGTCGTGATTCCCTTAGACTCGATCCCAGTCATTCGTGAGTATTCTAATGTATTGTAGGAGATACTTGGCCTACCCCCCAGTCGAGAAATAGATTTTGTCATAGATTTGTTACCAGATGCTCGACCAATAGCAGACGCTCCATACCGTATGGCTCCGGTGGAAATCCGAGAGTTACGAGATCAGATAGAGAAGTTATTAGGTCAGGGCTTCATTCGTAGGAGTACCTCACCTTAGGTCGCTCCAATGTTGTTTGTTAAAAAGAGAAATGGTTCACTGAGACTATGTGTGGACTACCGAGAGCTGAACAAGGTCACGATTTCGAACAAATATCCGTTGCCCCGAATCGATGATCTGTTCGACCAGCCGAGGGGAACAACTTTCTTTTTGAAGATAGATTTGAGGTCAGGATACCATCAACTACGTATTAGGGAGCAGGATGTTTCGAAGACGACTTTCTTGACAAGATATGGGTCCTATGAGTTCAGAGTGATGCCATTTAGACTCACAAATGCTCCATCCATATTCATGGACTTGATGAACCGAGTATTCACAGAGTTCTTGGATTAGTTTGTTATCATCTTCATAGATGACATTCTCATATATTTACACACTGAGGAAGAGCATGCTGAGCACTTGAGACAGGTTCCTTAGACTCTACGAGAGCATCAGTTATATGCTAAGTACGAGAAGTGCGGATTCTCACTACGGGAAGTTCAATTCTTGGGACATGTTGTTTCTGAAATGGGGATAGCGATTGACCCGAGTAAAGTGTCAGCGGTGAGGGAGTAGGGGCAGCCCACGACACTGACGAAAGCGCATAGTTTCTTGGGGTTAGCCGGGTACTACAGGAGATTCATTCGAGGGTTCTCCAAGATAGCGGGTCCATTGACGAACCTAACTCGCAAGGGGGTACCATATGTTTGGGACGATACTTGTCAATTGGCTTTCGATGAGCTGAAAGACAAGCTGACTTCGGCAGCAGTTCTTTTTTTACCCATGCCGGGCGTGGAGTATCTGGTTTACACCAACGCCTCCTTACGGGAACTTGGAGGAGTACTTCAGCAGGAAGAGAAGGCTATATCTTTTGCCTCTTGCAAGCTTAAGATGCACGAGAAGAATTACCCCACCCATGACCTAGAGTTAGCAGTGGTTGTCTTTGCATTGAGGATATGGGGACACTACTTATTGGGGGAGAAATTCCGCTTGTTCAGAGACCACAAATCACTCCAGTACCTGTTCACTCAACAAGAGATGAATATGTGGAAGTGCAGGTGGTTAGGGTTTGTGAAAGACTATCAGTTCGACATACAGTACCATCTGAGGAAGGCCAACATAGGTTCTGATGCATTGAGTCGTAGACCAGTAGACGATGTAGCGGACGTCTGGAAAGAAAAGTGGAAAGAGTTGGGGCACCAGGATGCGGTATCCCGTTCATTCATATCTTCCGTAATGGTGACACTCGAGATTGTTACGAGGGTAATACAGGCACATACAACATACTCATTTTTCCATGAGCAAATTGTACGTATTTTAGCCGAGGGTGTCGATTCCTACTCAATTAGTTTCGATGGAGATTTGAGGTTTAATGGGAGATTGGTGGTCCCAGAAGGAGCAGACTTACGTCACGCAGTGATGACCCAGTCTCACGGGTCTCGATTTGCAATGCATCCTTGGGGAGATAAAATGTACCATGATATGAGGCGGCAATAGTGCTGGAGTGGGATGAAGAAGGACATTGTCGAGTTCATGTCCAAGTGTTCTACTTGACAGATGGTAAAAGTGGACCACCAGAAACCGTCGGGGTTTCTTCAGCTGTTGGAAATACCCACGTGGAAGTGGGAGAGTATTTCCATGGATTTCATTATGAGGTTACTAACATCACAGCGGGGCCACGACTCCATCTGGGTGATTGTGGACCGATTGACCAAGGAAGCTCATTTCTGCCAGTAAGGACCGACTATACCATGGGATAGTATGCTCAGTTGTTCTTTGCTGAGATTGTTAGGCTACATGGGGTGCCCTTGGACATTGTGTTAGATAGAGATAAGATCTTTGTGTCGCGTTTCTGGGAGAGATTTTGGGAGGCAATGGGTACATAGTTGAGGTTGATTTCAGCTTATCACCCATAGACAAATGGACAAACAGAGCGTACCAATCAAATGTTGGATGATATGCTATGCAAGTGTTTCCTTGATTTTGGAGGAGGTTGGGAGCCACATCTTCCCACTGGTGGAGATTTCTTATAATAACTCTTATCAGTTCACGATTGGCATGGCTCCATTTGTGGCATTGTACGATAGGCCTTGTCATTCCCCAACTTGTTGGCTAGATGTGGGGGACAACAAATTTCTCGGACATAAGGTATTTCAGGAAACCTCCGCTAAGATTGAGATTATCAGGAGTGGCATTCGGGTCGCCCAGGACAAGTACAAAAGCTACGCCGATGCAAAATGGTTCTTCTGTGAATTTAATGTGGGGGACCAAGTATTACTATGCGTATATCCAATGAAAAGAGTGATGAGGTTTGGGAAGAAAGGGAATTTGGCTCCGAGGTACGTGGGACCATTTCCCATTATTGAGAGAATTGGGTCGGTAGCATACATATTGGGACTGCCCGAGCACTTACACCGCATTCACGATGTATTGCACATCTCGTCGTTGAGACGATACCTTTGGGATGACATGGCCAACACCCACATTGCGATTAAAGAGATTGACTTACAGCCTGACAGCTCTTATGATGAGGGACCAGTAGCTATTCTAGATCATAGCCAAAGGAGACTGAGGTTGAAAGTAGTACCACTTGTATGGGTCCAGTGGGAGCATCATAATTTGGAGGAATCCACTTAGGAGCGTGAGGAAAACATGCGTGAAAAGTACCCAGAGTTATTCTTACCAGGTATACCTTATTTTCAAATTTTGGGACGAAATTCCGTTATTAGGGGGGAAGTATGTAATACCCCGTATTTTTATGACTTTTAAATTTTGGGGGATTTATTAAATTTAATTAGAGATATTAATTTAATATTAATCTGGAAAATCATTTAAATACTCACTAGCGTGATGAGAGTTAGTAATTTTTGGAATTTTGTAGTAAATTACTTTATGGGTAAAGTAAGTGGTGTAATTGTATTTAGCAAAATTATCACGAGAATCTAATTTGATAATTTTGGAAATTTATCGAGACGCGCTTGTGTCGTGTTGGGATTGAATTCGTACTATTAAAAGTGAATAAATTATAAGTCATCCGTATGGTCATTTTGAGTGCTCCAATGTGTCCGAAAGGGTCGATATAGTCAAAATAATGTACCCGGAGGTTTAGTTTGGGTCTCGGGGCATTTCTAGGCCTAATTAACATCCCAGGAGGGCATTTAGGCATTTTTTATTTTTGGGCATGGAAACCCACGATTTTTCAAAGGTTATATAAGATGATACTTGTCATCTTCTAGGGATATAAGAACCACAAATCATAGACGGCCATTGGAGAGCAAGAGGAAGAGCCTTCCAAGGAGTTGTAGGCCAAGAACTCCACCGTTTGCACCGCCGTTGCCGCCAAACGTTAGACCGCGCAACAAGGATCACAACCATGCCAATCTTTTCCACAAATATGAATCAAGAAATCCCAGGCAAGTATCTATCCTACTCTATTTCAGTTAATGCTTCAATATATTAGTCTAGGGTTGATTAGGACTAGTTTTTGTGAAAGAAAAACCTAGTTTGGAGACTCAAAATTTCATGATGTATAGGTATAAGACTTATTAAATTCACATGTAGAGGTTGAACTATGAAATTTCATTAAGTTAGGAGCATAAAATCAGGAAAAAGAATGGGAAGAAACTAAACAAAGAAAATATTGGAGTTCTTGATATTTTTATGGATTTTACTCCTCTTAATTCGTTATACATGATGAAAATTCGCATGCCTTACGTAGAATACAACTTATTTGAGGATATAACACTTGTAGTATTAATTATTGGGTGTTTTGAAGACAAATATATTGTTTTGGATGATTTTGGAAGAAGAAACCCATAACTGGAAATTCTGCAATTTCGACATACATGCTTGATCGATCGATCGACCCAGGAGCATCGATCGATCGACGCGTCGATGGATCGAGCACCTACCATCGATCGATCGACCCCTCCTGGAAAACTCAAATTCCCCTTTTTAAATAGTTGGTTCCAACTTAAATGAATAGAAATTCTTGGACATTATTGTTTGAATACTTTATGAGATAAAGAAGACAAGTAGGGCTTTATAAAAATGGAACCCTTAACGTAAGACGAGATTAATATTTAACAAAGGTGTTTTACACTTAAGAAAATGGGAATATGTGTTTAAAGGGTGAGACCCATAAGAAAGTTACGTTGTAAAATAAATGAGGACCTATTGAAATTACACTTGGGCAAATAGGAATTCACGAGTGTTACGTAGTAAGTTGAAATAATCCCAAAAATAAGTAAAAGGGACAAACCGTTATACGGGACAATCTTGTAATGTGCAATGAGAATAAATATCATAAGTGTTGATGTAAAAAACTAGATCGCTCTAATTTTTCAATCACAGATAAATAAATAAGACAAAGATTTTTAAAGTGGTTCGGCTAGGAATAAAGCCTACGTCCACTGTTATGTTATTGCCGAGTGTTTGTGGAATTCTTGATTACAAGTTCTCTCAAGAAATTCCCATCCCCTTGAATGAGGATGATACATGGTATTTATAGCCTTGAGGCTGTACATGAAAGGTTCAATACATTAAATGCTATACATATGAAAGGGTAATACATTTAATGCAGCGTGGGCGTCAAGAATATAAGTATTCAATGAATATCTGAACTGTTGATTATCTGGCAATTAATGGTACGACCGAGGTGCAACTCGGACCGCCATAGCTGCTGGTTGATCAGGAGTACCTCGGAGAACTAGAGTATCTCGGTGCGCTAAAGTATCTCGGTGCGCTGGAGTTCCTCGGTGTGATATAATTTCTCAATGTATCCTCGTTGCTCGGAGCGAAGCATGGTTGGTCGGGAAATGAACTTCTTCGCTGCTATTGTGCCATGTAGATTGACACGTGTCTTCGTATTATTCGTCCACATCAGCCTATTAACTTTGGTATCAACAGAAGCCCCCAATGTTTCATATTTTGAACTTTGAGGAGTATGGAACATTCTTTCTTGGTATATGGCGATATTAAATGTCCTTCCTGGGTTTCAGGAACATTGTATTCAAATTTCCTTCTTATTTCGCAGTTTCCGCCTTTTTTATAAGCGCTTCGATCTTCGTGCAATTTTTGTCCTTTTAGCCGCCAGAAGTTCATTAGTTTCTTTTTGGTAATCATTTCTTTCGCCGCTTCCCAATGCAAAGTATTTAAACTTATTTGGTAACCATACCGTCGTCTACGTTTTCCATTTTCTGCATTCAAGTTTTCTATTCTCTTCTTCTCTTGTACGTTCATCCTTGTTTCCGTTCGTTGTCAACACACCTCCTTTCTTTCTGTAAGATCTTCTTCCTTTCTTCTGTATCTCTTTTATTCAATATGGTTTATATTGTGGAGTCTGTTGAGAAATTCCGTTCTGATTTTTCCATTCCTTCGTGGGTAACTCTAGAGGTTCTTTCTGAGCCTTTAGATTACTTTCGATTGGCTGAGGGACATTGGTTCCCCAGCCTTTTTGTTGCTGAATGCGGTTTTTCCTTTCCACCAAACCCATTATGTCTTGAGTTTTGTCAATATTTTGATCTTGTTCCTGCAAAAATAGCCCCCAATTCATGGAGAATAATTAACGGGGTGCACAAATTAAATCTAACTCATGGGACTCGTATTGGGATCCCTGAAATTATGTTTTGTTATAAATGGGCCACTCTGGATAATATTTATTATTTAAAAACTAGATATCTGAATAGGGCTCTTGTAGTTAATCTCCCTGACTCAAATAGGGATTATTTTGAGCATGGGTTGGTCATAAAAAATTGGCAACATGCGCCTTTATCTGGGAATGAAGTATACAACGGTCCCAGATGCCCCCCATACGGCAATGGGATAGGTTTATTTTTCATTTTATTTTACTTATGAAATTATGCTTTCAACATGTTTGATAAAATGTATGACCGATATTTCATTATGTATCTATTTGCAGTTGATAGCAAAAGAAAAACTCCAAAGGAATCAGAAGTGAATATTAAACATCTGAAACTTATCTGGGGTTTGCATAAGACGATTGCTGACGAACACATCAGATCTGCTTCATATTTACTACAGTATAAGAGTTACACAACCTCTTATACTGCTCGCCCTGTTGAACCAGCTTCAACACCAGAAAGTTCATCTTCAGATTCTCATATCCCCTTATCTCAAAGAATGGGAAAGAAAAGAGCTCCTCCTACTCTATTTGATGAAATTTCCTCTGCTGTTGGAGCCAAGAAAGGCAAAACTGATGTCCCAGAAGGGACTAAAAAAGTAGATGCTGGGTCTTTCAAAGCTGCCGATAAGCCCCCAGTGGCCCCGAGCAAGAAAAATGCACCCAGGGAAGTAATTACAATCTCTCCGACCAAGACTTCTTCCTTGGTTGATGCTGCTGACCCTCCTTTGAAGAGATTGAGGAAATCATCCTCAGTTAATCTTGCTGGAACTGCATCTTCTCTACCCGCTTGTGGTAGTAGTTTTTCAAACATCATTCTTCCGAGTTCTTCAATGAGCTCAGTTATACCCGAGGTTCTCGGGGTTGATGAAAAAATTCCTAGGGATACACTGACGTCCCTAGCTGCTCGTCATCTTTCTTCAGTAAATTTCTCATACCTTTGGTCTTTCTTTCTTTTTTTTTTGAATTCTTGTATTTGTGTTGACTTTATTGTTTTTCTTATCTTTCAGCTGGTGAACTGCTTCAATACCATCGTGAAGAAAGATCAAGTTATTAAAGCTTCCAGTTCCTCGTCCGATGTTGATGATGCTTTGTTGGGTTTAGCCCAATCTGTGAAGGAATCTCGCCAACAGTACATCGAGGAGAAAACTGTTTGGGAGAAAAAGCTGGCTGTGGCTGAGGCTGATAAGATGAAGATGGTTGAAACCTCCAAGAATTTGGAGGAGAAAGTTAAAGTTTTCGAGGTTAAACATCAGAACTCTGATGATAAGTTGAAGAAGGCAGAGGAAGAATTATCTACTCTACGAGATATCAAAGTCAAGAAAGAGGAATTGGAGGTGAAGCTCTCCTCGGAGAGGTCGAGGAGAAAAGTTGCAATCAAGAAACATTTCAGTGTTGGTTGGGAGAAAGGATGGGAGAGAGGGATAGCTGCAATGACATCTCAAGTCCAATATGGGAAGTCGAAATACTTCCATGAAGGCTGGGTAGCTGCTCTGCAAGAGCTAAAGGTCCAAGACGATTCTGATCTATTCCAACAACATCTCCCTGGTCCTCCTCCACCAATTGTGGAAGAAGAAGAGGATGAGCCTGCCTCAGATGAGTCTTCTATGGCTATGGGTGATCAAGTTTCTGCCTCTCAACCCTCTGCCACCGAGGACATTTCTTCCATGCCTCCTCCTCCCGAGAAGATTCCTACTGATCAAGCTGTCGTTACCACCGAGCAACCGAGCTCCTCGTCCCAGCCTCCCGAGAAAGTCTTGGGGGACAAGGAAAAGGTGTGAAGTTGTTCGGTATCATTTCTATATTTCCTTGTAATCGAACAATGTAACTTTTTGATGATCTAATAAAATATATCTTTGCTCATCTCCGTTGTTGATGATTTATATTTGTTGATTGTTGTCTTTTTCTCATCTTTAGTTTGTTGCTAGAATGGAATTGATCTCTTCACATGATACCGAGCTGATGCATCAATGTCACCAATACTATAAGGCTGGTCATACAATCCTTAGTACATCAGAAATTGCTGATATTCTTGGCCATGGTGCCTCAGAACAGGCAATTGAAGCTTATCAGTACTTGAAAGCTTTACTCGACCGAGCAGTGGCCAACAATGTCGCTTACTATGAGTTGATTGAAGAGCTTCATGGTTCCTTAGAGGATCTTCAAAATCAACACAACGAATCAATGGCTTCGTTGCATAAGGATTATGAAAATAGATACCAGCAGCTCTCTTCAGAAACAGGCCATAAGAAGATCATTGCTGGGTATGACGTTAGGGAGAGAACCCTAAAAGGTGAAGTTGAAGCTTGTAGGCAGATTGCCGAGATCCTGGAACAGGAAAATAATAATCTGCAGAAAAAGTTGGCTCAATATGAATCTGCTGCTTCATCTTCCACTGCATTAGTACCAGCTACTGATGAAGGTGTCTTGTTCTTAGAAGTTGAAAATGCCATATTAAGGCAAGAGCTGGAGGACTTAAGAAGATCTGCCATTTCTGGAACTGCTCGGGGACGAGGAAGAGGTTCTCGGGGACGAGGAAGAGTCCTCAGTCAAAATGTTGAAGAGGCTCGCACTCAGTCTACTCTGGAAACTCAAGCATTCCAGTTGAAAGTAAAAGACCGTGCTCTGACTGAGATGTCCAATAAAAATCTGTCTCTGGAAGATCAGCTTACATCGATGAAATCTGCCTTACACAATAAGGATCTTTTTGCCAAAAGCCTTCATGAACAATTGGATAGATTAACCTTCTAATTCCATAAACAGCCAAGGGAATTCTGGATGGCAGGATACAATGAAGCCCTTATTCACCTGGATGCTCGTATTGAACATGCCAACAATGAAGGTTACAAGCAAGGATGGTTAAATGCACTGGGGGTGTTAAAGTTGGAGCAAGGGCATTTTTTATGGGACTATCATGCTCCATCATTATTAGACCTGCCTGTACCACCTTTCAAATTGGATATGGCATGGATCCCAGCTCGTTCCATTCCTCGCAGCCTAATTTCAAAATACCTTGGTGATTATAGCCTTCATTCCCAAGTTGAATTATCTCGTCCTGAGCATCTTTTGGATACACCTTCTGTTATGAACGTCAGAATGCTCAGAGATGTTAATTTCATCAATTCTCCTCTTTGCCTAGAAGACCCTCCTGCCGGCGAGGAACCTGTCTCTAAAGCACAGGGCAAGAAACCAATAGAATAGTAATATCAATGTAACAATTAGTACATTTATGTAACTTGTGATTTATGAAAAGATTTTCATTTTCTGTTTGCCAATTTTGCTATTGTCTTGTGTTTATCAAACACCTTTATATTTGCATATCTGTATCTGTTAAAAAAATAACAATAATATTGTTCATTAAGCAACTTAATAAAAGTTACAAGTATTATTAATGTTTCTCGATCACTTAATAATAAAGTAATGAGTAAAAATGTTCAAACTGTTTCCAACCAACCAAGGTGGGTGAATAATGTTTGTCGACCAATTACAGTTGATGGGTTTTTATCCCCGACCAGCTATACTTGGTTCAATTATAAAAATGCATCCGACCAACTAAGATCAATAATTTGTCCTCGCCGACCAACTACAGTTATTGGGTTTTTATCCCCGATCAACTATACTTGGTGTATTTTTTGAATATTTTGTTCTTCAAAGAACTCTTTGTAATAATATTACCTCCCGACCAACATAAGTTGTAATATGAGAGTATATTTTTATCTTACCAACCGTAATTGATGCTGGCGTACACTTTTTGGCTCCTTAAAGCTTTTGGCTCTTTAGAGCATTTTTTGGCTCCTTAGAGCATGTCCTCCTAACCAAAGGAGGTTGGCTACTTATAGCACTTTTGCTCCGCAGAGCTGTCCTCCTAACCAAAGGAGGTTGGCTACTTATAGCACTTTTGCTCCGTAGAGCTGTCCTCCTAACTAAAGGAGGTTGGCTACTTGTAGCACTTTTGCTCCGTAAAGCTGTCCTCCTAACCAAAGGAGGTTGGCTACTTATAGCACTTTTGCCCCGTAGAGCTGTCCTCCTAACTAAAGGAGGTTGGCTACTTATAGCACTTTTGCCCCGTAGAGCTGTCCTCCTAACTAAAGGAGGTTGGCTCCTTAGAGCACTTTTGTTGTGTAGTGTATTACACTAGTATTCCCCGAAAAACTTTCAACCAGAAAGAAAATGGCGAAACATCCTTGTTTTATTCATAATGAAAGAAATGCTTTACATTTGATATCACTGATAATACTTGCGCAGGTGTTCAGCATTCCATGCGTTCTTAAATTCCTCTCCTTCTAGAGTTGCTATTCTGTAAGTTCCTGGTCGAACAACCTCTGTAACTCGGTAAGGTCCATGCCAGTTTGCTTCTAGTTTATTCTGCTTCTGAATGACCTTCTTTAGCACATAATCCCCCTCTTTTAGATCACATTTCTTTACCCTTTTGTTGTAAAACAGAGCTGTTCGTTGTTGATAAGCAGCATTCCTAATGGCTGCCTCTTCTCTGACTTCTTCGAGCATATCCAAATCCAGTCTTCTCATCACATCACTGATCGGAGAATTGAAATTTAACACCCTGTGTGTTGGTAGGCCCAACTCGGCAGGTATCACAGCCTCACTTCCAAATGCTAGCATATATGGTGATTCTCCTGTTGCTGCTCGGGGAGTTGTTCGGTAAGCCCACAAAACTGAATGTAGATCATTAATCCAATTTGCTTTAGCATCACTTAACCTCTTCTTCAACCCATTTAGTAATGTTCTGTTCATCACCTCAGTCTGTCCATTGCTTTGGGGATGGCCTGGTGCTGAATGAAACTTCAAGACGTTCGACTGATGACAATAGGCAGCAAATTCTTCATTATCAAATTGCGTTCCATGGTCTGTGATGAAAGCGTGGGGGAGACCATATCGACAAATGATATTCTTCCATATGAACTGATACACCTTCTCGTATGTCATATCAATTAGTGGTTCAGCTTCCACCCACTTAGTAAAATAGTCTACTGCCACGACGAGATACTTGAACCTTCCTCGGGTCGTCGGCAGTGGTCCAACCAGATCAATCCCCCACATGGAAAATGGCCAAGGTGATGTTATGGGTGTCAACAATGCCTGTGGAGTTCTTCGGATGGAGGAAAAACGTTGGCACTTGTCACACTTCTTATCATAGGCTATACAATCAGCCCTCATTGTCGGCCAGTAGTATCCCTGTGTCATCACCCTTTGCAGAAGAGTCCGACCTGCTACATGAGCTCCACAAGATCCTTCATGGATTTCTTCAATCAATTCTTTGACTTCTGATGGATGTACATATCTCTGCAAACCTGCCATAATTCCTCGTCTATACATAACGCCATTAGTTAACACATACCGAGCAACTTTATACTTCAATTTCTTGGCAGCTAGTTTGTCCTCGGGTAGCACTCCTTCTTCAATGTATGCTCTGATAGGATCCATCCAAGATGGTCCTAAATCAAGGGTAATAATCTTCACCGTCAGATCTTCTTCTATGCTCCGACTTTCTAATACTTCAATTGGTATTGTTCTTCGCAGCTCGGTGCGCGTAGCTGACGCTAGTCGGGCCAATGCGTCTGCTCTAGCATTCTCCAATCTCGGTATCCTCACCAATTGAATAGCATCAAATTCTTTCAATAACTCCATCACTTTTGCATGGTACTTCACCATTAACTCTCCCTTCACTGCATATATTCCCATCATTTGATTCACAATTAATTGAGAATCACTGAAAACAATTACTTGACGTGCCTCCATAACTTTCGCCAAATGAAAACCTACTATCATAGCCTCATATTCAGCCTCATTATTGGAAGCTTTGAATTGGAATCTCAAGGCATACTCCATATCAATATCATCTGGAGAGTTTAAAACAATCACTGCTCCACAACCAGCCGTGCAAGATGATCCATCTACATATAATCTCCATGTATGTAACTCGTCTTCAAATTTCTTATCTGTTAGAGTTCCTCGGTGAAATATCATCTGTTTTCTTTCATCATCCCCGGGTATCCTTCGTTCCTCGTCGGTCATTTGTTCGCGCCCTTCTACCAACCGGAGTTGGTCGGGGTTTGAATATGATGATTTTTCTACATCCACAAGTCCTTTTACCAACCTTGGTTGGTTTGGATCTATGTCTGTTGATCCTATATCGTCCACAGGTAGGTCAGCAAGCACCTTTTGCTCCTCGGGGGTATCAGGGTATGTGAACTCTGCTATAAAATCTGCCACGGCTTGCCCCTTCAACGATGATCTGGGTTCATACACAATATCATATTCACCGAGCTCTATTGCCCAGTACATCAATCTTCCTGATTTTTCTGGCTTGTGAAGGGCTTGTCTTAACGGCATGTCGGTATACACAATGATGGTATGGGCCTGGAAGTATGGCCTCATTCTTCTACTTGCTTTAATTAATGCCAGTGCCAATTTTTCCAGCTTTGGGTATCTGATTTCAGCACCTCGGAAGGCCTTGCTTGTGTAATAAATTGGCTTCTGGACTTCATTCTCCAATCTGATCAACGCCGAGCTAACTGCATTTTCTGATACTGCCAAATACAAGTACAGCTTCTCTCCAGTTATTGGCCTAGACAACAATGGTGGGGCTCCCAAATACTTCTTCAAATCTTGAAAGGCTTTTTCACATTCATCAGTCCACTCAAAACTTTTTCGTAGTGTTTTGAAGAATGGGAGGCATTTATCAGTTGCTCGGGATACAAATCTGTTGAGTGCTGCAACTCGTCCGGTAAGACTCTGCACTTCTTTCTTCGTCGTCGGGGATCGCAGCCCTAAAAGAGCCTTGATCTTTTCTGGATTTGCCTCAATACCTCGTTTGTTGACGATGTATCCGAGGAACATTCCTTCTCGTACTCCAAAGGTACATTTCGTCGGGTTAAGCTTCATCTGGTATTTATCCAGTTGATCAAAAGTTTGACTCAAGTCAACCAAATGATCTGCAGCTCTCTTGCTTTTGGTGAGCATGTCGTCGACATAGACCTCCATATTGCGACTGATTTGTTCGGTGAAAACCTTGTTCATCAACCGCTGATATGTTGCACCTGCATTTTTTAAACCAAAAGGCATAACATTATAACAATAAGTTCCCCTTGGGGTAATAAAAGAAGTACTTTCCCTGTCTTCAGGTTTCATTTTGATCTGGTTGTAGCCAGAATAAGCATCCATGAAGCTGAGTAGCTCGTGTCCCGAGGTAGCATCCACTAGTTGATCAATTTTGGGCAATGGAAAATGATCTTTTGGACATGCCTTGTTGAGATCAGTAAAATCAACACACATTCTCCATTTGTTGTTCTTCTTCTTTACCATCACCACATTCGCCAACCAATCTGGATATTTCACATCTTCAATGAATTGGGCTTTCTGGAGTTTCTCGACCTTCTCTTGTATGGCCTGGTTCTTCTCGGGACTAAACACTCTTCTTCTTTGCTTCACAGGCTTGATCTCTTTATTCACATTGAGTTCATGACATAAGAAGTTTGGATCTATTCCTGGCATGTCTTCATGACTCCAAGCAAAAGTATTCTTCCTGTTTCTCAAGAAAGTTATCAACTCCTGTTTTATTGAAACATCCAACGACGATCCTATCTAAGTTATTCGTTCAGGATGCTCGTCGTCCAGGATAACAATTTTTGTAGATTCCACAACCTGCCCTTTTACGAGTTGAGATTCATCCCTAGGGTCAAGAGTTTCAATTTATGTGCCTTCCTCCACTTGGTAAGTAGTAGTCTTTTTCTTTGATTCTTCAAGTTCCTCTTGCTCGGCAGACGAATAATAGCATTCCCGAGCTACTTTTTGATCACCTTTCATAATTCCTACTCCAAAATTCGTTGGGAATTTCAAACACTGATGTAGTGTAGATGGAACTGCTTCGAACTTCTTCAATCCAACTCTTCCCATGATGATGTTGTAGGCGGACTGCACATTTTTATCCATCACAAAAAAGCGTATTCGTTCTGTTCGATAAGCAGGCCAAGTTCCAATGAGTATATCTAACTTGATTGTCCCAAGTGGAAAAACTTTCTCGCCAGCAAAACCCAGAAGGTGTCTGTGATAAGATTCTAATTGAGAAAATTTTAAATTCAAGCTATCAAAGCATGAATAGTACATGATGTCTGCCGAACTACCATTGTCTACTAACACCCTTGAAATGACCACATCCTTCATCCTCATTTTGATCACCAAAGGATCATCATGAGGGTAAAGAACACCTGCCAGGTCATTTTTTGAAAAACCAATCACTAGCTTCTCTTTGTTTACCTTCCTCGGACGATCATCCTCGGCCAGGTTTATTCGCTGAATGTAGGAAGAAGCTTGAGCCTCTCCGAGGTAAGCTTTTCTTTCTGCAGTAAGGTCTCCTCCTCCTGCATCTCCTCCTGTAATAACATTACAATCAAATGACCCAAAACGTATGGAAAATACCTCTCGTTCAGGTTTCCTTGGCTTCTTGGGAAGATCGGGGTCATCATCTGGATCCTCTTCATGGTCCCTCCTCTTTTTCTCCTCTGCACGACGAGGAGATCTAGATCTCTCTCTACTTCTATCATCATTCTTCCTCTCATTCCTGCGATCTACATACTTTGATAATTTTCCTCTTCGGATGAGTGTTTCAATCTCGTTCTGAAGGGCTATACAATTTTTGGTCATATGGCCATGATCTTTGTGAAACTCGCAATATTTGGCCTTATTCCACAGGTCGGGATCTGTCTTCAGTTTCTCTGGCCACTTGATTTCCTCGTTATTCCTGATTTCTTCCAAAACATGATTAATACCCACTTTCAATGGAGTATAATTATCATACTTCTTTAGGGCTTCCAACTTCATCATGTTATTCCTAGAATGTTTGTCACCACCATTACCTTTCTGATCTTTCTTCTTAGAATTGTCGACCTCCACTTTAACTTCTTTATCCATATTCTTCTTCGCAGCCATAGCCTCCTCGGCATTCATGATTTTGGCCGCCTTTGCCATCAACTCCGACATATTTTTAGGTGGATCTTTGGCCAAAGTGTAGTACAGCTTGTTAGGCAGCAAACCACTCATCAGAGCAGTGATTGCTGTCTTTTCTTCATAATCTATGACTTCCAACTTTTCGTTATTGAAACGAGTTATGTAATCTCTAGTACTTTCACCTGATTTTTGTCTAACACTTAGCAAGTGTGCTACTCGCTTTACCGACTTTGCTCCAAAACAAAAATTGCCAATAAACAACTCGGCTAACTGAACAAAAGTTGAAATCTTACCCCGAGGAAGATTATTGTACCATATCTGTGCAGATCCGGTAAGAGTTCCCGAGAATGCTCCAATCTGTTGATGTAAAAAACTAGATCGCTCTAATTTTTCAATCACAGATAAATAAATAAGACAAAGATTTTTAAAGTGGTTCGGCTAGGAATAAAGCCTACGTCCACTGTTATGTTATTGCCGAGTGTTTGTGGAATTCTTGATTACAAGTTCTCTCAAGAAATTCCCGTCCCCTTGAATGAGGATGATACATGGTATTTATAGGCTTGAGGCTGTACATGAAAGGTTCAATACATTAAATGCTATACATATGAAAGGGTAATACATTTAATGCAGCGTGGGCGTCAAGAATATAAGTATTCAATGAATATATGAACTGTTGATTATCTGGCAATTAATGGTACGACCGAGGTGCAGCTCGGACCGCCATAACTGCTGGTTGATCAGGAGTACCTCGGAGAACTAGAGTATCTCGGTGCGCTGGAGTTCCTCGGTGTGATATAATTTCTCAATGTATCCTCGTTGCTCGGAGCGAAGCATGGTTGGTCGGGAAATGAACTTCCTCGCTGCTATTGTGCCATGTAGATTGACACGTGTCTTCGTATTATTCGTCCACATCAGCATATTAACTTTGGTATCAACAATAAGTATGGGTCGTGGGCGTACCAAAATAAAAAATGGGAATAGTAGTATACATATATGACTATGTTTGCGTAAATACTATATACGTGTAAAAATCATGCCCGCATTACTTGCTATCACTGAGGTTACCATGCTGGGATAGTCTTATCTCGATGGTACCTTTATGGGGGATATTGACTTGTACCCTAGAATATAGGAATCCTTGGTACAGGCTATCGGATCGATAGTAAGACGGTCCTAAGAGACGTGCGGGTATGTGCTGACCTCTTAGTGAGTTGGAAATATGCTTCGCCTCAATTTGGTTGTGTTTTGTGTTAATACAGTTCGAGAGTGATTCTGAACTAGTATTTTCCTTAGTACGAGGGATACGGGGACTCGATAGCAGAGTATGCCAGCACCATAAATTTATGTGGGGTGCCGATTTTATATATATATATATATATATTGGGGTGCCGATTTTTTTTTATATATGTATATATATATATATATATATATATATATATATATATATATATATATTTATAAACTCGAAATTTGGGAACTATCTACTGTGACTAAAGGTAGGTAAGAAATGAATAATTATTTCAACTTGGGTAGAGGTGTTTGAAAACATGTGAGCAAAAACTGAGAAACTTTATAATTAAATGAGGTTATGTGATAACTTTTCTTTTAAAATTAAATCTCTTAACAACTATAAATTGTCGGCTTGAGACCTTGTGAGTAACTTAAGATAAGCTAAATTGTTGTGATAAATAGTGCGGTAGGTGTGCACATTAGAGGAGAGGTGAGAATTTCTCAAGAGAGTTCCGCACACTAATATTATTGTTGCATTAGCCGGTAAGCATTTTAAATACTTCCTAAACTAATTTTTTAATTTTTTTACAATCGCCCTCTAACCCGTTTCCTATTGTCTTCTCTCTTGTATATATATGTATATATTAGAGGTGCCCAGCCATAGGGGCGTCTTGCATAGGATCATCTGGAAAGAACGTGCTGCAACTTAGGTGGGAGTTGCAGGCCTCTTACTTAGACGACCTCAATATTGATTACACTTCTAGGTTTATTTTATCCAGTTGGGCATGTGTCGCCATTTTCCATTATTCAGTTGTTTTTATCAGAGATTGTCATTGTCTATTTCCAGTATTTATATTTTGGGATTTCTACTGTCACGATGTTTTCCTTCGATGTTTTCATGTTGGAATTGTTTAGTTGATTGCTGATATTACTTGGATTATTTTCTAGTCTTATTATTGTGGGATTTTGAACTATGGATTATGTAAAGGTTTAAACATTGGTTATAAATTAAATTTGGAAATTTATGTTTCAAAAATGGTTGTGTCACCTAGCTTAATTATTTAGTGTGTTTAATTGGAAAAGTTATTTTTGCGATAGTTATGCTAAGAATGAAGCAACCGCTCACCTTAGTTATAATTTAATAAAGGAATGATCACCCGGTATTTAATTAGGCGGGGTGTCACAATTGCCTTAGTTAAATTTATGTGGATGAGTCATGGGATTAAAGAAGAAACATGGTAAATGGAGGATATCATGAAGAAAAACTATCCCCATTTGTTTTGTAAGTGAACTTCATATTAAATTTCGGGGACGGAATTTTCTAAGAGGGGGAAGTTGTGACAACCTGGATATAATTATGATATATTATAATTAAATCATGCTTAAGTTATGTGATATGAATAATTTGTTATTATTATATATAATGTTAAGTGATTATGTTTATTATAATACTACCTCCATAAATCATGAAAGGTCGAATTATTTACAAACACAAGATTTTGTTGTTTTCGGTAAAAATGTTCCGGTTGGAGACTAGTTTTGACCCTTATAACATTACAATTGACTTTAGGTAAACGCTATATAATTGTATACATATGATTTAGGGTTGTAAAAAAACAAACGGTGCATCAAACGGATGTACGAGTAAAAAGTTAGGCCAAATTTACGAACAAGGGGCAAATCTGTCAATTCCCTCTAAGTGGTAAATTGTCTTTCATTAAACCAAATAGTTTTATTTGATTGTTTGGCTTGTGAGGAATCCTTTTCCGACTTAAAACTCTCCCACTTTAGCAAATTAAGCCCTAGGTTCAGTTTGAGTTGTTTTTATGCTTGAGGAAAGAGAAAGTAGAAGTTAAGGAAGAAAGGGTTACATTAAAAGCTAGAAAAAATTCCAACAAAATCCTTAAGTTGTTTCGAAGGTAAAATTATGTGTTAATATTGTTTTAATCTTGTCTTATACTATTTTCAAAATATGTAAATCGTAAATTATTGATTAAAATTCAATTATCCTTTGTGATAACATGTATTGGTTCATATGTGAGGTAAGTGGTGTTTATATGTCATATTGCCTTGTATTGAAACCCCTTGTATTCAAATATGCATATCTCTTTGTGTGATTACAGGAATTGAGAAATTCTAATTGGATATGAAGTTAGACTTATATATTCATATCATATCTGGGAATTAGGATTTAACTCCTTGTGGTTAGTCCGTAATGATGGTTGGAAGTTGGTATATAGTTGCTGTTTGTATATTTCATTTCGGTATGCCATGGGTTTGGTCAAGCTTTTGACATAGCAAATGAAGTCAATAAATTATAAAACTTTAATTATGCATTATGAAGTATATGTAATGAAAATGGGTTGAAAATAATTGAAATTTATGCTCTAGAAAAATTATGAAAATTCTGGCATTTCTTATGTTGTAAAGAAATTATCATAACTTGATCTAGGAAGCTTGACAAATTACACCGTCACTTATACTGTAAAGTATATTCATATATGTTTTCATATTTATAAGTTTGGACACATGTATTTATATAATTTGGGAATATAGGATGGTTGTGTATAAAAGACAACAATTTGAGGCCGTACTGAATACCCGATGAAAGAGTATTGTTATCTCCTCTTTCTAAAGAGTATTTTGAGTATATGTTTCATGTGTATATACATTGATAAGTATGTTTTCATATTTACTTGGGTTTAATTATGAATCCCTTATGATGTATTTTCGACGGTTGAATGTTCATAACTTTATCAACATGTGTACCATTGTTTTGTCTTTACTCATGTTTCATGAAATGTGACTGAAGTGGAATTATATTATTGTTTTATAGTCATGGAAAGTTACATAACCATTTTAGGATAATACTTATGATTGAGATTCAAAACCGATTTAGTTTGATTGACAGGTGTAGGGTCTAATCAACCCAATTCATCTCCACCCGAAGGAAATGTGAATACTTAATTGCAACCAAGGTGAGTGTGCTCACTGGAATGATATATTTGTATACTGTTATGAATATGATCATAATGTTATGATCTAAAATTATTTATTTCGGTTTAGAGAAATGGTAGGTTACTCCGCGACCCAAAATGTGGAAGATTTGTCTAGTAATGGCAAGGGGTTACTCATCAACCAGGAATGGAGGAGAATTGTCTATTTAGATAGGATATGTTAATCATGATTCGAAAAAGTTGGTCATTCATTATGAATGAGCGAGATAAGTTAATATATAATAATATGGACATGATTTATTGCATTTAAATTCATGGAGTAGTATAGTAGTGATGCATTCACTGGGCTATTTTGCTCATTGTTTCTATGTTCACATTATTTTCAGGTAAAGTGATGTCACTGCCAAATTGAGGAAATCGGGTTGGGTTAGCCAGGAATGGGAGAAATAATGATTTTTTGTAAATGTAAATGATGTAATTAAGTTAACTTATCCTTCAAGAAGGTTTTTGTGGACATGACCACTCTAATGTTGTAAAAAGGCTTTTAGTTATATGTATTTACAATGATGAATCTGAAATTTAAATTCATGTTGATGGTTTGTTTAGATTAATTATGGTTTGACTCACTTTGACTTTCAGACATCATTATAAGTAACTGGGTTGAGGTGTGTCAAACATTTTTTTTTGGGAAATGGAGATACTCTTCAGATCTGGGTTTTAGCTACTTTTGGTTCCAAAAACATTCTCTCTGTAGGAGGGGAGAAATATAGAAGAATGGTGTTTCAAAAAAACAATGGTGGTGATGGGTGGGAGTAGAGAAATAGAGTAGAAAAATAAGATAGAGAAGTACCTACGTTTAAAATGGAGATAGTCTTGGTACACGGTGTGTTGATAGATATAACTCCCTTAGCTACTCTCGCTAGCTTGAATTACAATTGAAAAGATCCAATAGTTAGCTTATACAAATGGTTCCCTATTGACACGTGACACGTGGTTCTGATAGTTTATAAAGACACAACTAATCCTTTAGATACAAAACTTGTTTATATAGGTTTTGTATATGACTTATGACGGGGGAAAGAATCATTCTGCTTTATTATATAGATATACTCATGAATGTTTAATCTTACTTATGTGTAAATGTAAGGAGACTAGATAGTGTATATCTAAACAATATCTAATCTACTTATGTGTTATAGTAATAAGACTAGATAATGTATTTATAAAAAACAATGTTCAATATACTTAAGTGTAAACAACCGAAAAGATAGATAGTGCAAATCTAAAGGAAAGTAAGTGTGAGAACAATACATGAAGATCATAATAATAACCTAAGAGAAAGGTTAATTATTAGTTGTTCAATAACATATTGTATGGGTAGTACGAGGTAAGTTAAGGATAAACTTAAGAAAAGGCTTAGTGATAATTAAGGGTATAGTGTAGCGTACTGTATGGTTAATTAGATGCTTGTGACCTAGTTAGATTGGGTAGCTTGACTAGGTGGGACATTAGGTGTGAATTATAGAGGTGATTTGAGGAACTCAAGTGAGTGTACATAGGCTCAAATGTGTATCTAATAACTATTTATTTAAACTCCAATTTAAATACTTGCTTAATGTTTTCAAAGGGTTTTTACTTAGGCTCTGAACAGTACTTGCAAAACTTTTTCTAAAACCTTTTAGGTGTCTCGTTGTGGGTACGCTCGGTTTGATGATATGTTCTAGGGATGCGTAGCTGCAGCACATGTGGATGCTTGTAGGATTTGGACTTAGACTGTTCTGTTACGTCATTGCTAGAGTAGGATGCAGTTCTGTTATTTCATTTGAGCATGTCGCCCCTTCAACTTATTTATTTTATTCAGTTTATTAGACTATGCATTTGTGGACTCAATTTGATTTCATTAGATGTTTTGTTAGATTTTGTATTGAGAACTGATAGTTTATTCGGTACCATTTTATTTCAGTTATTTATCTGGTGTTTAGTTCAGATTATTTTTATCGCATGGATGGTTTGACTATTAGGATTATTTCCCATCCTGTTGTTGTAGTTTATTAAAAAGATAAATTTTGGCGCCAACTTTGTGAATATTAGTTGGTTAGTTAAATTTTAAAAAAATCGACAGTGATGCTAAGAACGAACCAGATGAGATTCCACTTTAATTGGATAAAGGATTGAACACCTGGTATTTTTAAAATGTATTTTTAAAAACAAGAGAGATGAGAAAGGCACAGTCATTAGAAATAAAGACAGGCTTGTAGCCCGGGGATACCCTCAAATAGAATGAATAAACCGTGATGACACTTTCGCCCAACTAACTCATCTTGAATGAGAGAGATTACATCTATTTGTGTCTTGTCATATACACTTTAATTTTTTTTCAAATGGGCATCAAATCTTCTTTTTTAAAATGGCATTCTTTCTGAGGAAATATAGGTCGAACAACTAAAAGGTTTTTAAGACCCACATAAGTCTGATCATGCATATAGACATAAGAAACCCCTATATGGTTTAAAACAATATCCTCGTGCATGGTATGAGTTCTTAACAAACTTTTTATCTAGTAATTGTTTTGTTAGAGGTGGCGCTGATAAGACCCCTTTTGTTAAGGAATTTAACGAAGAGGTTTTAATTACTCATATATTTTTTTATTATATTGTTTTTCGATCTACTTCTCAAAAATTAGCGAAGTGTTTATCTAAATGCATACGTAGTGAGTTTAAAAATGTCTCTTATGGGGGAGTTTCAATAACTTTTAGGACTGTTTATTTCACAATCTAAGTATGTTAAGGATTTATTAACTGAATTTGGACTTGAAAATGCTAATATTTCTTCCACGCCCATGGCAATTAAGTCCGAGTTTGGTAAAGATAAAAGTGGCACTAATTTAAATCATACCTTATATCGTATCATTAGTGGTATTTTATTATATTTAACTACTTGTATACCTAATATTCAATATGATGTCTATAGTTGTGCATGGTTTTAATCCAGTCCAAAGGAATCTAATCTCACTTGTGTAATTTTTTTTTCGAAATATACGAAAGGCACAATTGATCATGGACCCTGGTATAACAATGGCTCCTTGTGTTATATAATTGGGTACTTGGATGCGGATTGAGACAGAAGCATGGTTGATTGTCGTTCCAATTATGGTGTTTGCTATTATTCAGGGTAGTGTTTAGTTCGATGGTCTAGTAAAAAGTAAGCTAGTGTTACTTTATCTTCTGCTTAATTAGAATATATTATTGTTAGTGCATGTTGTGACCAATTATTCTTGATTAAGAAAATTTTACATGATTATAGAGTTTTTCGGTCTAAAGTTTTTTATCATTGAGATACTGAAAGAGCAATTAATATTGTTAAAAATCCTATGCATCATAGTAGAACTAAACATATCAATATTCATCATCACTTTATCTAAGAGTTAGTCAAATCTAAAGAACTAGTCATTGAACATGTTGCCACTGATTTACAACATGGTGATCTCTTTACTAATCCATTAGATAAATTTCATTTCGAAAAACTTCATCATTTGGTAGGAATGACAATGCTTGATAACTAGAACTTATTTTGTTTCTGCAAACTAATTCTAAGAAATTAGAGGTTATAGGATAAACGTATATACTAATAACAATAACTTTTAGAACCATTTTGAATGTATGAAACACTAATTTTGCAAATTTCTAACTTGTTAACATGTTAACTCTCAACCATTGTCTAATTTGGTCAAAATGGGGGAAAGATGACTACATATTTATATTTATCATGTTGATAAAATGTTACATATTCCTCTTGTCCTGCACTTATGTTATACTAAAAATAATTTTGTTGAGCACATCCTTTTGAGTTTATTTCTTGGAAGAAAGGTTGCTTCTTATTTTGTAGGTTATTCTGCCTTGCCGAGTGTTGAGTCTTTTACTTTCTTGGACTGGGTGGGTAGTTACAAAAATTTATGTTGAGGAAACTCTAGGATGTTTTTACCTTAGTGAGTCATTTGATGTGCTCAAGGGTATTTGTCAAAATTAATCTAATTAGGGAGATTGAAGGTCCCTATATAGAACATTCTAAGGGTTTACTTTTCTATTTTATATATATATCCCTTCATATAATTGGATTTGAATTTTGACAATAATTATGTTTAGTGTAGTGTACCCATGCGATTCTCTCCCCTTGGCCTACTACATCTCAGAAATTCAGCTCGAGTAAAGGTAATCTCTCACACCCTTGTGAAACTGGCTCATAAGAATATTTTTATATGTCACATAGGACACTGCACTACATTGCATCCCATTATATCATGTCTTATGATTGCATGTTTGTTTCATCAACAAATTTTTTTTAAAACATTGTAAAAATAATTTGAAATATATTTATGTTATTATATTTTATAAAATAAGTTTCAGAATTAATTTGAAAGTTATTTTTTTTTATCGTGGTGTGATAAAGTTATTTTATATGTGTTCTTATATTTGCTTATTTGTAAATTAGTATAATATGCTTATGGGTTTGTATGCATGTGTGGCTTGGTTTTTCTTTTATTCGATTCAAATCTTTAGTTTGGTGCTACATATTTGAGGTCAGATGGCCTATAGCCTAGTTGTTGGCACGTACAACTACTTATGATGATTACCTTGTTTGGGGAATAATAATTCTTTACTATTATATTAAATCTCCAACGGTAAGATCTGATTTCTTACTAACCAAAAATTATTTTCTATAAAACATAAAGAATCTAAGTTGTTATATTAAAATGATGACACATCAATTTGTTACAAAGACAACATTTAGAATCCAATTTTGGGATGCGGCTTACATCCCATGGTCTTTTGTAGTAAAATCTAGATGGCATCACATCCATCATGCATGTAATTTCTTGTTTTCTGCTTCTTACTCATCCATTAGATCTCATTTCTTATCAATGAATTTTGTTGTTTTAATGGATTTCTTGTATTTCTCTTAATATCCAATCAAAGCCTTCTTGTTTTGGCTATAAATTAGGGGCATTGCCTCCTCACATTAATTAGGTGATAAAATTAAATTTTACCTCAAAATAATGTCAATTTATATAGAGAATATTAGAGAGAGAGAGAAAGAGAAAACCTAAATGATTACATACTTGGTTTGAATAATGGATTGATTTCTTCCTTAAATAAAGATCACACAACAACCATGCACAAACCTATCAAAATCATCACTTTTGATTTTAAAAATTATGCATGTTTTGTAAGGGAAACACTTCTCTCCCCTGATTTTTGTTTGATTTGTTTTTAGATATATCATTAGAAACTGTATGTTATATTTTGTTGTTAGAATATTTTTATGTAGCATAAAACATGAACAAAACACACCACCGATTCAAATATATATTGTATATGTTGCTGATGTTTTGTCAATATTTGGATTTGCTGTAAATCTCTTTGCGTATAGAGTTTAATCATGCTTTTCTAGTAAATCAAGAATACATCACACATTTCACTTTCTGAGTTTAGTTTAGGACTTATTTCATATTGTTGTAAATCTATTGTGTGCTTAGTTTCTTGTGTGTAGATGCCATAATCAAACAGTAATCCCATTTATTGTTGTTGTGTTGCTTTTTATAATTTAAAACTGTGTTGAACCGACTGCATGTAGTAGATTTGTGTTTAGTTACACAACACACACACAGGCACACACACACACACACACACATATTATATACACGATTCAAGTGTTAAACTGTTTAGATCCTTTATATTTATTTATATTTGCCTTAGATCTCGTGACTGTGAGAAGTTTACATGAAAATTTCACCCACTCGCATCTGATTGAATTTATCTATTCATCTATTTTTGTATAAGTTATGGAATCTATCTAAAATTCAAACTTATTATAAAGAAGTGAAATTTTTTGTTTAACTGCACTTATTAAATTAATAATAAAGGTTTAGAAATTTAAACCAAACTGGTGGAACCAGAACTAAAATTACTTGTGTTTTGAACCATGTTAAAACTGTTAAAAAGCTTTTTTTTTTTAAACCCAATTTTTAGTCTTTTTTTTTAAAGATAAAATTTGTTAGATAGAGAGTGAATAAAAGCCCTTCACTGGTGGCTAACACTACAAGTGATAGAAAAGTCTGCCATAAAATCTAATAAATATCTTGATATTACACCTTTGTAGGTTCTAGCTTTGAAAGCAATTTGCACGTCTTCATGAACCAGGTCTATAATCTTTGAAGCTTGCATATCCACATCTTCGAATTCTTTTAAGTTTCGAGCACACCAAATCCTCCAACAAATGTAGCAAGGGAGAAAAATTGTAAGTAAAGATTTTATATATTTTCCTCTAGATTTTAACCACCACGACATGAGAAAACTTTTGAGGTTGGAAAAATTAACTTTATACCTCATTAGGCCCATGCAATGTTTCCAAACGTTAAGAGAAACTGTTAAAAAGCATATTAGGGTGTTAGATTGAAGAGTGTTTTAATATAAATGTAACTTCATAAAAATTGTTTGCTTATTGATTTAACTTGTACATATCTTAATATATATTGTGTTCTGTAAAATAAATGTATATATGCACTCTTCCTTATTGATATATTACTTGATCTTGTGTGTTTATCTCTTATTGCTTATATTTGCACAAGAGACTATCTAGTGATATTAGGACTGATTAGATTACATATCATTTAGTTTTGTTCACACGCATGTGACACATCACTCACTTAGGCACATATTCTACTGTGTACATATCTTGCCTAATAAGACTGTTCTTGAGTTAAAAAGAAAAAGAAAATTTCAAAATATTACAAGTCACGACAGTTTGACTTTTTGAAGAACATAAGACTAGTCAAGAATCTAAGAATACAAATATGTTCCACATCATAAAGTCCGTATAATTAAATGTGTGCACGTATGTGTCATTATAGAATGGTACACAACATATACTTCACTAGAAAATAGGCCATTTAGGCACCGAAGAATGTAAGTGGGAGAACCAAAGACGTGAAGAACCCAAAAATCACAAGGATAAATTAAAGGTGAGATCAGAAGAGAAACGAGGGAGCGACTTAGTCTAGGTTTAGGTAATCGCTTCCTACCTAGTTTAATCGTCTCATTGATTTTTTATAACTCGTTCCAATTTGTTTTGTTTTAGTGGAAGTAGTTAGGTTTTGATCCTTAAAGGATCCATCATTTTTTCCAGGGGAAAAGTTTTTACAACGATAAATAAATCCTTGAGTGTTGCATTTTTTCTATTAAAATCCAACACGAAAATGAAGAATTAAATATTAGAAAATCACCCAATAATCATAATTTATTATTATTTGTTTAATCACCTAGAAAAATAATATATATATACATATATATATGACTGTAATTGACTACACAAATCAAATATTGGTTGACACATAAATAACAAATTAAGAAACATTTAATTTGGTCCCCCTTGTCTCTTTATATAAACTTGTACCATTATTGAGTTGAATTAACAATAGTTACTTCCGCATTTTGAGTCAACTGTGAAAATAGTCCCCGTTACTCAGCATCAATATATTGTTGAATCTCATGCACGTTTCTTAACACTATTATTGTGCGATAATAACCCTTGAATATGAACTTGTGAATATATTTTACACATCTGAATCTTATCCACACTTCCATGTTAATATGACAATTAAACATCAAAACGTAGTGGTTATAAGGATCATCATCCCTATTATCAACTTTTTTATTCCTTACGTTATAAACACCACCATCATTTGGATGATGGTAAAGTGAATATCCATCTTGGTCAATTTTTTTAAAACTGCACAGGTTTGAGTTTATTTTTTTTATGCACTGACAATTTTCCGTACACGATAATGGCGGATTTTGATCATTACATTAACCATTAACAATGCATTTTTTACAGTTTAAAAAAATCAAGGGTCCTCATTGAAATATGGAATTCCGTACATACATGATTATTAATCTGAGTCATTGTTCAGATCTTGTCAGAATGCTTAAGAAATATAAGGGCATGAATTTGTGATAATTCTCGTTTATAGTATTCAATTTTTAAAAAAGTTTACCATTTATGATCAAACACCTTATTTTGTATTTTCACCTGAACTAAATGTCTCATCTTTAACTCAAAAGTGCTCAAAAGAAAATCTGGTTGATCGGTTGATTTTTTATTGGGTAAAAAAGCGAAAAAAAAAAATAGGCAAGTTACGATTTTATGTTACTATGAGAAATATATCGGGATTCTTATTAGGTCGTGTTGTGGACAGTGATTCTTGAAATATCTCAAATATATTCCTAGAATTACTAGGAAATTGTAATACCCCGTACTTTTGACTATATTTATTTTTGGGATTAATTAATTAAATGCGTATTAATTGATAATTAATCCGGGTTATAAATACTAATGAGATGCGAATTGGTATTTGATTATGTGCATATATGATTATATATGTATTTGGTATTATAAAATTTGTCGTGAGATTTACATACGGCATTTTAGAAATTTTGTTCAGACGCGTGGGACCGCCGCGTCACGGTATAATATTTTGATAATAACAGTGAATTTAAAATCTATAAACCGTATGGTAATTTTGAGTGCACCAACGCGTCCGAAAGAGTCGAGATAGTCAGAAAACACTAGCCGGGGGTATAGTTTGGGTCCCGGGGTATTTTTAGGCCATACCGGCAACTTAAAGGGTATTTTGGTAATTTCACATTTTTAGGAATTAAAAGTGACGAAAATTTGAGGTATAAATCTGATGTGGATTAAACCCACAAAGCCCACTAACCATCCTATATTAAACCATTAAGCTACGGAGGTTATCTTTAGGTTTACAACTTTCCCCAAAACAAACCCTAACCACCTTAAGCCACTATTGGAGAAGGAGCTTGGAGAAGGAGAGAAAGAGAGAAAATTCTGCAGAGATTCTTCACCAAATCAACACCAAATCCGGAAACAAACAAGGCAAGTGGTTTAATTATGTTTAACTTCAGCAAATGTTCTTTCCATGTTAGAAAATTGAAGATTTATAATTGTTATTGGAACATGAATGAAAACCCATGATTAATTGGACTTAGGTTCTGAATATTGAGGATAAATTGCATGTAGAATAGTTTGGAGACGATTAATCTGATGTTAATACATGATTGGGTGAAATAAAAACTGATTAAATTTTATGAATTGAGGGTTCCAAATTCTAGGGTTCATGTTCATGAATGAATTGGGGAAAAGTTTAAGTATTTGTAAATTGATTGATGATTAGGGTGAATTAATCCATAAAAACGTGATAGGATGTGGTTATATTATGTTTAGGATTGTTTAGAGACTTTAAAAAAATCGTTGGGATAAATTTTAGAGGTGATTTGAGGAGTAAAAATGGTGAAAAACGTATTTGGAAAAAACTGGCCCGAAACTGTCCAGTCGTTAGAAGCAGCCCCCCAGGTCGTTCGAACGAGCTCGTTCGAACGAGCTTCTAACGAGTTGACCAGTCTCTTCTAATGAAGGGTAGTTTCGTTCAATATCTCATTCGAACGAGATATCGTTAGAAGACGCAGTTCGTTCGAACGAACTGGAATCTCGTTCGAACAGTCTCGTTCGAACGAGACTTCTAACGAGTTGACAGCCCCAAACTCGTTCGAACACTCGTTCGAACGAGACTTCTAACGAGTTGACAACCCCAAACTCGTTCGAACACTCGTTCGAACGAGACTTCTAACGAGCTGACAGTTTGGGCTATTTTGAACTGTTTTGAATTTTGGAGTCCCGTAAACTTGTTCGAGGATATAGTTAGCCTTCCAATGATGACGTAGTGATAGGTTTGGGACATTTGGGTATATATGAGAAGGGAATTATATACAAGATAGTTAAATTAGAATGAACCGTTTGGGTGAGACGTGAGTGTCTACTACGACGTGAGGATGAATTATGGCGCGTATAATTACAAACCGGAATAGTATGAATGGTGATAATTATAAGTTAGTACGAGAATGCAATATGTACTACGATTAAAATACGGTATTACTAAGATGTGTGTTTACTTAGTATTGGTATATGGATTGTGTGTATGACATACCTACCATACTTGCTATCACGGGAGGTTGCGTTCGCTTAAGACCCTCTAATCCTTGTGTGCCTACGGGGGGGATATAGACTGGTACCTCGATGAACATAGGTCATAGAAAGACTTATTGGGATACTAATAAGTCCGCTGACCGTGGGAGCGTAGGTATGTGCGTGACCCACGTGATGGTGACTGTGTTCGCCTCCACTATTTGTGATTTGTGTTATCTGAACTATTCCTGAGAGATTCGGAATATGTGATCCTTATGTACGTGATGTACCGGGATGGATAGCAGAGTATGTGTGCACCGCAGCTTAGTTCTTGGGGTGCTTGTATTGTATATTTACGATGTGATTAATATACATTTAATTAATGAGAATCCTTATGTTAATGTTGTAAATATATTACGGTATTGTTTCGAGAAATAAAGCGAGTTAACTGATAGTTATATATTGCATATTGAGTATCTGAGTTTACATTAAACCCTATTTAATTACGAGCGTTATTATGTTAATGGAACCAAGTATTATGGGTAGGACCTTTGGCAGTCTAGCTAGATATGTCATCACTTAGCTAGTGGTTTATATCGTTGTAGATGGGTATTTGCGTGAGGAGTGCACAGTTAGACGAGATGTGAGAATATAATGTGACTGCACGTCCTAACATGTACTTTGCATTTAATGTTTTAAATGTTTTTAAAGCACTTGCAAGTTTTTTAAAATATTACTCCACATTCGAGCTCTGACCCGTTTGCTTTTCAAATCTTTTTCTTGTAAAACCATTTTAGGTGCCCAGCCACAGGGACACCAAGCATAGGATGCTCATTCAGATGACGAGCTGTAGCTGTTTGTGGAAGCTACAGGGACTTTGCTTGTAGACGCTTCTATATTTTGGATTCCAGAGTCACTATCTATCAGTTGTAGGGCATGTTGCCCATTTCTATTTAGAGCATCTTTTACATTTCAGTTTTCAGACTTTAGCAAGTTTTGTTTCAGTATTCGTTTTACTTATCAGTTGTGGTATTGTAGTGGGGAGTTTTCCTCCAGCCTTTATTTACTCTATTGTGATGGTTATTCGTTTTACTTCAGTATGGTGTATGGTGTTATTTATTTATTCATTACACTTGTTCCATGTTAATCAGACTTAAATTAAAATTTGGCAACTTACTTTTTAAATACTAGGTGGTTAGTAATAATAAAATGTTTTCGACAGTGATGCTATTAACTGAGCCAACTTGGCATTTTGAATTAATTTAATAAAGGAGTAGCTACCCGGTATTTATTTAGTCGGGGTGTCATAGGTGGTATCAGAGCATCAGGTTCTAGTGTCCTTTAGGATCTGTATGGCTATTATGTTTTCGCTACGTTTCTTTGATATAGAGCCCTATATTTTAGGACTGTTGTACTCCTTTTGTGTATGCTTCATTCTTCAGCTTTATTAAGTTTCTAACCACGAACTTATAAACTTTGTTCTTATTTCAGATGCCTCCACGACGTGCACGATGAGTTCCCAGGGATGCAACGCCCGAACCCCAGCCCGCTCCAGTTCAGGGCATGATGAACGCCGCTGAGGTTGCAGCTATAGTAGCTCAAGCGGTAAATGCCGCCATTGCCGTTATTTAGCAGGCACCACCTCAGGCGCCGGTTGTCACGCCAGCACAGGTTAATGCATTCCCGTCTGTTTGGGAGCGTGTACGTGACGCTTTTCAGAAAGCGCATCCGCTAGAGTTTGCAGGAAGCTCAGATGTGGTAGTCTCGAGCCAATGGAGGAAGGACATACAGAGGCATTTGAGGATGCATGAGTGCACAGATGTTTAGAAACAGGTGCTAGCTACTTTCAAGCTAGTGGGATCTGCAGTACAGTGGTGGGAGTCTATTACCACCACAGAGGAGAGGGATACTCTCACGATTCAGGAGTTATGGGTGCGGTTTGACCGCAAGTACTTTCCGTCCGCAGTTCATACAGAAATGAGGAGGAAGCTGATGTGTCTGAGGCAGGAAGGCAAGACAGTGGCCGAGTATGAGGCCGAGTTCACTAATCTGTTGAACATCGTTCCAGAAGAGATACCAACAGAGAAGAAGAAGATTGAGAAGTTCACCGACGGGTTGAATTGGAGGATCCGTCAACATCTTCTAGGGAACCTATCGTTGGCCACTTATTCTGATGTGGTTAACGCTGTATTGTTGCACTGCCAGGACCACCGTTTTCATATGGCCGAGGGCAAAAGGTCGGGAGAGTCTAGCCATCAGGGCAGGACTGGAGGACATGGTGCCAGCGGGGCACAATCTGGTCAGGGGTAGAGACAGAATGAGCAGGGTACTCAGTAGGGGGATAATAAGAGGTTCCGGTCAGGGAACTACAGGTAGGGACAGGGAGGTTTCCGTCAGGGCCATCAGGGTCCAAATGGCCATCAGGGCCAACAGGGACAGAATGGGCAGCAGTTTCATCAGGGCCAGCAGGGCCAAGGGAGGAATGGTAACGGCCACCAGGGCCGGGGACAGCAGGGGTAGAGGGGAGGGAACTTCCCAGGGAAGTGCTTTGTTTGTGGCAAGACTGGCCATAAGAAGCAGGATTGTCCTGATAGGGGCAGGGCCCCACAACAGCAGCAGCAGGGTGCTCGCCAGGAGCCACAGAGACCTATGTTTCCCGCCGCTCTTCCCGCACCGCCACAGATGGCAGCATTGCCACCCATTCCAGCAGTCCCAGCCCAGCAGGGGCAGCTACAGTATGGACGTGTCTACAACGTCCACCAGGCTGCAGTTCCACAGGCACCGCCCGCGATCGAGGGTGCGTTTCCTATCCATGGCACTATGGGTCGGGTGTTATTTGATACGGATGCTACACACTGTTTTATAGCTACACACTTCGCGAAAGCTTTAGGATTGTTAGTTACGGCAGAGAGCACAGTGACGTGTGTCGACTCACCATTGGGGAGTGGGTCACTTATATTCTTTATATGCCGGGGAGTGGGGGTAGAGATTGGTGGTTTGGTATTACCTTCAGACATGTTAGTGTTAGACATGCACGTTCACAATGTGATCATCGGTATGGATTGACTCGTAGCATATAGGGCCATGATTGATTTCTTCAGTGGGAGCATTGTTTTTGCCATTCCGGGGCAAGAGATGTTTATAGTGGCGATGCCTTGCCCAGAGGGAGGATCGACCGCTCATCTGTATTACGTTGAGGAGGATACCTCAAAGGAGGTTGTGATTCCTTTAGATTCGATCCCAGTTGTCAGGGAGTATTCGGATGTGTTTTAGGAGATACCTGGCTTACCACCCAGTCGAGAGATAGACTTCGTTATAGATTTGCTACCGGGTACGAGACCTATAGCACGTGCACCGTACCGTATGGATCCAACTGAGATGCGAGAGCTACGGGATCAGATAGAGCAGCTGTTAGGTCAGGGCTTTATTCGTAGGAGTACCTCACCTTGGGGCGCTCCAGTTTTGTTTATGAAGAAGAGGGACGGTTCACTGAGATTGTGTGTGGACTACCGAGAGTTGAATAAGGTCACGATACGGAATAAGTATCCTTTGCCTCGAATCGATGACTTATTCGACCAGTTGAGAGGAGCTTCTTTCTTCTCGAAGATTGACTTGAGATCGGGATACCATCAGTTGCGTATCAGGGAGGAGGATGTCTCGAAGACCGCGTTCTTATCGAGATATGTTTCTTACGAGTTTCGAGTTATGCCTTTCGGCTTGACCAACGCTCCAGCCGTGTTTATGGACTTGATGAACAGAGTGTTCAGGGATTTCCTAGACCAGTTTGTCATTGTCTTCATTGATGATATTCTGGTTTACTCCCAGACAGATGAGGAGCACGCCGAGCATTTGAGGCAAGTTTTTCAGACACTTCGTCAGAACGAGTTGTATGCAAAATATGAGAAGTGCGGGTTTTAGCTGAAGGAAGTCCAGTTTCTGGGGCATATCATTTCCGACCGGGGAATATCGGTTGATCCGGGGAAAGTGTCAGCGGTGAGGGAGTGGGGACAGCCCACGACACCAACGGAGATTCATAGTTTCTTGGGTTTAGCAGGATACTACAGGAGGTTTATTTGGGATTTCTCGGAGATAGCAGGTCCTTTGACACATCTGACTCGTAAGGGTGTGCCCTACATCTGGAGTGATGCCTGTTAGTTGGCATTCGATGAATTGAAGGACGGATTGACCTCAGCACCTGTGTTAGCATTGCCGAGACCGGGAGTTGAGTATTTGGTTTATACCGATGCGTCTTTGCAAGGACTCGGAGGTGTATTACAGCAGGAGAGACAGGCCATAGCTTATGCTTCCCGTAAGCTTAAGCCTCATGAGAAGAATTACCCCACACATGATTTGGAATTGGCAGCAATGGTATTTGCCTTACGGATTTGGAGGCACTATCTTTTGGGGGAGAAGTTTCAGCTGTTCACGGACCCCAAGTCACTACAGTATCTGTTCACGCAGAAGGAATTGAATATGCAGCAGCATAGGTGGCTTGAATTTGTGAAGGACTACTAGTTCGACATCCAGTACCACCCGGGTAAGGCTAACGTGGTAGCAGACGCGTTGAGCCGTAGGCCAGCAAATGAGGTGGCAGAGGTGTGAAAGGTAAAGTGGAAGGAATTTGGACACCAGGATGCAGTGGCCCGATCTTTCATGTCTGTGATGACCGTTACACCGCAGATTGTCACGAAGGTAGTATGGGCACAGGCTAATGACTCATTCTGTCAGGAGCAGATAGTTCGATTACTAGCAGAGGGAGCCAAATCCTATACCGTTAGCTCAGACGGGTGATTACGCTTCAATGGGAGATTGGTAGTCCCGGAAGGGGAGGAATTGCGACACGAGGTGATGGCCGAGTCGCACGGCTCACGGTTCGCGGTACATCCTGGAGGGGACAAAATGTACCAAGACATGAGACGACAGTATTGGTGGAGCGGTATGAAGAGAGATATCGCTGAGTTTGTCTCGAAATGCGTCACTTGTCACCTTATAAAAGTGGATCATCAGAGACCAGCAGGATTATTACAGCCGTTGGAGGTCACAGTGTGGATGTGGGAGAGCATATCCATGGACTTTATCACGGGGTTGCCTATGTCACAGAGGGGTCACGACTCCGTTTGGGTAATTGTGGACAGGTTGTCCAAGGTCGCTCACTTCTTACCCATAAGGACTGACTACACTATGGGACAGTATGCCCATCTCTTCGTTTCAGAGATTGTGAGACTTCACGGTGTGCCCCTAAATATCGTGTCTGACAGAGACAAGATATTTGTTTCGAGGTTTTGGGAGAGTTTCCAGGAGGCAATGGGCACGGAATTACGGTTGAGTACGGCTTATCATCCGCAGACCGATGGGCAGACAGAGCGCACCAATCAGATGTTGGAGGACATGCTAGGCATGTGCATTATTGACTTTGGGGGTGGATGGGAGCAGTACCTTCCACTGGTGGAGTTTGCTTACAACAACTCCTATCAGTTTACAATTAGTATGGCTCCGTTTGAAGCGTTGTACGGTAGGCCTTGTCGTTCCCCAGCATGTTAGTTGGAAGTGGGGGACAACAAACTACTTGGGCCGGAAGTAATTCAGGATACTTCGGCAAGGATTAAGTTGATTCGGATTCGCATTCGGATAGCTCAAGACAGGCAGAAGAGTTATGCTGATGCGAAGAGGTTTTTCCGGGAGTTCCAGGTGGGGACCAGGTTTTGCTCAGGGTATCTCCGATGAAGGGGATTCTGCGTTTCGGGAAGAAGGGGAAGTTGGCACCGAGGTATGTGGGGCCGTTTCCTATTATTGAGCGGGTCGGACCGGTTGCGTATAGACTTGGACTACCGGAGCACTTGCATCGGATTCACGACGTGTTCCATATTTCCTCGCTGAGGAAATACCTTAGAGATAATTTGGCTCATTCTCACATTGCTGTGGAGGACATCGATCTCCAGCCGGATAGCTCCTACGAGGAGGGGCCAATTGCTATTTTGGACCGAAGCGAGAGGAAACTGCGGTCAAAGATAGTCCCGTTAGTGCGTGTTCAGTGGCGACATCACAATGTCGAGGAGTCCACATGGGAGCGCGAGGATGAGATGCGCGAGCGTTATCCAGAGCTGTTTTTAGCAGGTACTTTCTAGTTTCGAATTTCGGGACGAAATTCAGTTATTAGGGGGGAAGTATGTAATACCCCGTACTTTTGACTATATTTATTTTTGGGATTAATTAATTAAATGCGTATTAATTGATAATTAATCCGGGTTATAAATACTAATGAGATGCGAATTGGTATTTGATTATGTGCATATATGATTATATATTTATTTGGTATTATAAAATTTGTCGTGAGATTTACATACGGCAATTTAGAAATTTTGTTGAGACGCGTGGGACCACCGAGTCACGGTATAATATTTTGATAATAACAGTGAATTTAAAATCTATAAACCATATGGTCGTTTTGAGTGCGCCAACGCATCCGGAAGGGTCGAGATAGTCCGAAAACACTAGCCGGGGGTATAGTTTGGGTCCCGGGGTATTTTTAGGCCATACCGGTAACTTAAAGAGTATTTTGGTAATTTTACATTTTTAGGAATTAAAAGTGACGAAAATTTGAGGTGTAAATATGATGTGGATTAAACCCACAAAGCCCACTAACCATCCTATATTAAACCATTAAGCTACGGAGGTTATCTTTAGGTTTACAACTTTCCCCAAAACAAACCCTAGCCACCTTAAGCCACCATTGGAGAAGGAGCTTGGAGAAGGAGAGAAAGAGAGAAAATTCTGCAGAGATTCTTCACCAAATCAGCACCAAATCCGGAAACAAACAAGGCAAGTGGTTTAATTATGTTTAACTTCAGCAAATGTTCTTTCCATGTTAGAAAATTGAAGATTTATAATTGTTATTGGAAGATGAATGAAAACCCATGATTAATTGGACTTAGGTTCTGAATATTGAGGATAAATTGCATGTAGAATAGTTTGGAGACGATTAATCTGATGTTAATACATGATTGGGTGAAAGAAAAACGGATTAAATTTGATGAATTGAGGGTTCCAAATTCTAGGGTTCATGTTCATGAATGAATTGGGGAAAAGTTTAAGTATTTGTAAATTGATTGATGATTAGGGTGAATTAATCCATAAAAACGTGATAGGATGTGGTTATATTATGTTTAGGATTGTTTAGATACTTTAAAACAATCGTTGGGATAAATTTTAGAGGTGATTTGAGGATTAAAAATGGTGAAAAACGTATTTGGAAAAATCTGGGTCGAAACTGGCCAGTCGTTAGAAGCAGCCCCCAGGTCGTTCGAACGAGCTCGTTCGAACGAGCTTCTAACCAGTTGACCAGTCTCTTCTAACAAAGGGTAGTTTTGTTCGATATCTCGTTCGAACGAGATATCGTTAGAAGATGCAGTTCGTTCGAACGAACTGGTCTCTCGTTCGAACAGTCTCGTTCGAACGAGACTTCTAACGAGCTGACAGTTTGGGCTATTTTGAACTGTTTTGAATTTTGGAGTCCCGTAAACTTGTTCGAGGATATAGTTAACCTTCCAATGATGACGTAGTGATAGGTTTGGGACATTTGGGTATATATGAGAAGGAAATTATATACAAGAGAGTTAAATTAGAATGAACCGTTTGGGTGAGACGTGAGTGTCTACTACGACGTGAGGATGAATTATGGCGCGTATAATTACAAACCGGAATAGTATGAATGGTGATAATTATAAGTTAGTACGAGAATGCAATATGTACTACGATTAAAATACGGTATTACTAAGATGTGTGTTTACTTAGTATTGGTATATGGATTGTGTGTATGACATACCTACCATACTTGCTATCACGGGAGGTTGCGTTCGCTTAGGACCCTCTAATCCTTATGTGCCTATGGGGGGGATATAGACTGGTACCTCGATGAACATAGGTCATAGAAAGACTTATTAGGATATTAATAAGTCCGCTGACCGTGGGAGCGTAGGTATGTGCGTGACCCACGTGATGGTGACTGTGTTCGCCTCCACTATTTGTGATTTGTGTTATCTGAACTATTCCTGAGAGATTCGGAATATGTGATCCTTACGTACGTGATGTACCGGGATGGATAGCAGAGTATGTGTGCACCGCAGCTTAGTTCTCGGGGTGCTTGTATTGTATATTTACGATGTGATTAATATACATTTAATTAATGAGAATCCTTATGTTAATGTTGTAAATATATTACGGTATTGTTTCAAGAAATATAACGAGTTAACTGATAGTTATATATTGCATATTGAGTATCTGAGTTTACGTTAAACCCTATTTAATTATGAGCGTTATTATGTTAATGGAACCAAGTATTATGGGTAGGACCTTTGGCAGTCTAGCTAGATATGTCATCACTTAGCTAGTGGTTTATATCGTTGTAGATGGGTATTTGCGTGAGGAGTGCACAGTTAGACGAGATGTGAGAATATAATGTGACTGCACGTCCTAACATGTACTTTGCATTTAATGTTTTAAATGTTTTCAAAGCACTTGCAAGTTTTTTAAAATATTACTCCACATTCGAGCTCTGACCCGTTTGCTTTTCAAATCTTTTTCTTGTAAAACCATTTTAGGTGCCCAGCCACAGGGACACCAAGCATAGGATGCTCATTCAGATGACGAGCTGTAGCTGTTTGTGGAAGCTACAGGGACTTTGCTTGTAGACGCTTCTATATTTTGGATTCCAGAGTCACTATCTATCAGTTGTAGGGCATGTTGCCCATTTCTATTTAGAGCATCTTTTACATTTCAGTTTTCAGACTTTAGCAAGTTTTGTTTCAGTATTCGTTTTACTTATCAGTTGTGGGATTGTAGTGGGGAGTTTTCCTCCAGTCTTTATTTACTCTATTGTGATGGTTATTCGTTTTACTTCAGTATGGTGTATGGTGTTATTTATTTATTCATTACACTTGTTGCATGTTAATCAGACTTAAATTAAAATTTGGCAACTTACTTTTTAAATACTAGGTGATTAGTAATAATAAAATGTTTTCGACAGTGATGCTATTAACTGAGCCAACTTGGCATTTTGAATTAATTTAATAAAGGAGTAGCTACCCGGTATTTAATTAGTCGGGGTGTCACAGAAATTAATATGAAAAACTAAATGATTTTCTAATTTGATCGGATCGTAAGCCATCATTTGTATTATCTTTATGATCTTGGTAAGTTTAGCATTCAATTGGTCTTGATGAAGCATGTGGCATTTTAGATGATTCTTCTGTATTTCATTCCAAGTATCTACAATGAATTCTTGGAAGATATTTTTCATTATAAGTGTCATAGAATACTCTTTTTTACAATGGGACAATTTATAACTATAATATTCAATTTGAGCTAGGTGTTTATCAATAAAGCAATTGTTTTCAACATCCCAAAATATACCATTTATCACTAATTGTCATGGTAGTATATGTCACAATATTCACTTGTGACAATATTAAGATTAATAAAATTATGGGACATGGTCGGTACCCCTGACCCATAGGGAAGAACCTGGATCACGGTCACCAGTTGTGACTATGATGCGGGTCATGGTCTAGGCTCCTGACTAGAACAAGGAATGTAAATCACGGTTTAGACCATTATCACATTATCATTGATGGTCAGAAGGGGGAATTTGGGTCACGATTTGGAATAGTGCCCCAAATATCACTAGGTTAATGTTGGTCATAGTTTTGAACCATGAACCCTAATTTTAATTTATGAAACAAATTCATTAGGTTACGATCAGGTACCATGACCATATATATTATGTAAATGAAATAAATCTTTAGTCATGGTTATGGACCATGACCAAATAAAAAATATAGAAAAATTACATTAATTTTTCTACATCCCAAATAAATTTGTACATTTTTTAAACCTCTTTTGATTTTTAGAAATAAATGTTTTACCAATATCTAATAATATTTAAGAAACTCATTCTTGTGTGTATATGTAAAAATATAACACAAGTTAATAGATGCATGTTTGCAGGAATATTTAACAATATAGTGCATCGGCTTGCCTGAATATGTTCAACAGAAAATAAAATGCAATGCATTTTGCATGATTACATACAACATAAATAAAAAAATAGTGAATGTTTGCTTGACTGTTTTCCAAATGATACTTCTAAATTGAGGCCTGTAAATAAAACTTTAAAAATGTCACAAGTGGTAAGTAACAAAGTACTTGAAATGCCAAAATAACTTTTAAATGCCTACATGTCCAAAAATGGCATAAAAGTCCACGTTGTCCACAAGACGAAAAAGGATGGGGACAAAAATTCAAAACTATGGTGTCTATTTTGGTTTATGAAAATTTATGTCAAATGTGTCGAAATTGTAGAAAGCTTATTCTAAATTGAAAATTGTGGTATAAATCCCCCCCCCCCCCCCCTCTAGATTTTTTATTTCTGAAAAATACAAGTCAATGCATACTAGTGAGAACACTCTAAATTGGGTGATTTTGCATTTTCTACCATCAATGATATGTTTAATGTTTTGAAATTTTTAGTTGTGTTCTCAAACCTAACATCCCATTAATATACGATCAGTTACTAGGTGTTATGTTGGTACCGTGTTAGGTGTTTGTGCCTCTTGCGAGGGCGTCTAGGAGTTGTTTTTCATTTTCACCCTTTAATGGCATGTGTTCAAGCCTAAGTATAACTCCTTTCAATTTTTGGTCATGTTCTCTAACCGGGCATCCTATGACTATGGAATTATTGCTACTAGGTACGTTGGTCCTGTGCGAGGTGTCAGTGCCTCTTCAAGGGTTGTTCGATTGTTTCATTGCATTATGACCAATTAAAAATATGTTTTCAAGCCTAAGTCTAACTATTCTCAATTTTTGGCCATGTTTTGTAATCGAGAGTCTCTTTACTAAGTGATCAGTTGCCACGTGTTGCATTGGTCCCATGCGAGGTGTCCGTGCCTCTCGCGGGGGAAATTTTGGTCTCTTTTGAATTTTTTTCCCTTGAACGGCATGCTTTAATGTCTAAGTCTAACTATTTGAAATTTTCTATCACATTGTCAATTGCTATGTGTTACGTTGTTCCCATTCGAGGAGTTTGTGCTTCTTGTAGGGGTGTTGGGGGATATTTTGTGTTTTCATACTTCAACTTAATGTTTCTAGGACCAAGTCTAACTAATTTCTATTTTTGGTTAAGTTGTCTAATTGGTCATCTTGTGACTATGTGGTCAACTGCCTCATGTAACATTATTCCTATGCGAGATGTATGCGCCTCTTCAAGTGAGTTTGGGGAATGTTTTACATTTTCAGCCTTTCAATAGCAAATTTCCAAGCCCAAGCCTAACTATTTGAAATATTTTGTTAAGTTATCTAATCGGTCATCCTGTGACTACATGGTCAGTTGCCACGTGTTAAGTTGGTCTTATGCGAGGTGTTTGGGCCTCTTGTGGGCATGAGGAGATTGTTTTGCATTTTCACCCTCAAACGACATGTTTTTACACTTATGTCTAACTTTTTGCAATTCTTGGTCTTGTTCTCTAATCCGACATCCCATGAATGCATGGTTTACTTCTACGAATTACATTGGTCCTATGCGAACTATTCTTACCTCTTGCATAAACTTTTTCCTTGCATTCTCACCATTCAACGGTAAGCTTTGAAGATTAAGTCTAAATATTTTCCATTTCGATGTTGTTCTCTAATTGAGCATCTCGAGACTACGCGATCAGTTGTAATGTGTTATGTTGGTCTCGTGCAAGGTTTCTTTGCCTCTTGGAGTAGTGTTTCGGTACTGCTTCGCATCTTCACCCTTCAACGATATTTTTGCAAGCATAAGTACAACATTTTGCATGACTATATGGTCAGTTGATACATGTTACATTGGTCCTCTGCGAGGTGTCCATTCCTCTTAAAAGGGCGTTTGGGGGTTGTTTTGTATTTCCACCCTTAAGCGATATGTTTTTAAGCCTAAGTCAAACTATTCGCCATTCTTGGTCATATTCTCTAACTGAGCATCCCACGATCGTGAGGTCATTTTCTATGTGTTATGTTGGTCCCTTGAGAGGGGCCTGCACCTATTATAGGGATATTTGGGGGCGATTTTTCATTATCACCTTTTCAACATCATATTTTCAAGCTTAAGTGAAACTATTTGCAATATTTGGTCATGTTCTTTGACTGGCCATCCCGTCACTTTGCAGTTAGTTGCTATATGTTGCGTTGGTCCTATGCCAAGTGTTCGTGCCACTCTTGTGGGCAATTTTTTTTTACATTTTCACCCTTGAATAGTAAGTTTTCATGATGAAGTTTAAATATTTCCAATTTTTGATCTTGTTCTCTAACCGAGCGTCATGTGACTATGCAGCTAGTTGTTATGTGTTATATTGCTATCACTAACATTTTTGTGCCTCTTGCATTAGTATTTTGATGTTGTTTTGCATTTTCACCCTTCAACGACATGTTTTCAAACCTAAGTATAACTTTTTGCATGACTATATGATTAATTTTTACATGTTACATTGATCTTGTGTGCGGTGTTCGTGCTTCTTACATGGGCATTTGGGGGTTATTTTGTGTTTTCACCGCTCAACGACATGTTTTCAAGCATAAGTCTAACTATTTGCAGTTTTTGTCCATGTTATCGTACCATGCATCCCGTGAGAATGCGACCAGTTGCTACTTGTTATGTTGGCACCACACAAGGTTTTAGTGCATCTTAATGGGCCATTTGAGTTTTTTTTTACATTTTCACCCTTCAACGAAATGTTTTTAATCATAAGACTAAGTATTTGAAATTTTTGGTCATGTTGTCTAAACGGGCTTCTTGTGACTATGCATTTAGTTGTTACGTGTTACCTTCATTCGATGTGAGGTGTCCATGCCTCTTCTTGGGGCGTTTGTCGGCTCTTTTGAATTTTTACCCTTCAATAACTGTTTATAATTTTTGGTCATGTTCTCTAATAGCGCATCCGTTGACTATGCGCCCAGTTCCTATATGGTATGTTGGTCTTGTGCGAGCTCTTTGTGTCTCTTAGAGGGGCGTTTCGTGGTTGTTTTTTATTTTCACCCTTCGGTGACGTCTCTCTGAAACAAATTGTAACTATTTGAAATTATCGGTCATGTTCCATAACTGGGCATCCCATGACTAAGCAATCATTTGCTAGTGTTATGTTGTTCCTGTGCTAGGTGTCCATTCCTCTTATGGGGACGTTTAGAGGCCATTTTCAATTTTTCCCGTTTAACATGTTGCTTAAGTTTAATTATTTGTAATTTTTTGGTGATGCTCTCAAACCGGTCTCCCTGTGAATATACGTTCAGTTGCGACATGTTACACTAGTTCCCTGTGAGGTGTTCCTGTCACTTATGAGGGCATTTGGGGGTTAATTTTCATATTCACCCCTCAACGACATGTTTTCAAGCCTAAGTCTAAGTATGTACATTTTTTTCCCATGTTCGCTAATCGAGGATCTAGTGACTACTCGATCAGTTGTTACACATTACATTGGTCTCGTGGTAGGTGTTCGTGCCTCTTCTAGGGGTCTTTGGAGTCTATTTTACATTTTCACCCTTCAACGACATGCTTTCAAGCCTAAGACTAACAATTTGCAATTTTTGGTCAAGTTTTTTAACTGTTCATTGATCTTGTTGTTTTGCATTCTCACCCGTTCAAAGGTATGTTTTCAACCCTAAGTCAAACTATTTTTACCGATCATCCCATCACTACACGGACAGTTACTACGTGTTACGTTAGTCCTCTACAAGGTGTTCAAGTTTTTCAGGTAGGTGTTTGGGCGATGTTTTGAATTTTCACCCTTCAACGACACGTTTTCTAGCCTAAGTCTAAATATTTTTAATTTTTCATCAAGTTATCTAACCGAATATCCCATGACTACGCTGTTGGTTGTTACTTATTAGATTGGTCAATGCGCGGTGTCCATGACTCTTGTGGGAGCGTATGTGTGTTGTTTTTAATTTTTAACCTTCAACTGAAAGGTTTCAAGCCTAAGTATAACTTTTTGTTTGATTATACGGTCAGTTGATAAGTGTTACATTAGACCTGTGCGAGGAGTTTGAGCCTCTTACAAAGGTGTTTGGGGGTTGTTATTCATTTCCGAAATTGAACGATATATTTGAAGACTAAGTCGAACTAATTTCAATTTTTGGTGAAGTTGTCTAATGAGTCATCTTGTGACTATGCAATCATTTGCCACATGTTACATTGTTCCTGCATGAGGTGTTTGTGCTTTTTCCTATGGGGTTGTTTGGGGGCTATTTTGCATTTTCACCCTGCAACGGCATATTTCCAAGCTTAAGTCTAACCGTTTGAAATATTTAGTTAAGTTCTTTAATCAGTCTTCCCGTGACTATGCGGTCAGTTTCCACGTGTTACGTTGGTCTCGTGCGAGGTGTTTAGGCCTCTTGTGGTCATTAGGGGGTTATTTTGCATGTTCCCCCTCAAACGACATGTTTTTAATCGTAAGTGTAACTATTTACAATTATTGGTCTTATTCTCTATCTGGACATCCCATGAGTGCGCGGTTTACTGCTTCGTGTTACGTTGGTCCCATGCAAGGTCTTCGTAAGCCTCGAACAAACTTTTTTTTTCATTCTCACCCTTTAACAATGGGTTTTCAAGATTAAGTCTAAATATTTGCAATTTTGATCTTGTTCTCTAACTGGGCATCCCGTGACTACGCGATCAGATGTTAAGTGTTATGTTGGTCCCATGCAAGGTTTCTGTGCCCCTTGCGGTAGTGTCTGGGTGTTGTTTTTCATTTTCACCCTTTAATGATATTTTTTTCAAGCCTAAGTATAACATTTTGCATTATTGTATGGCCAATTGCTACGTGTTACATTTGTCCTATGCGAGGTGTTCATGCCTATTAAAGGGGCGCTTTTTTTTTTTTGTATTTTCACACTTGAACGATATGTTTTTAAGCCTAAGTCTAACTATTTGCAATTCTTGGTCATATTCTCTACCCGAGCATCCCACGATTATGGGGTCATTTTCTATGTGTTATGCTGGTCCCTTGAGAGGTGTCCATACTTATTTTAGGGACGTTTGGGGGACGTTTTTCATTTTCACCTTTTCAACATCATATTTTCAAGCTTAAGTAAAAGTATTTGCAATTTTTGGTCATTTTCTTTAACTGGGCATCCCGTCACTTTACAGTTTGTTGCTACGTGCTACGTTGGTCCTGTGTCAGGTCTTCGTGCCTCTCATGTGGGCCTTTTTTTTACCTTTTCACCCTTGAATAATAAGTTTTTAAGATTACGTCTAAATTTTTGCAATTTTTTATCTTGTTCTCTAACTAAGCATCCCGTGACTATGCATTCAATTGTTATGTGTTATGTGGGCATTGTATAACGTTTTATCCTGCTTGCAGGAGTGTTTGGGTGTTGTTTTGAATTTTCACCCCTCACTGGCATGTTTTCAAGCCTAAGTATAACTTTTTATGACCCTATGATCAGTTGCTACATGTTACATTTGTCCGATGAGAGGTGTTCGTTCTTCTTACAAGGGCATGTGGGGCAAATTTGCATTTGCACCCCTCAATGACATGTTTTCAAGCGTAAGCATAACTATTTGTAGTTTTTTGCCCATATTATCTTACCATGCATCCCATGACAACATGATCAATTGCTACTTGTTATGCTGGTCCCATACGAGGTTTTCGAACCTTTCAAAGGGCCATTTGGTAAATTTTGTTTTTCATTTTCACCTTTCAATGGCATGTGTTCGAGCCTAAGTCTAGCTATTTAAATTTTTTGGTCATGTTCTCTGAATGGTCTTCTTGTGACTATGCATTTAGTTGCTAGTTGATACATTCATTCCATGCGAGGTGTTCATGCCTCTTGTGGGGGCGTTTGTCAACTCCTTTGCATTTTTACCCTTCAATGGCATGTTTTAAAGCCTAAGTCTAACTATTTACAATTTTTGGTGATGTTATCTAATAGGGCATCCCGTGACTATGCGCTTAGTTGCTACGTGTTATGTTGGTCTTGTGAAAGCTCTTTATGCCTGTTGGAGGGGCGTTTGGTGGTGGTTTTGTATTTTCACCCTTCAATGACATCTCTTCAAGACAACGTCTAACTATTTGCTATTATGGGTCATGTTCTATAACTAGGAATCCTATGACTAAGAAATCATTTTCTAGTGTTAAATTGGTCCCGTGCGAGGTGTCTATGCCTCTTATGGGGACGTTTAGGGGCCATTTTCAATTTTTTCTCGATCAACAGCATGTTGCCTCGGTCTAACAATGTGTAATTTTTGTCCATGTTCTCTAACCGGTCATCCCGTGACTAGGCATTCAGTTTTTATGTGTTACACTAGTCCATGTGAGGTGTTCTTGTCTCTTACGAGGGCATTTTAGGGTTATTTTGCATTTTAACCCCTCAACGATGTGTTTTGAAACCTAAGTCTAAGTATGTGTGATTTTTTCCCATGCTCACTAATCGAGCATCTATTTACTACGCAGTCAGTTACTACACATTACATTGGTCCCGTGGTAGGTGTTTGTGCCTCTTCTAGGGGTATTTGGAGGCTATTTTCCATTTTCACCCTTCAATGACATGCTTTTAAGCTTAAGTCTAACAATTTGCAATTTTTAGTCATGTTTTCTAACCAGTCATTAATCGCATTGTTTTACATTTCACCCGTTCAAAGGTATGTTTTCAACCCTAAGTCTAACTATTTTTAAATTTTAGCTATGTTCCCTAATCGAGCATCCCGTCACTACGCGGATAGATGCTACGTGTTGCGTTAGTCCTGTACGAGGTGTAAGTGATTTTAACGTAGTTGTTTGGGGACTATTTTGAATTTTCACCCTTCGACGACACATTTTCAAGACGAAGTCTAACTATTTGTATTTTTTGGTCATGTTATCTAGTGAAACAACCTATGACTAGAAGGTCAAATACTAGGTGTTACGTTGGACTGTATGCGGTGTCCATGCCTCTCGTGGGAGCGTATGGGTACTATTTTTTCATTTTAAACCTTCAAAGAAATGTTTTCAAGCCTAAGTATAACTTTTTTGCATGATTATATGGTCAGTTTCTATGTGTTACATTGGTCATGTGCGAGGAGTTCGTGACTCTTACAAGGGCGTTTCGGGGTTGGTTTGCATTTCCATTCCAGAACGATATATTGTAAAGGCTAAGTCTAATTATTTACATTTTTGATCATGTTCTCTAACTATGTATCCAGTGATAATACTGTCAGTGGCTATGTGTTACATTGGTCCCATGTGAGGTGTCCGAGCGTCTTGAAAGGCCATTTGGGAGATCTTTTCCATCTTTACCCTTCAACGACATGTTTTCAAGCATAAGTCTAACTATTTGAAAATTTTGGTTATGTTTTCTAATCAAGCATCTCGTGACTATGCAGTTAGTTGCTACATGTTATGCTAGTAGCGTGTGAGTTATTTGTGCCTCTTATGGTGACGTTCGAGGAATGTTTTGCACTTTGAACCGTTGATGGCATGTTTTCAAGCCTAAGTGTGACTAGTTGGAATGTTTGGTCCTCTTCTCTAACCGAGCATCCTATGACTAGGTGATCGATTTCTCTTTGTTATGTTGGCCCCGTTCGAGATGTTTGTGCCTCATGTGAGATAATTTTGGGGCTTTTTTTATGTTTTTCGCCCTTCAACTACATGTGTTTGGGCCTTAAATTTTAAATTTTGGGTTTTGTTCGCTAACCAGGCATCCCATAACTGTACAGTCAGTTTCTACGTATTTTATTGTTCTCATGCAAGGTGCCCGTGCCTCTTACGAGGGAATTTGTTTATTTTTTTAAGTTTTTTGGTTTGATAATAGGTTTTCAAGCCTTAGTTTAACAACTTGTAATGTTTGGTCCTATTTTATAACCGGTCATCATGTGATAATGCGATCAGTTGCTATGTGTTATCTTGGTCCCGTATGAGGTGTTCGTGCCACCTATGGGGTTGTTTGGTGGAATTATTTTTTATTTTCACCCTTCAATGATATGTTTTGAAGACTAAGTCTAAATATGTGCCATTTTTTCTCTTCTCGCTCATGGTCAGTTGCTACATGGTACGTTGGTCCCATGGTAGGAGTTCGTGTCCCTTCAAGGTGTGTTTAGGGTTTGTTTTTCATTTTCAACCTTCAACAACATGTTTTAAAACCTAAGTCTAATTATTGCTTATATTTGGTTATGTTATCTAATCGGGCATTAGAGGTCTTACCTCGGATCAATGGCAAGATCCTTAACATAAGCTATAGTTGGTCTCGGGTCCTAGATATAGGAGCAACCACTTCATCTACACATCATATGGTCGTAATACTAGCGACATCAACTTATACCACACCCTGCATTTAAGCATGATCCTTATACTAGGTACGAGCATTTTTGTTCTCTAACCATGCATCCCGTGATTAAGCAATCAGTTGCTATCTATTACGTTAGTCCCGTGCATGGTGTTCATGCCTTTTGATGGGCGTTTGTGGTCTATTTTGAATTTTTACCCTTTAATGACATTTTTTCAAACCTAAGTGATGGAATTTTGTATGTGTGCCTCCTGTGAGGGATTTTGGTGGATGTTTTGCATTTTCACCATTCAACAACATGTTTTCAATTCTTAGACTAACTATTTGAAGTTTTTGGTCATTTTCTCAAATCGAGTGACAACATGATTTGCTGCTACATGTTACGTTAGTCTTGTGCGAGGTGCATGTGTATCTTGCCTGTCATTTGGGGGCTATTTTTCATTTTCACACTTCGATGACATATTTTTAAGCCTAATTCTAACTTTTCTATAATTTTTTTCATGATCTCTAATCCTATGTGGAGTAAGTACGTGCTTAGTTTCTACACATTACGTTTGTCCCATTACCTCTTGTGTGGTGACATTTGGGGGATATTATACATTTTCACCCATCAACGATAAGTTTTTAATCCTAAGTTTAACTATTTAAATGTTTTCATCATGTTCTCTAATTGGAAATCCCGCGACAACAGGGTTCATTGTTATATGTTACGATGCTGCTGGAGAGGTGTTTATTCCTCGTCTGGGCGAGTTTGAGGGTTGTTTTGTGCTTTCACCCTTTAACAACATGATTTCAGGCCTAAGTATAATGTTTTTCTATTTTTGGTGCTGTTCTCTAAGAAGGCATGCCATCAGTTGCTACATTTTACGTTTGTCCATCTAAGGAGTTTCTTCCTGTTTTGTGGGTTTTTTGGGGGATATTTTGCATTTTCACCCTTCAATGGAATGTTTTTGATCATAAGTATAACTATGGGTAATATTTGGTTATGTTCTCTAATTGAGAAATAGAGGCTATACCTTGAAGTAATGGGAGGTTCCCTCACCCAAGATACGGTTGGCGTCGGGTTTGAGACATCGGAGCACCCTCTTCATATATAAAACATATGAGGGTATGACAAGCCGAAATCCACATATTCTTGACCTGCTATTAAGCGGTAGCCTAGTGCACTAGGTACAACCTCTGTTATTATATAATTGAGCATCCTGTGATTATGCGGTCAGTTGCTATTTATTATGTTGGTCACTGATCCACCTCTCATTATTGGGGCCAGTTCAAGCCATGCACCTTAGCAGTCAGAAAATGGCTACAAAAATATGGTGATGAGGTCCCTTATGGCCCACCAATGACATATGTAACACTAGCTCATGGTTTTCATATAGGACATCAAGTAAGAATGCCAGATTATCAATCATTACTTTGATAAGTCCGTTTACAAGGTAGGCCACACATCTAGTAGGTTGGGGACCACCCCCAAATCCAATAAAGGAAGTTCTACACATCCTCAAGAGGTGGGATATCGCAGACCCACGGACTCCCGTGAGCCCGCGGTCGGTTCCTATGACTTAAATTGGTCTTGTACGAGATGTTTATGCATCTTAAAAGGCTGTTTGGTGGTTGTTTTAGGTTTTCTCCATCTTGAGGAATGTTTTTAATCTTAAATATATATATGCATATATATATGTATATTTATAAATTTTAGTCATGTTCTCTAACCAGGAGTCACATGACTATGTAATCATTCCACAACAGTTACATTTGTCCCGTACGAGGTAGTTGTGCCTTTTACGACGTTATTAATTGGTTGTTTTGGGTTTTCACCCTCTAGCAGTATATTTTTAACCCATGTCTAAAAATTGATTTTTTTTTTCCAATTCTCAAATCGGAAGTCATGTGATTACATGATCGGTTCCCATGAGTAATATTCGTCCCATGTGATATGTTTTTTCTGTTTATGTTGTAGTTTTGGGACTTGTTGTTCTTTCTCCCTTTAGAACCTAATTTTTAAGCCTAAGTTTTTATAATTGAACATTTTAGTCATATTCAGAAACTAAACATACCATGACTAGGCGGGCAGTTCCTACAAGATACATTACTATCATTCAAGGTGTCTACCCCTCTTATTGGGACGTTAATGGTTTTCATCATCTTCTAGAATTTTTTTAAAAAATTCTTAAATGGGGCATCTGTTGATTATAAGAACAATTCGTATGATTCACATTTTTCCCATGCGAAGTGTTCATTCCTCTAATGGAGCCATTTGGTGGCTATTTTGGGGTTTCACCATATAGCTCCTTGATTTTAAGCATGCGTCTATATTTTTTAATATTTTTATCATATTCTCAAATTCGAAGTCCCATGACTATGTGGTCAATTCATACGAGCTACATTGGTCCCATGCGAGAAGTTTGGGGCTATTTTTTATTTTCACCCTCTAGAGGAATGCTTTTATGCGTAAGTCAAGATATTGGAAAATTTTAGCCATATTTATAAACCTATCATCCCATGAATATGCGATTAGTTCCTACGAGTTACATTGGCTCCGTGGGAAGTATGTGACTCTCACGAGCTAGTTTGGAGGTTATTATGGGTTTTTACTGTCATCCCCAACCCTATTAGGATATAATTAAGTAAATAGTTCACAAACCACAATTATTATTTATTCATTTATTTAATTTTTTATTTTGTAATACACATTAAAACAACTTGAAGGTTAAAATGCGAAATACTAAACATCCAATCATTTTAAGGAGACATAATTTAAACAAAACTCCGATACCATTTAAATTAATTATAACTAGTACAATGTATAAAACAGAAATGATGAGACCCTCTTACTATTCCCTAAACGTCCTAGACCTGATGGTGGCAAGTTCAAAACCTGAAAATGTAAACATATAAAACCATGAGTTTAAAAACTCAGTGAATGTACTACATCTCTATGTATTAAAAGTACTATATTCACATCTCATAATATCAATAAATATCCATCTCTGTGACAAATTAGGCCATATACATATCCGGAGTTATAAAACCCCACATCTCCTACCTGTCGGTAATAATCACATCCATAGGTTTTAATAACGTAACATCTCCCGAATTGCAAAGTAACTCAACATATATTGACTTTTATAAATTCATAACATCTCAACATCTCCTGAATTTTAATAAGACATAACATCTCAAAATATCATGACTTTTAATAATCCATATCATCTCAGCATATAATACATACACATCATATTCACAATCAACTCGGTAAGTACACTCACATTTGGTTGTCAACTATGTATTCATGTTTCCCTCAGGTCGAGCTGAACTGGGTTGATTTGACCTTACAAATTTTAATCAAACTAAATAAATATTGAATGTCAATCATAAGTATTATCTCAATATATCTATGTAACTTTCAATGAAAATACAACAACAATATAATTCTACTCACGTCACATTCCATGAAACATATGTAATGATTAAACAATGTATATATGTTGATAAGGTTATGAACATCAACCATAGAAACTAACTCGTAAGGAGTTCCTAACTAAAATCAAGTAAACATAAAACCATACTTCTTAGTATATATACACATGAAACATGTACTCAAAATACCCTTAGGAAAGAGCAGATAAAAACATTCTTTCATAGGGTATCCTGTGTGGCCTCAAATTATTGTCCTGCATACTTAACCATCCCATATTCATAAATTGTACATACACAGGTGTACAAGATTATCAATATGAAAAAATATCTCAATATGGTTTCCATTACAAGTGACGATTTAATTTTTCAAGATTCATAGACCAAGTTATGACCATTTCTTCACAACCTATTAAATTTGCCCCAGAAGCTCCTCTATTGTTCCTTCAACTTATGAGAATTATCATAATTTTTCTCCGATATAAATTTCCCTGATTTTCATTACACTTTGAATAAACATAATAATAGTACCAAATTAAAGTTTCATAATTGTTTTCCTTCATTTTCTATGTCAAAAGCAATACGGGCTACATAGACCACTTATCTCACATGTGAACAAATACTTATTATCACAAAGGAGGATGGAATTTTAATCTACAATTCACGATTTATATACTTTAAAATAAGTATAATACAGTAATAAAACAATATTAATCATATAATTATACCTTGGAAGCACTTTAAGGATTTTTCTTTGAATTTTCCTAGCTTTTGTTCCTTAACTTCTACTTTCTCTTCCTCAAGCCAAACACTCTTCAAACTGAACCTAGGGTTTTATTTACTGATGAAATAGATTAGAATAAGAATTTTGTGTCTTCCAAGGATGCATCCCATGCCAACCAATCAAATTAAAATATTTGGTTTACTAAAAGACAATTTACCACTTAATGGGAATGGACAGATTTGCCCTTTGTTCGTAAATTCGTCCAAACTTCTTACTCGGACATCCATTTGATGAACCATTCCTTGTGTAACTAACCTAACTCATATATGAAAAACTATATTGTTTTCACCTTGAGTCAATTGTTACATTATAAGGGTACAAACTAGTCTCCAACAACATTTAAGAAGAAAATAACAATATCTTGTGTTTGTAAGTAATTCGACATTTAATGATTTATGAAAGTAGGATTAGACTAAAAATTATCACTTAAAATTAGATATAATAATAACACGTTATTCATTTCACATATGATAAGCATGATTTAAATATATTTTATAATAATTATTTCCGGGTTGTCACAACTTCCCCCCTTAGAAAATTTCGTCCCCGAAATTTAATATGAATGTCGCTTACCGAACAAATGGGGACACTATTTCTTCACGCTATCCTTTATTTCCCAAGTTTCTTCTTTAATTCCATTTCTCATCCACATAACTTTAACTAAGGGAAATTTATTACTCAATACTTCCTCCTTACGATCAAGAATTTCCACCTGTTCCTCGATGTACGGCAAGTCTTCTTTTAGTTCAATAGGTTCATTTTTCAGATGACGAGATGGATCCGCCAAATACTTATGAAGCATTGATACGTGAAACACATCATGTAAATGAGACAATTCTGGAGGTAATGCTAACTTATATTCCAGGGTCCCAATTGTTTCTAACACTTCATATGGTCCAATGTATCTTGGACTTAGTTTCCTATTTTTTCCAAATCTCACGACGCCTTTACATGGTGACATACGTAGGAATAAAAATATCCATTTATAAATTCTAATGTATACTTCCTTTTATCAACATAAAATTTCCTTCCTACATTGCGTTATCTTTATCCATTCCCGAATCATTTTAATCTTTTTGGTTGTCATATCTATCAATTCAGGACCCGAGATTTTCCTTTCACCTACTTAATCCCAACATAATGTTGTGCTACATCACCTATCATATAATGATTTATAAAGAGACATACCAATGTTAGACTGATAATGTAACACCCTGCCTAATTAAATACCGGGTGGCCAGTCCTATACAATATTAAAACAGAATATACAATTGGCTCATTCTTAGCATCACTGTCGAAAACATTTACAACTCACCCAATACCCAATTAAGCTGGTGTTAAAAACTTTCTAAATTTTAATTCAACAAAATCCATTTTTAGTTCAAGAATAACACTACACATTTTATTCTACAACATTGATAACCGAACAAATAACTCAAAAGAATTTAAATGCAATTGGAATGAACATTCCCAAATAATGACACAATACAGTAATCCCAAGAATATTAAATGTATTAAAATGACACGAGTATAAGAGTATTTGACTCAGATAGAAAAGAGATAACTAAACTCCTTTGGGCGACATGCCCTAACTAAAAGAACACTGTGAATCAAATGAATATAGGCGTCTAAGAAATACTCCATATCTCCATAGCTCGTCATAATTCGCTAAGGCTGGCGTCCCTGCTGCTGGACACCTGATATAGAAGATACAATAGAAAAGAAAATATGCAAGGAAACGGGTCAGAGACCGATGTGAAATTGATTTTGAAAAAAACAAGTATTTAACAAGTGAAATAAAGCATTTATTATGTACATGTTAGTATTCAACTCTCACTTGCTATTCTCACCTCTCATCTCGAATGCATACTTAATGTTTCGTATTAACCTCCTAGTTAATGGTTCTCTTCACCAATTCCATAATATGATTCCATTCCCAAATCATAACCCCGTATGTCCTATACCATACCATACGTCATATAATCATTCATATGAATTTCTCATTAACTTGAATCGTTTCTCATTAACACGAATCATTTCTTCAATAAATATTCATTAACTTATTTCAATTATTTTCTCAGTTCACCGTTATCTACAATTATCACACAGTAGACCATTTACCCACTATATACACGTACATTTAATTCATTGTACATACATATATATATATATATATATATACATATATATATATATATATATATATATATATACATATATATATATATATATATATATATATATATATATATATATATATATATATATATAATACGGCACCCCGAGTCACAGCTGCGGTGCAATGCATTACTCTGCCATCATGTCCCATCATCGCTGGCCACCGAATAGAGGACACAATGTTCGGTAAGGATTTCTCGAACCACAAACATCAACAAACAAATTGGAGGTGAACATAGTTCTCGTATCCATGGGTAACGTACATACCTACGTACCCACAGTCAGTAGACTTATCAACACCCCGATAAGTCTTTCATAGACCTATGTTCTCGAGGGACAAATCAAAGATCCCATGGATTCATCAGGATATGACTGCCCTCACGCGCAAACCTCCCGTCGATAGCAAGTAAGCTAGTTATGTCATACACACAAATCATCAAACAATCAAATAGGCATTGTAATACCTATAATATAATATCAGGCATTGTAATACCTAAGATAACTCCCATACGTAGCATTATATCTCTTTCAATCCTACGTGTTAAAATATTATGACTTTACTTCTTTAATTCAATTATCCCCGAGCCTCACACATTACTCAAGGTTCAAATACGTTTTCCTCAATAGTATATTTAGTAATAAATCACTAATATCCTACTGGTTCATATCATTACAGCTCCCGAATTACCGCGAATTAAACTCCCCTTTAATTAGGGTTATAATCAACAGTTTCAAATCTCTTATAAACACATACTCTATCAACTAGGATTAAATACCACTCATCTCATGGATCATAGTCTATAGTGTTTCATTCACACTATATGACTTATCAACAAAACCAACCTCCTTTCATCTTATAACATCTCTCCACTCCCGACGTCGTTAAGGTTCATGCGCGGAAAGTCTCGCAAAGAAAAATCCAAACAAGGAACCCCTACAATCCACAATTACTTAACTTTGTCGATCGTGAAGGTCTGTCAACTTCAAATATACAACCGGGATAAGCTCATGCCCTCTTTCAACCAAATGTGTTTTGAACTCCCATCTCTATCTAGGAGCCATCCCACTTAGTGCTTGTACTACACTCAGTCCTTGCGCAATCAGTACTGAGCTTAAACTCAGTCCTTAATAGTCAAATTGTAACCCTAACGCTACCCAGGTGTTATATAAATCTCCCCTACTGGACCTATCCTTAATCCTCATGCATACAAATTATAATCCAAGACATGAATCTAGCAACCGAAATCTCTCCAATTTAATTATCATAATTCTAATCAATTAGATCCCAATCACATTCATTCGATTCTTATCTTGGGCTTACTGATCTTCCCTAAGTCCTGAAATTTCCATTTAATAGTCACCAAAGATCTACAAAATGTTTTGGATAAGAACAAACATTAAAAAGAAACAACTTTAACAATCCTAGGGAGGTCGATCGATCGAAGGCAGGGGGTCGATCGATCAATCGCCTAGGTAACAACCCTATTTTTTTGCATTTATTCTACTAAGGGTTTAACCATTTTTTATCAATCAAACCTTCATAATAACATCCCAAATGACTTATGATCCTTACTACATGATATATCAACATATGTGAATGATTTCTAATGATCTAAACATCCTACAATCATCAAGAGTTTTAATTAAAAGCATGGTTTATCCTCTTTTTCCATAAAATTATGTATATGATATCTTCAAGAACACACCATTGATTCTCAGATTTTCTTCAACAGAATTATGAATATCTCGTGGATTACTATCTACCTACAACATGAGTTTGATTCCTACAAACTTCCATTTTTCAGAAATCCATTAAGAACTCTATATTTTCATCTTCCAAACATGAAAAATATCATCCTTTTATAACTAATGTCACATGGATAATATACAAACTTAGATTGCAATTATCAAACACTTTCCTCTAATGAAGATCTGATCCTTTGGAGTTGAACAACACAGGTGGTTATCCCTTTCTCCCGGTGCTGATGGTGGTGGTGACCTTTGGTTCTCCTCCTTTCCAAGCAAGATTTTCTTCTTCCAAGCAACCTATCACTCTCTCAAGAAGATGACCACTCAATTTTGTTTATAAGAGATCAAATGAACCTACACACACTAATCTCCAAATACTTATAATAAGATAAAACCCGAAATCACTATACACCCCTTGTAAAAATAACCAAAATGCCCTTTTGGCTTGTCTTTTCATTTCCAAATGACCCGGGACCCAATACCAATATCCAAATAGACTTTTTTGTTCATTTCAACCCTTCCGTATGCAATGACGCAGTCAAAACGACTATAAGGTTGATGTAAAAATAGGTTTCCTTTTTAATTTAAACAAATTAGTCCCAACACGTCCCATACCTCGTCCAACTAAAAATTCAAATTACTGAATTAACAGCTCACAGCAATATCAATAACATCGCATTCATATATTACCTTAATATCTTTAAGTAATAACCAGAATCGTTTATTTTAAGATCCACAATTCGGATAAAACCCAAATGAATTAATTTATAATAAAATCCAATTAATCCATTGATTTAAAATATGACCCATTTTAAAAGTCATTAAAATCACGGGGTATTACATACTTTCCCCCTTATAACAGAATTTCGTCCAGAAATTCCGAAAATAAATCATACTGGTAAGGTCAAGTATGAGTATAAATCTCAGATCGCAAGTAATCTATGTCGTACCGCCCATACAGTACATTAACGAAAATCCCTCGTTGATGTTATACGCCAAGCCTCACCATATATTTTCAACTGAATCGAATTTCAACTTTACCCAATCTTCCCTATGCCATCCTCCTGACAAATTTTTGGAAAAATGATCCTCACGTATTAAACAAGTAAATCCTGAAGTCACAACTACTTACTATTATGAAAACTAGTACAATCCAACCATCCGGGGCACCCATACACCCTATCGTACAACTATCATTATAATATTTATCGCACAGGTTATAAACTCATATCCTAAAGACCTAACTTATTTTGACTCCCAACAGTTATTTGTTTCATTCATGTTGTGTCTCGCAAGCGAAATCCAAACAAGGAACCCCCCTATACACTACTACCTAAAGTAGTCGGTCATCGAAACTCCTCACGTCCTTAGTCAATAGTTTATAACCTCTCTACAGGTTTTATCGATTTCAAATAAAGTCCACTCATCTACTCTCTTATAAAGGAAAGATGCTGGTTATAGTAGTACATACGCTCTCATATACCACAAGTCAATCCACGTCGATAGTCACATCATGTTCGGACATGCCTAAAGTAAGTTATTCCGTGGTAAAAATCAGACCCACATGATGACATGTAAAATATAGGTGTCCCACAACCCCTCGGCGAGTCTACGAAAATAAAGTGCCATAGTCTAAGTTTCATAAACCTTTTGCCCATACAAAATTAATCGCTACAAAAATCAATATGCACCTCATAACTCCTTAGATAGAAAACATACCTTTATTCGCAGGAGGTGGTTGTTGACTCCCACTATTATAACTTTATTCCGATGAGTGAAGAAAAATTTTACCCCAAATTTTCAGTTCTAGTTAACCACACTCCACTATATGCCCAAGCCTTTGAATATATTGCCTTCGTTAGGTAACACACACAATTCCCACATTTCAAGAACTTCTACTGATGACTCTGCTCTATTTTCCATTATAGGGGTGACCTCGACTATGGTCATCATACTCGAACATACTTCATAACCTCCTAAGTACGATCTCCTCTATCCATATAATGTTCCCCATCTTCTCTACTTCTTGTACAAACACGTCCTAAATGCAAATTATATTCACTAATTTCTACGTTATAGAAGGAGAACGAAATCTCACCAAGGAAATCAACAATCATAAACATAGGGCTCTACATCAAAGAACGCTAAACTGAAAATAGAGTAAGCCATACAGACCCTAAAGGACACTTGAACCTGATGCTCTGATACCACCTGTAACACCCTGCCTAATTAAATACCGGGGGGCCAGTACCATACCATATTAAAACAGAATATACAATTGGCTCATTCTTAGCATCACTGTCGAAAAAATTTACAACTCACCCAATACCCAATTAAGCTGGTGCTAAAAACTTTCCAAATTTTAATTCAACAAAATCCATTTTTAGTTCAAGAATAACACTACACATTTTATTCTATAACATTGATAACCGAACGTATAACTCAAAAGAATTTAAACGCAATTGGAATGAACATTCCCAAATAATGACACAATACAGTAATCCCAAGAATATCAAATGTATTAAAATGACACGAGTATAAGAGTATTTGACTCAGATAGAAAAGAGATAACTAAACTCCTTTGGGCGACATGCCCTAACTAAAAGAACACTGTGAATCAAATGAATATAGGCATCTAAGAAATACTCCATATCTCCATAGCTCGTCATAATTCGCTAAGGCTGGCGTCCCTGCTGCGGGACACCTGATATAGGAGATAGAATAGAAATGAAAATATGCAAGGTAACGGGTCAGAGCCCGATGTGAAAATGATTTTGAAAAGAGAAATTATTTAACAAGTGCAATCAAGCATTTATTATGTACATGTTAGTATTCAACTCTCACTTCCTATTCTCACCTCTCATCTAGAGTGCATACTTAATGTTTCGTATTAACCTCCTAGTTAATGGTTCTCTTCACCAATTCCATAATATGAATCCATTCCCAAATCATAACCCCGTATGTCCCATACCATACGTCATATAATCATTCATATGCGTTTCTCATTAACTTGAATCGTTTCTCATTAACATGAATCATTTCTTCAATAAATATTCATTAACTTATTTCAATTATTTTCTCAGTTCACCGTTATCTACAATTATCACACAGTAGATCATTTAACCACTATATACACGTACAGTTAATTCATTATATATATATATATATATATATATATATATATATATATATATATATATATATATATATATATATATATATATATATATATATATATACATACATGTATAATACGGCACCCCGAGTCACAGTTGCGGTGCAATGCATTACTCTGCTATCATGTCCCATCATCGATAGCCACCGAATAGGGGACACAATGTTCAGTAAGGATTTCTCGAATCACAATCATCAACAAACAAATTGGAGGTGAACATAGTTCTCGTATCCATGGGTAACGCACATACCTACGTACCCACAGTCAGCAGACTTATCAACTCCCCGATAAGTCTTTCATAGACCTATGTTCTCGAGCGACAAATCAAAGATCCCATGGATTCATCAAGATATGACTGCCCTCACGCGCAAACCTCCCGGCAATAGCAAGTAAGCTAGGTATGTCATACACACAAATCATCAATCAATCAAGTAGGCATTATAATACCTATAATATAATATCAAGAAGGTACTGACATTACCCTAAGATAATTCCCATACGTAGCATTATATCACTTTCAATCCTACGTGTTAAAATATTATGACTTTACTTCTTTAATTCAATTATCCCCGAGCCTCACACATTACTCAAGGTTCAAATACGTTTTCCTCAATAGTATATTCAGTAATAAATCACTAATATCCTACTTGTTCATATCATCACAGCTCCCGAATTACCACGAATTAAACTCCCCTTTAATTAGGGTTATAATCAACAATTTCGAATCTCTTATAAACACATACTCTATCAACTAGGATTAAATACCAATCATCACATGGCTCATAGTCTATAATGTTTCATTCACACTATATGACTTATCAACAAAACCAACCTCATTTCATCTTATAACATCTCTCCACTCCTGACGTCGTTAAGGTTCATGTGCGGAAAGTCTCGCAAAGCGAAATCCAAACAAGGAACCCCTACAATCCACAACTACTTAACTTTTTCGGTCGTGAAGGTCCGTCAACTTCAAATATACAACTGGGATAAACTCATCGCCTCTTTCAACCAAATGTGTTCTGAACTTCCATCTCTATCTAGGAGCCATCCCACTAAGTGCTTGTACTACACTCAGTCCTTGCGCAATCAATAATAAGCTTAAACTCAGTCCTTAATATTCAAATTGTAACCCTAACGCTACCCAGGTGTTATATTAAAAATCCCCTACTGGACCTATCGTTAATACTCATGCATACAAATTATAATCCAAGACATGAATCTAGCAACCGAAATCTCTCCAATTTAATTATCATAATTCTAATCAATTAGATCCCAATCACATTCATTCGATTCTTATCTTGGGCTTACTGATCTTCCCTAAGTCCTGCAATATCCATTTAATAGTCACCAAAGATCTACAAAATGTTTGGGATAGGAACAAACATTAAAAAGAAACAACTTTAACAATGCTAGGGAGGTCGGTCGATCGATCGAAGGCAGGGGGTCGATCGATCAATGGCCTAGGTAACAACCCTTTTTTTTTGCATTTCTTATACTACGGGTGTAACCATTTTTTATCAATCAAACCTTCATATTAACATCCCAAATGACTTATGATCCTTACTACATGATATATCAACATATGTGAATGATTTCTAACGATCTAAACATCCTAGAATCATCAGAGTTTTAATTAAAAGCATGGTTTATCCTCTTTTTCACTAAAATTATGTATATGATATCTTCAAGTACACACCATTGATTCTCAAATTTTCTTCAACAGAATTATGATTTTTTCGTGGATTACTATCTACCTACAACATGAGTTTGATTCCTATAAACTTCCATTTTTCAGAAATCCATTAAGAACTCTGTATTTTCATCTTCCAAACATGAAAAATATCATCCTTTTATAACTATTTTCACATGGTCAATATACAAACTTAGATTGCAATTATCAAACACTTGCCTCTAATGAAGATCTGATCCTTTGGAGTTGAATAACACAGGTAGTTATCCTTTTCTCCCGGTGGTGATGGTGGTGGTGACCTTTGGTTCTCCTTCTTTCCAAGAAAGATTTTCTTCTTCCAAGCAACCTTTCACTCTCTCAAGAAGATAACCACTCAATTTTGTGTAGAAGAGATGAAATGAACCTACGCACACTAATCTCCAAATACTTATAATAAGACAAAACCCGAAATCACAATTCTCCCCCTTGTAAAAATAACCAAAATGCCCTTTTGGGTTGTCTTTTGATTTACAAATGACCCGGGACCCAATACCAACATCCAAATAGACTTTTTTGTTCATTTCAACCCTTCCGTATGCAATGACGCAGTTGAAACGACTATAAGGTTGATGTAAAAATAAGTTTCCTTTTTAATTTAAACAAATTAGTCCCGACACGTCCCATACCTCGTCCAACTAAAAATTCAAGTTACTGAATTAACAACTCACAACAATATCAATAACATCGCATTCATATATTACCTAAATATCTTTAAGTAATAACCAGAATCGTTCATTTTAAGATCCACAATTCGGATAAAACCCAAATGAATTAATTTATAGTAAAATCCAATTAATCCATTAATTTAAAATATGACCCATTTTAAAAGTCATTAAAATCACGGGGTATTACATACTTCCTCCCTTATAACAGAATTTCGTCCAGAAATTCAGAAAATAAATCATAATGGTAAGGTCAAGTATGAGTATAAATCTCAGATCGCAAGTAATCTATGTCGTACCGCCCATACAATACATTAACGAAAATCCCTCGTTGATGTTATACGCCAAGCCTCACCATATAGTTTTAACTGAATCGAATTTAAACTTTACCCAATCTTTCTTATGCCATCCTCTTGACAAAGTTTGGGAAAAATGATCCTCACGTATTAAACAAGTAAATCCTGAAGTCACAACTACTTACTATTATGAAAACTACTACAATCCAACAATCCGGGGCACCCATACACCCTATCGTACAACTGTCATTATAATATTTATCGCAAAGGTTATAAACTCATATCCTAAAGACCTAACTTATTTTGACTCCCAACGATTATTTGTTTCATTCGTGGGGTGTCTCGCAAGAGAAATCCAAACAAGTAACCCCCCTACACAATACTACCTAAAGTAGTCGGTCATCGAAACTCCTCACGTCCTTAGTCAATAGTTTATAACCTCTCAACAGGTTTTATCGATTTCAAATAAAGTCTACTCATCTACTCTCTTATATAGGAAAGATGTTGGTTATAGTAGTACATATGCTCTCATATACCACAAGTCAATCCACGTCGATAGTTACATCATGTTCGGACATGCCTAAAGTAAGTTATTCCGTGGTAAAAATCAGACCCATGTGATGACATGTAAAATATAGGTGTCCCACAACCCCTCGGCGAGTCTACGAAAATAAAGTGCCATAGTCTAAGTTTCATAACCCTTTTGCCCATACAAAATTAATCCCTACAAAAATCAATATGCGCCTCATAACTCCTTAGATACAAAAACATACCCTTATTCACAGGAGGTGGTTGTTGACTCCCACTATTATAACTTTATTCCGATGAGTCAAGATAAATTTTACCCCAAATTTTCAGTTCTAGTTAACCACACTCCACTATATGCCCAAGCCTTTGAATATATTGCCTTCGTTAGGTAACACTCACAATTTCCACATTTCAAGAACTTCTACTGATGACTCTCCTCTACTTTCCATAATAGGGGTGACCTCGACTATGTTCATCATACTCGAACATACTTCATAACCTCCTAACTACGATCTCCGCTATCCATAAAAAGTTCCTCATCTTCTCTACTTCTTGTACAAACACGTCCTAAATGCAAATAATATTCATTAATTTCTACGTTATAGAAGGAGAATGAAATCTCACCAAGGAAATCAACAATCCTAAACATAGGGCTCTACATCAAAGAACGCTAAGCTGAAAACAGAGTAAGCCATACAGACCCTAAACGACACTTGAACCTGATGCTCTGATACCACCTGTAACACCCTGTCTAATTAAATACCGGGGGGCCAGTCCCATACCATATTAAAATAGAATATACAATTGGCTCATTCTTAGCATCACTTTCGAAAAAATTTACAACACACCCAATACCCAATTAAGCTGGTGCTAAAAACTTTCCAAATTTTAATTCAACAAAATCCATTTTTAGTTCAAGAATAACAGTACACATTTTATTCTATAGCATTGATAACCGAACATATAACTCAAAATAATTTAAATGCAATTGGAATGAACATTCCCTAATAATGATCCAATACAGTAATCCAAAGAATATGAAATGTATTAAAATGACACGAGTACAGGAGTATTTGACTCAGATAGAAAAGAGATAACTAAACTCCTTTGGGCGACATGCCCTAACAAAAAGAACACTGAGAATCAAATGATGATAGGCGTCTAGCAATACTCCATAGCTCCATAGCTCGTCATAATCCGCTAAGGTTGGCATCCCTGCTGCTGGACACCTGATATATAAGAAACAATAGAAAAGAAAATATGCAAGGAAACGGGTCAGAGCTCGATGTGAAAAAGATTTTGAAAAAAACAAGTATTTAACAAGTGCAATAAAGCATTTATTATATACATGTCAGTATCTAACTCCCACTTTCTATTCTCACCTCTCATCTAGAGTGCACACTTAACGTTTCCTATTAACCTCCTAGTTAATGGTTCTCTTCACCAATTCCATAATATGATTACATTCCCAAATCATAAACCCGTATGTCCCATACCATACATCGTATAATTATTCATATACATCTCTCATTAACATGAATCGTTTCTCATTTACACGAATCATTTCTTTAATAAATATTTATTAACTTATTTCGATTATTTTTTCAATTCACCGTTATCTACAATTATCACACAGTAGATCATTTATACACTATATACACGTACATTTAATTTATTATATATAGATATATATATATATATATGTGTGTGTGTATGTGTATACACAAACACATATATAATACGGCACCCCGAGTCACAGCTGCGGGGCAATGCATTACTCTGCTTTCATGTACCATCATCGCTGGTCGCCGAATAGGCGAGAAAATATTCGGTAAGGATTTCTCGAACCACAAACATCAACAAATAAATTGGAAGCTTTGTAACACCCCGCCCGCCCGTGGAGAGCGAACGGAGCGCTAATGCGATAAAATAACTAAATCCACAAGTAACAAGGTATAGAGCATCTAAATAAATCAACTATAATATAAATCCACTAATCTCAATCTTTTCAATTACAACAAGTCTCTCGAATAATAAAATAACTAACTCGAATAAAATGCCCCATACATCAAAATAAATAAATAAAAATCTTTCCCAAACAATCCTCGCGAAAATCAATCTCCATAGTGCCCCAAAATCCGCGCTAGCCTGCCACTCAAAGAAAAAATGGGGAAATACACAATACGATAGGAAAGATGCTCAACAAATATATTTTAGCGATGAATAAAGCGTAACAACACAAGTACGAATATTCAAATCAAAATGCAAATCTCAATAGCATTTTATCAATAAATTTCTCAACAACACTTTAACCGGGTCACCAAGCCTCACCACATTCGTATATGCTTTATCAAGCCATAGCCCGGGAAACAGGAATCTTGGCGGGTGCCCAACATCCGTGCCATATTAAAATCTCATGATAACGTGCTCAACAACAATATAATGATACCACATGAATCAAAATAATTTCAACAATTATTTTCCAGATTTCAATGAATTTATCAATTCAAATATGAGTTCAATTAAACAAGAATTCAAAGAGAATGACACTCGCGAGATTTAAGGAGCATATTGTGTAAAACCCCATACCTCAAACCATGATGAGAAACGATCAACTCAAAACTGAAGCACCTTATACCTTTGACTTGCTTAAGTCTATATTGTATAAGTGCTCAACTAATTTGGAAATAGTGACAAAATTAGTTGTCTAACCTAGAATCCAAAGAGCCTCAGAATTTATCTCTCTAATCCTCTTCAATAATCCAAGAGGGCATAAATTGAATCACACTACACACAATTAGAAGTGCATACATGTGTATATATTGCTTAAAATTGATTGTGTGTTAAATTCCCCTTAAAATGTTGTTTTAATAATTTTTGGGAATTTTTAAACATTTTTAAAATAATGTTTTCATTGATAATAGTGTAATTATAAAATTTGTGGGGTTAATTTGCTATTTTGAAAAATTCATTTTTCATTAGAATGTTTGATTGGGTAGAATGTAAATGCACTAGAGACTTCAGGGTGCTGCCTGTAATTATTTTGACGCGCGTTTGTAAGCCAATCACATTGTAACACTTGTCACTTGCCTGATGCATCAATTTGTGTTTGTTATGTGAGAGCGTTGCCTGGTGGTTTGTTGATCGTTGGATCAATCCTTATCGATGGCCTTCATGTGTTTTAAACCTCTCCTTGTGCTATCCTGTGAACCAATCACATTCGACTTAACCACCGCCTTCTTATAACCCTTGGATCAAGTAAATTTTAGGAAGACTTGATCTCAGCCCTTGATTTCCTTCGAATATCCAGAACCTTCCTTCCCTCCTATAAAAGCCCTCTATTTCTCAACATTTCAAGACTTTTGGCAGTCGTCATTTCTGAGAGAAAAAAAAATAGAGAGAAGAGAGAAGTGAGAGAGAAGAGAGAAAAGAAAAGAGAGAAGAGAGAGAAAGGGAAAACTATTAGCCAAACCCTAACCCTAACCCTAAACACTTCATTTATGATTCAAACCTTCGTATACTCATAACCCCAAACACAAACTTGAGTGTTTGAGAGAGAGTGGTGTTACTTGGTTGTTCATATTGAAGCTGTAACCTCTTATTCTATGATCTTATTACCAACTTAAACATTCGTGTGAAGATCTGTATTTCTTTTTCATAGAAATTATAGATCTACACTCTGCATGTTATATTTCACTAGATCTGCATGTTTCTTTCTCGATTTAAGAAAATCCTTACTGATTTAGTTTTGAAAATGTTTTATGGTTTCTATTCTTATGAAACTTAACCTTGACCTAGTTCAATTCACACTTGGAGATTTTCAATCTAAATTTTTTTTTTAAAACATAGATTGATTAAGATCTTGACCGATTTTGAAGCAAGATATTCGTGGAATCTGGGTTATATTGAAAGGTCAAAAAGGTTACAAGTTCTATAAGAAAGAAAGAAAAGAAAATCACATCATATAGTCTTTATATGAAATTTTCTAGGACTGTCTGTAAAACTAAGTGTGTGTGAGTTCATGCATGTTGATAGGATTCACATCACAAACACATAACACACTACTACACTGGAAGTGTTGTGAATAAGATCAAAGATTATTGAGTCGACATAAGGAAGCTAAATCAAAGGAAGTTATCAAACTGGAAGAACATCATCAATAATCAGATCTATGAGAAGTTAGAAGGACACCAAGTGGGGTATATTCCTAAACTTATAATAGGTTGATTTGTGTGCATGTATGTTGTATTGTTTGTAACTATTATTTATTGTTAGTGGATTTTTACTTTTGTGACTTAGAAGTCACCGTGGATGTTTCCTCTATTGGGAGAGGTTTTACCACATTAAAAACTGTTTGTTCTGATTATATTCATCTCCTCATCTCATTCTAAAGTATGCTGATTTTTAAACGTGTCTTTGTTTTAAAAACTGATTACGAAGTCTTGATTACTCTTGTACATAAGTTTTTGTAAACACATCTTGTTGTTTATCATTTTTATTTTCAGAAGAAAAGGGTTTCTTCAACAAACATCTCGGAGTTGCTTATACAGTTTAATCTTGTATTAAACGGGATTAGCAACGTTTTTCAATTGGTATCAGAACCCTGTAAACTTTTATTTCAAAAAGATCTTGTGTTTCTGAAATCGTTTTCTGAAAAACCTAACTATGGACGAGAAGAATGAAAGGTTTGGTAATCTGTCCATACCTCCACTCTTTAATGGAAACAACTTTGCCTACTGGAAAGTAAGAATGGTTTCCTTCATCCAAGGGACTTTAGGAGATGATGTCTGGGACATTATTGAAAATGGATACACTTATCCTACTAAACTAGCCACTGAAGGAAGTGATGAGAGGATTAAAAAAATCTTAAGTGACTTTACCCAAGAAGAGAAAACTATTTCTCGAAATAACAATAAAGGCAAGAATGCCATTTTTATGTCTATTAATGAGTATGAGTTCAAGAGAATCTCATCTTGTGCCACTTCTAAGGAAGCTTGGGACACATTAATCACTGCCCATGAAGGAGACTCAAGAGTTAAAGCTGCTAAAACTCAAATGCTTACCCAGCAGTACAACTCTTTGATTATGTCTGACTCTGAGTCTTTTGATGACTTTTACATGAACTTAACTCATATAGTTACTAAGTTGCATGCTAATGGTATAACTTATGATAGGAATGAAATTGTCTCTAAAATTCTAAGATCATTACCAAAAAAGTTTGACAACAAGAGGTATGCTATTGAGGAAATGAGTGATCAAAACCTTACCCCTGAGTTACTTAGTAGCAAACATAGGACAGTGGAAATGGAATTAGACTTTAAGAAACAATTAAATCATTCACAAAGAAAATAACCCAACTCTAACTTGAGTTTTTCTTATAAAATATCTAAGCATGAGACTAATCTGACCAACTGTGACTCGGATGAGGAGTGTGATATAGACAAACTAGATAATCATATTGCCTTAATGTCTAAACAATTGCAAAAAATTGTTACATTTAGAAACAAACAGGCGACTAAACAAGGCAAGCCTAATTATCCTACTCTGTCTAATCCCAAACCTCATGAGAGAGGTCTTGACAAACATCCTAAGGACAACAACTCCAGACCCAACAGAGACCTTAACAAGATTGAATGTTTTAGATGGGGGAAACTAGGTCACATTGCTCACGATTGCAGAGTTAATCTGAATAAAGCCAACACACACAATAGAGCCAATGTCTATAAAACTTGGAATGATTCAAGTGACTCTGATGAAGAGGAACTTGAGTCATCAAATGTACTTGACCCTTGCATGTCCTTTTATGCTAAGAACATTTACAATGATGATATGCCTGTGTGTGATAATGATGCTCCTACTCCTGCTTGTGTGAATACTGTTTTGACTGGCCTATATGCTTTATTATCTGAAAATGTTGCTAGTTCTAGTTCCGTGTGTGTTAGTCAAAGTGATCTCGATAACGATGATGTAAATGGGTGCGTGAGTACTAAAACTGAATCGTTAGGGGTCACTACAAACACTTCACTTAGCGACTCAGACACAGAAGACCTCCCAGATATTTATACTTTGTATGCTAAAACCCTCAAAAAAGGCACTAGACTGGAGAAGACTGTTAGAGACCTGACTAAGAAATTAGATGATCTAAGTCTTATTGTGAAGCTGAATGCTGAAGAATACACTAACCAGTGTCTGTCTCATTAATCCGAAATTGAAAATTTTGATCAAAAATTGAAAGAGTTGACTAAAACTAATGAAACCCTGGAAATGAAATACAAGGGAACATTATTAGAACTGGAGGAAGCAAAAACAAAGACAACAACTGTTTTCAAAAATTTTTGTAAGTTTGAAAACAATTCAAATTGTTTTACTGACTTTGTTGTTGACTCCAAGACCAATTCTGATGATAGAACCGGTATTGGATTTTTCCCTAAGAACAAACAACAAAATACAAATCTTGAACCTATTAAGTTTGTGTCTGGGGGCAAAAGACCAATTGATACATGTCTAGACTTTCATTTTATTAAAAAGGAATTTGATCAAAAGCAACAACAGAAAGACATTGGAGAGTCTAGTAATTCTAAGGCTGATACTACACTAAAGACTAAATACGTCTGTCCTTTGATCAGAAAGGCTAAAAAAACCTTTAAGACCATACCTACTAGGAATAAGAATTCTGAGCAGAATGTTGTTAAACCCATCTTTAGAAGTTTTCCTAAGGAAATTCATCCCTCAAGCAATCATTATTGCTCCTACTGTGACATTTATGGTCATTCCTTTGAAGGTTGTTATGCTAGGCATCTAAACACCCCTGTGTCTAACACTTCTGTCTACAAGAACTTTAACTATTCTAGGCAAAATCGTAACCATTATGTCCTTCGAAGACAACCTGACAAGAACTCTAACTACAGGAATAGAAAGACCAAAACTAAGAGTTCATTTAAGAGAAAGGCTCCCAGAAACTATCCTAAACCAAAAGCTCAAATTTTCCACAATAATCAGTTTGTTGCTCCAAATATTTTTCGATAAAAATCTACTTCTCGAAAATTTTATCAAATGAGGGCAAACTTGCGCAAAATTAAAACTAGAGCTATTTGGGTTAGAAAAGATGATCTTTTACACCAAATGAAGTGTAACATTGTTATCACTACCTTAAAAGCTGAACACACTTCATTTGGTTGGTATTTAGATTCAGGATGCTCCAAACATATGACAGGAGATGAAACCAAACTCTTAAACTAAACCAGATTTGCTGGAGGCAAAGTTTTCTTTGGTGACGGAGTTTCATCCCAGATCATAGGTAAAGGAACCTTAAAAGTAGAAGGAATGCTTACTCTCGAAAATGTACTTTTAGTTAAAGGCCTTAAAGCCAACCTCCTAAGTATATCACAATTTTGAGACTCTGACCGTATAGTTACCTTTTCAAAGAACAATTGTAAAATTCTAAATGATAAAGGTAAATGCATTATTACCGAATTTAGAACACCTGACAATTGTTATACGGACAAGACTGGTTCTGAAACCTGTAACATTATCAGAATGGATGATAATGAAATCTGGCATAATCGTATGGGTCACCTAAGTTATGATATCCTTGGTAGATTGTCTAGTAAAGAGATTGTTAGAGGAATTCCTAAAATTAAACATATTTCCAGTGTTGCCTGTGGTCATTGCCAGGAAGGAAAAATAGTTAAGACTTCGCATAAAAAAGTTAAAGGCATTCTCACCTCTAGACCTTTAGATCTCATCCATATGGACCTTATTGCCCTCTCTAGAACTGTTAGTCTTTGTGGACACAGTTATATCCTTGTCATGGTTGATGATTTCACACGATTCACTTGGGTTGCCTTCTTGAAACAAAAATCTGACACGTTTCAGAATTTTTTGAAAATTTTACTAAGAATTGAAAATGAGAAGGACACACAAGTCAATCGTATTCGTAGTGCTAGAGGGGGAGAGTTCATAGACACAGGAATAGTTTAATATTGTGACTACAACGGTTACAAACATGAATTCAGTGCCCCTAAGACTCCTTAGGAGAATGGTATTACTGAAAGGAAAAACTGAACTCTTCAAGAGATGGCACGTGTCATGTTGCATGCCAAATCTCTACCTAAATACTTCTGGGTAGAATCCATTAGAACTGCGTGTCATATCATTAATAGGGTTTACCTTAGGAAAAACATGAAACAAACCCCTTATGAGTTGTGGTACGGTAAGAAGCCAAATCTGAAATATCTAAGGACTTTCGGTAGCCAGTGTTATGTCTGTAAAGACAGAGAACATTTGTCTAAATTCGAGATGCGTGGTGATAAAGCCATTTTCTTAGTATACTCCCCAAACAGTTGTGCTTATCGTATATACAATCTCCATACTAAGGCCCTTATGGAATCGATAAATGTAATTGTAAGTGACACTATTGTCGAAAAGAAGATATCTGAATCACCTATTGTGGTTGAATCTGAAAATGATTTCAAAACTGATTCACCAGGAATAGATGACTCATTACCTATAGAGAGTCCAGAAGTACCTGGCTAGGTTTGTAAAGATCATCCCATTGACAACGTGGTCGGTAATCCTAATGAGCCAGTTCGTACTAGATCCCAGTTAAGGAATTATGGTAATTATGCATGTTTCGTCTCCCTTGTGGATCCGAAAAATGTTAATGAAGCATTGAATCACACATACTAGATTTTTGCTATGCAGGAAGAACTTTTACAATTTGTCATTCACGATGTCTGGTATCTTGTACCGCGGCCTCAAAACAAAAATGTCATTGGCACACGTTGGATCTTTACGAACAAATCTGATGAAAATGGGGTAATCCTTAGAAACAAAGCTAGACTAGTTGCTCAAGGTTACTCTCAAATAGAAGGAATAGATTTTAGCGAGACATTTGCCCCTGTCACTCGTCTTGAATCTATTCGACTCCTTTTCGCCATAGCGTGTTACTTAAAGTTTACACTTTATCAAATGGATGTCAAGTCTGCCTTCCTCAATGGAATTCTGTCCGAAGAAATGAATGTAGAACAACCCAAAGGGTTCATTGACCCTAAATACCCTAACCATGTATTTCGTCTAAAAAAGGCTTTGTATGTCTTAAAACAAGCTCCTCGAGCTTGGTATGAACGCCTTTCCAACTTTTTGTTGGATAAGGGTTTTAAGAGAGGAGGAAATGACCAGACCCTCTTTGTCAAAGATTTTGCCAAAAACATTATTATAGCCCAAGTCTATGTAGACGACATCATTTTTGGTTCTACTTCAACATCTGAAGTTAAATCTTTTTCTGCTATTATGCATAAGGAGTTTCACATGTCCCTTATGGGGGAGCTACAACTTTTCTTAGGATTTCAAGTGAAACAGAAATATGATGGACTATTTGTCTATCAAACCAAGTATGCCTTAGATATTGTTAAGAAATTTGGTTTAGATAATGCTAAAGTTGCCAAAATGCCTATGAGTACTACAATTAAATTATGTAAAGATGAAAATGGAAAGTCAGTTGATTCCACACTTTATCGTAGTATGATTGGTAGCCTACTCTATCTAACTGCCTCATGACCAGATATAATGTATGATGTATGTCTGTGTGCTCGTTACCAGAATAACCCTAAAGAGAGCCATTTATCGTGTGTAAAATGTATAATCAAGTATATAAAGGGCACTCTTAATCTTGGACTTAGGTACACTAATAATACCTGCAGCACCATCATAGAGTATACTGATGCTGATTGGGCCGGATGTACTGATGACAGTAAAAGTACATCAGGTGCCTGTTATTATGTCGGCAATAATTTAGTTGGTTGGAGTAGAAAAAAATAGAATTGCACATCTTTATCTACGGCTGAGTCCGAATATATAGCAGCGGGAAGTTTCTGTGCTCAATTGCTATGGATAAAACAAATGTTAAGTGACTATGGGATTATAGAAGATCAGTTACAATTGTATTGTGACAATCAAATCGCTATTAACATATCTAAAAACCCGGTTCAACACTCGCGAACTAAGCATATTAAAATAAGACATCATTTTGTACGTGAACTTGTTGAAACTAAGGAGTTAGAAATCCATTACCTACCTACTGATCTGCAACTTGCAGACATGTTCTCTAATTCTTTAGACTTTAACAGATTTCTGTATTTGCGTAATTCTATAGGTATGGTATGTGCTGATTAAACTCTGAAGACCTAAATTTTTACCCTATGTCCATTTGAGACAAAATGGGGGAGAAATTTGAGTCTTAAAGGTTCAATGTTTTGTTCACATTTCATCTAAACTGCTTGATCTTAGTGTGCATATTTGCAGGAATCTCTTCTACTGATTGTCTACCATTTCTAGTGTACAATTTTGTAAATAGTTGAGTTGTGTAATTTTTGACTTTCTAGGAAATGGGTAGATAGTATCTTTGTATAGGACTAGGTTTTACTTTTTTTTTTGGTTCCCTAAGAGTTTAAGCTAACTCAAAGGAGATTTTGTCTCATATTTCCAAAGGGGGAGATTGAAGCACCTTATACCTTTGACTTGCTTCAGTCTATATTGTATAAGTGCTGAACTAATTTGGAAATAGTAACAAAATTGGTTGTCTAACCTAGAATCCAAAGAGCCTCCGAATTTATCTTTCTAATCCTCTTCAATAATCCAAGAAAGTATAAATTGAATCACACTACACACAATTAGAAGTGCATACATGTGTATATATTGCTTAAAATTGATTGTGTGTTAAATTCCCCTTAAAATGTTGTTTTAATAATTTTTGGGAATTTTTAAACATTTTTAAACATTTTTTAAAATAACGTTTTCTTTCATAAAAGTGTGATTATAAATTTTGTGGGGTTAATTTGCTATTTTGAAAAATTCATTTTTCATTAGAATGTTTGATTGGGTAGAATGTAAATGCGCTAGAGACTTCAGGGTGCTGCCTGTAATTATTTTGACGCGCGTTTATAAGCCAATCACATTGCAACACTTGTCACTTGCCTGATGCATCAATTTGTGTTTGTTATGTGAGAGCGTTGCCAGGTATTTTGCTGATCGTTGGATCAATCCTTATCGATGGCCTGCATGTGTTTTAAACCTATCCTTGTGCTATCCTGTGAACCAATCACATTCGACTTAACCACCGCCTTCTTATAACCCTTGGATCAAGTAAATTTTAGGAATACTTGATCTCAGCCCTTGATTTCCTTCGAATATCCAGAACCTTCCTTCCCTCCTATAAAAGCCCTCTATTTCTCAACATTTCAAGACTTTTGGCAGTCGTCATTTCTGAGAGAAAAAAAAATAGAGAGAAGAGAGAAGTGAGAGAGAAGAGAGAAAAGAAAAGAGAGAAGAGAGAGAAAGGGAAAACTGTTAGCCAAACCCTAACCCTAACCCTAAACACTTCATTTATGATTCAAACCTTCGTATACTCATAACCCCAAACACAAACTTGAGTGTTTGAGAGAGAGTGGTGTTACTTGGTTGTTCATATTGAAGCTGTAACCTCTTAGTCTATGATCTTATTACCAACTTAAACATTCGGGTGAAGATCTGTATTTCTTTTTCAAAGAAATTATAGATCTACACTTTGCATGTTATATTTCACTAGATCTGCATGTTTCTTTCTCGATTTAAGAAAATCCTTACTGATTTAGTTTTGAAAATGTTTTATGGTTTCTATTCTTATGAAACTTAACCTTGACCTAGTTCAATTCACACTTGGAGATTTTCAATCTCAAAAATATTTTTAAAACAGAGATTGATTAAGATCTTGACCGATTTTGAAGCAAGATATCCGTGGAATCTGGGTTATATTGAAAGGTCAAAAAGGTTACAAGTTCTATAAGAAATAAAGAAAAGAAAATCACAGCATATAGTCATTATATGTAATTTTTTAGGACTGTCTGTAAAACTAAGTGTGTGTGAGTTCATGCATGTTGATAGGATTCACATCACAAACAGATAACACACTACTACACTGGAAGTGTTGTGAATAAGATCAAAGATTATTGAGTCGACATAAGGAAGCTAAAGCAAAGGAAGTTATCAAACTGGAAGAACATCATCAATAATCAGATCTATGAGAAGTTAGAAGGATACCAAGTGGGGTATATTCCTAAACTTAGAATAGGTTGATTTGTGTGCATGTATGTTGTATTGTTTGTAACTATTATTTGTTGTTAGTGGATTTTTACATTTGTGACTTAGAAGTCACCGTGGATGTTTCCTCTATTGGGAGAGGTTTTACCACGTTAAAAATTGTGTGTTCTGATTATCTTCATCTCCTCATCTCATTCTAAAGTCTGCTGATTTTTAAAACTGTCTTTGTTTTAAAAACTGATTACGAAGTCTTGATTACTCTCGTACATAATTTTTTGTAAACACATCTTGTTGTTTATCATTTTTATTTTCAAAAGAAAAGGTTTTCTTCAACAAACATCTCGGAGTTGCTTATACAGTTTAATCTTGTATTAAACGGCATTAGCAACGTTTTTCAAGAAGATCTACAAAAGCTCCTCCAAGAACCTCCAACAAAATAGCCCCAAGATTACCTCTAATCTAAGGTTGGAACTCACAAATCTCAAGGGCCAATGTGTATATAAAAAGAAGAGGAATATAAAATATATTTGCTGAAAAAAGTTAGGACAAAATTATCTTAAAAGGTTTGCCCACGACTTCCTTTTATAATGCAAAGAAATGAAGAGTTGGAAGCCAAAAGACTCCTTTAAATAAGGCAAAGAAATGAAGAGTTGGAAGTCAAAACAACTCCAAGAGTTAAAAACATTTAAAAATCCGTTTTAGCTCCATTTTAGAAACCGTTTGAAATTCTCACCTTTAAAAATAATAACCAACATATTTTAGCAATAAAAATAATTTGATCAAAAACTTTTATTTTCCTCCATTTTCCAGAAATTAATTAAAATAGCCCAAAATTATGCGGGTTGTTACACTTCCCCACGAACAATGGAATTTCGCCCTCGAAATTCACCAAATGCCTAACTCTCACGAATCAGGCCTATAATCTCCAAAAATAATTCACGTCTCCCAAAAATAAATTAATCACATCTAATCTAGATGCCTAACACGAATATCACCTAAAATTTTCTATCTCCCAAAATTACTAACCACGCAATGAACCCAAAACTCAAGCCCCGAGGGTTGTCGTATACCTAAGCTCTGATACCATTTGTAACACCCCGCCCTCCCGGGGAGAGAGAACGGAGCGCTAATGCGATAAAATAACTAAATCCACAAGTAACAAGGTATAGAGCATCTAAATAAATCAACTATAATATAAATCCACTAATCTCAATCTCTTCAATTACAACAAGTCTCTCGAATAATAAAATAACTAACTCGAATAAAATGCTCCATACATCAAAATAAATAAATAAAAATCTTTCCCAAACAATCCTCGCGAAAATCAATCTCCATAGTGCCCCAAAATCCGCGCTAACCTGCCACTCAAAGAAAAAATGGGGAAATACACAATACGACAGGAAAGATGCTCAACAAATATATTTTAGCGATGAATAAAGCGTAACAACACAAGTACGAATATTCAAATCAAAATGCAAATCTTAATAGCATTTTATCAATAAATTTCTTAACAACACTTTAACCGGGTCACCAGGCCTCACCACATCCGTATATGCTTTATCAAGCCATAGCCCGGGAAACAGGAATCTTGGCGGGTGCCCAACATCCGTGCTCAACAATATTATAATGATAACACATGAATCAAAATAATTTCAACAATTAATTTCCAGATTTCAATGAATTTATCAATTCCAATATGAGTTCAATTAAACAAGAATTGAAAGAGAATGACACTCGCGAGATTTAAGGAGAATATTGTGTAAAACCCCATACCTCAAACCATGATGAGAAACTGACAATCACATCCTCAAGATCAACTCAAAAGATATACAAAATCTCCTCCAATAACCTCCAACAAAATAGCCCCAAGAACACCTCTAATCTAAGGTTGGAACTCAGAAATCTCAAGGGCCAATGTGTATATAAAAAGAAAAGGAATATAAAATATATTTGCTGCCAAAAGTTGGGCCAAAAGTATGTTAAAAGGTTTGCCCACGACTTCCTTTTATAATGCAAAGAAATGAAGAGTTGGAAGCCAAAAGAATCCTTTAAATAGGGCAAAGAAATGAAGAGTTGGAAGTCAAAACAACTCCAAGAGTTAAAAACATTTAAAAATCATTTTAAAATCCGTTTTAACTCCGTTTTCGAAACCGTTTGAAATTATCTCCATTAAAAATAATAACCAACATATTTTAGCAATAAAAATAATTTTATCAAAAACTTTTATTTTCCTCCATTTTCCAGAAATTAATTAAAATAGCCCAAAATTACGCGGGTTATTACACGAACATAGTTCTCGTATCCATGGGTCACGCACATACCTACGTACCCATAGTCAGCGGACTTATCAACTCCCTGATAAGTTTTGCATAGACCTACGTTCTCGAGCTACAAATCAAAGATCCCATGGATTCACCAAGATATGATTGCCCACACGGGCAAACCTCCCGTCGATAGCAAGTAAGATAGGTATGTCATACACACAAATCATCAATGAATCAAATAGCCATTATCATACATATAATATAATATCAACAAGGTACTCACATAACCCTATGATAATTCCCATACGTAGCTTTATATCTCTTTCAATCCTACGTATTAAAATATTATGACTTTACTTCTTTAATTCAATTATCCCCGAGCCTCACACATTACTCAAGGTTCAAATAAGTTTTCCTCAAAAGTATATTTAGTAATAAATCACTAATGCCCTACTGGTTCATATCATCATATCTCCCGAATTACCACGAATTAAACTCCCCTTTAATTAGGGTTATAATCAACAGTTTCAAATCTCTTATAAACACATCCTCTATCAACTAGGATTAAATACCAATCATCACATGGCTCATAGTCTATTGTGTTTCATTCACACTATATGAATTATCAAAAAAACAAACATCCACGCATCCTATAACATCTCTCCACTCCCGACGCCGTTAAGGTTCATGCGAGGAACATCTTGCAGAGCGAAATCCAAACAAGGAGCCCCTACAATACACTACCACTTAACTTTGTCGATTGTGTTGGTCCGTCAACCTCAAATATACAATTGGTATAACCTCATCCCCTCTTTCAACCAAATGTGGTCTGAACTCCCATCTCTATCCATGAGCCATCCCACTAAGGGCTTGTACTACACCCAGTCCTTGCGCAATCAATATTGAGCTTAAACTCAGTCCTTAATATTCAAATTTTAACCCTAAGGCTACCCAGGTGTTATATTAAATCTCCTCTAGTGGACCCATCCGTAATCCTCATGCATTCAAATTATAATCCAACACGTGAATCTAGCAACCAAAATCTCTCCAATTTAATTATCATAATTCTAATCAATTAGATCCCAATCAAATTCTTTCGATTCTTATCTAGGGCTTAGTGATCTTCCCTAAGTCCAATAATTTCCAATTAATAATCACAAAAGATCTACAAAAAGGTTTGGGATAAGAACAAACATTAAAAAGAAACAACTTTAACAATCCTAGGGAGGTCGATCGATCGAAGGCAGGGGGTCGATCGATCGATTGCCCTGGTAACAACCTAGTTTTTTTTCATTTCTTCTACCACGGGTTTAACCATTTTTGATCAATCAAACCTTCATATTAACAACCCAAATGACTTATGATCCTTACTACATGATATATCAACACATGTGAATGATATCTAGTGATCTAAACATCATAGAATCATCAAGAGTTTTAATTAAAAGCATGGTTTATCCTCTTTTTTCAGAAAATTATATATATGATATCTTCAAGCACACACCATTGATTCTCAGAATTTCTTCAACAGATTTATGATTATTTCGTGGATTACTATCTACCTACCACAAGAGTTTGATTCCTATAAACTTCCATTTTTCAGAAATCCATTAACAACTCTATATTTTCATCTTCCAAACATGAAAAATATCATCATTTTATAACTATTCTAACATGGAAAATATACAAACTTAGATTGAAATTATCAAACACTCGCCTCTAATGAAGATCTGATCCTTTGGAGGTGAATAACACAAGTGGTTCTCCCTTTCTCCCGGTGGTGATGGTGGTGGTGACCTTTGGTTCTCCTCCTTTCAAAGCAAGATTTTCTTCTTCAAAGCAATCTTTCTCTCTCTCAGGATGCTGACCTCTCAATTTTGTGTAGAAGAGATTAAATGAACCTACTCACGCTAATCTCCAAATACTTGTAATAAGAAAAAACCCGAAATCACTATTCATCCCCCTTATAAAAATAACCAAAATGCCCCTTTAGGTTGTCTTTTCATTTCCAAATGACCCGTGACCCAATACCAACATCCAAATAGACTTTTTTGACTATTTCAACCCTTTCGAACGCAACGAGGCAGTGGAAATGACTATAAGGTTGATGTAAAAATAAGTTCCTTTTTAATTTAAACAAATTAGTCCCGACACGTCCCATACCACGTCCAACTAAAAATTAAAGTTACTGAATTAACAACTCACTGAAATATCAATAACATCACATTCATATATTACCTAAACATCTTTAAGTAATAACCTGAATCGTTCATTTTAATACCCACAATTCAGATAAAACCCAAATGAATTAATTTATAGTAAAATCCAATTAATCCATTAATTTAAAATATATCTCATTTTAAAAGTCATTAAAATCATGGGGTATTACAAATAACTATTCTTATACGCGAATTCCATCAATGGAAAATGATCATCCCAACTACCTTTGAAGTCAAATACACAGGCTCGTAATATGTCTTCTAATATCTGAATCGTTCTTTCTGATTGCCCATCGGTTGTTGGATGAAATTCAATACTAAACTTCAAACTTGTTGCCATGGAATTCTGTAAACGAGGCTAAAACATAGAAGTGAACGTTGGATCTCTATCTGATACTATTAACACTAGTGCCCCATGTGAACAGATAATCTCATGAACGTGTACACATTCATACTTATCAACAATGTAGTTCATCATAACTGGAAGAAAATGAGCTGACTTTATCAATCGGTTTACAATCACCCAAATAGAATCATGCCCCCTTGGTCATTATGGTAATCCTACAACAAAATCTATCGTTATATGTTCTCACTTCCATTTCGGAATAGGGAATGACTATAACAATCCTGTCTGCTTCTGATGCTCCACCTTCACTTGTTGGCATACTAAACAATTAGCTACAAATTCTGCAATCTCACATTTCATATTATTTCACCAGTAATACTCTTTCAAATCTCTGTACATTTTGGTACCTCCAGGATGCATAGAGTAAACAGAACTCTGTGCCTCATCTAATATATCCTTCTTTAAGGATGGATTATTCGGTACACAAATTCTGTTTTTATAACACAACGATTCATCATTATTAATTTCAAAGTCACTCTCTTTACCATCCAGGATTTCCCATTTCTTCTTCTCAAGGAATGGATCACTGATTTGCAAATTTTGTATTCGTTCTTCCAGTAAAGGTCTTACAGTAACGTGTGCAATTAAAGCCCTCATTTCAGTTTAGTTCAACTCTACTCCTATAAGTCTTAATTCCATAATATTTCCAACTCGTGCACATTGAATACAAGATAAGTACCCCAATGACTTCTAACTTATAACATCTGCAACAACATTGGCCCTCCCAGGATGACGGTGAATGGTATAATCGTAGTCTTTAATTAACTCCATCCAATGTCTTTGTCTCAAATTCAAGTCTCTCCAGGTAAATAAATACTTCAAACTTTGATTGTCAGTGTAAATTTCACACGTATCTCCATATAAAATGATGTTTCCATAATTTCAACAAAAAACAAAAGCGGCAAGTCCTAAATCGTGTAGGATAATTACGTTCATGTGCCTTTAACTGTCTACATGCATAATATATTACCTTTCCATATTTCATGAAAACACAACCCAAACCTCGATATGAAGCATCAGTATAAATCATAAAACCTTATCCATTGAATGGAACAATAAGAAGTGGTGCTGATACTAGTCTAATTTTCAACTTTTCAAAGTTGTGCTGACATTCATCACTCCACACAAATTTCACTTCTTTTCGGTTTAATTTAGTCAATGAAAAGGCAATAGATGAAAACCACTTTATGAATATTCTATAACATCTATGTAATCCTTGGAAACTCCTCATGTCCTTTACATTTCTTGGTCTTTCCCATTACATAATTGCATATACCTTCTTAGGGTCAACATAAATTCCATCTCCCAAAACAACATGCCCTAGAAATACTACCTGATTTGACAAAAACTCACATTTTTTAAACTTAGCGAACAACTAACTATCTCGCAAAATTTCAATACAACTCTTATATGCTTATCATGTTCCTCTTAGCTCGGTGAGTATATTAAATCAACATAATAAAGACAATCACAAATGAATATATGAAAGGATGAAATACTCAATTCATTAAATTCATAAACACAACAGGAGCATGTGTTAACTAATAATGACAAAAAATTCATATGTTAACTCAAATGGCATTACCAACAATTCATAATGACCATAGCGAGAACGAAAAGCTATCTTATAAATGTCACAATCTCTCACCCTTAATTGATGATAACCCGATCTCAAATCAATTTTTGAAAATACTTTAGCACCTTGTAATTGATCAAACAAATCATCAATACGAGGAATGGATATTTATTTCGAATAATTACCTTGTTCAATTATCGATAATCAATGCAAAGTCGCATGGTGTCATCTTTCTTCTTCACAAATAATACCGGAGAACCTCTATCTAGCAAATCTTGCATTTAAACCTTTAACTCCTTTAGTTCCAAAGTTTCCGTTCTATATGGAAAAATAGAAATTATTGTTGTTTTAGGCACTAAATCAATAGTAAACTCTACCTCTCTACTAGGTGGCAATCCTCGTAATTCATCTGGGAGCACATCTGCAAAATCCTTAACGACTGGGATATCTTCTAATTTTTGTAATTCCTATTTGTATCCCCAATATACGCTAAAAAGCATGACACCCTTATTTAACAATTTTCTCGTCCGAAGGGTAGAAATAAGACGATTTTGAACCACATTTATTTCCCAGTAAATTTAAATTATTTCTCCCTTGGCATATTAAATGTAACTTCCTTGTGAAAATAGTCAATCGATGCATGGTAGGAAGATAACCAGTCCATACCCAAGATTATATCAAAATCTCGAATACATAGTGGAATTAAATCAGTGGTCAACTCCCTCTCCCTCACATACAATACATAATTTTTATACATAAGCTCCACTAACATCACATCCCCCATAGGTGTAAAATTATATAAAACACAATCTAGATAAGGATATGGTATATCCAAATGCATGGTAAGTAATAGTGCTACAAATGAATGAGTAGAACCTGGATCAATAATCACGTAACCATGTTTGTTCATGACAGAAAATGTACCTATCTATACCTCTGGAGTAGCCTGAGAACCCTATAAAGTAATATAAAGTATCCTTCCCAGAGCCCTGGAACCACTAGCCTATCATCTACCTCTCCCTCTCCATATGCCTCCAGGTGATGAACCTCGACTAACTGTATCAGATTGCGTCCCTCTTATTAGCTTAGGACAATTCTTTTTGGTATGACTAATCTGATGCCAGTGATAACACTCTACACCCTTTAACATGGGACAATCTAGACTATTATGGCCCTCAGCTTTGCAAAAATAGCATGTAAATGCCTTATACTTCCCATTCTCATTCTTAGGCTGTCTATTCTATTGGCCCATCAATCCTACACCCCTAAAACTACTTTGTGTTCTATTCTGAACATAATTTCTAGTCCCTCCATTGCATTGAAATCTTTGACTCCCCTATTCTGAGTATTCTATATTACTTTCCTTTTGCTGAGATGGATCAAATCTACTCCTCTTTCCCCTCTGTTCCTTATTCTTTATTTCATTATTAACATCAGCTTCAACCATCATAGATTTGTTAACTAAAGAAGTATAATCTAGAATTTCAAGTGCAGTGAGTCTAGACTTGATAACTAAATTCAACCCATCCTGAAATCTGGTGCATTTGTCCTCCTCATAATGTAAGAAATGTAACAAATATTGAGACAGAGACATAAATTTAGTTTCATACTCCCTGACTGACAATCTCCCCTGAGTCAATCATAAAAATTATCTCTGTTTATTCTACTGATATATACGAGTAAAATAATTTTCATATATGACTTTAATAAAGGAATCCCAAGTAATTACCACACCTCCCCCTAAGTAATCAATAAATGTTTTGAAGACTCCCATAAAAAAATTTCTTCAACCTTTAACATGTAACTAGACAAAATTACCTTCTGTGCACCAGGTACATTCATCACCCCAAAGATAGTTTCTGTGTCTCTGACCCAAGCCTCAACTTCTAAAGGATCTACATAACCTGAGAATGTTGGGGGGTTTAATTTGATAAATTTCTCATACAGAGTATTCTTCTCCTCTCGTAGTAATTCCCTTTCTCTTCTGGCCAAAGTTTTCTCCTCCAAGTACTTGGCTTGTTGTTCTTCTATTTTCTTCATAAACATATTTTTCTGTTAAGCCATTAAAGTCATGGCACGAGCATTTCTCTACATATCTGTAAGTTGTTAGGTCCCCCCATCTACATTATTTTGATTTTATTGTTTTACTGTATTTGAAGACTCCTCATCAACCCTCTCATGAATATTTGCTCCATGCATATATTACTATATGTCATACACCACAATTACAGAAACACGAATACAACATTTATATCTAACATAATGATTAGTATTTTTGAAGTTATTATAAATGACCCACACCACAATATTTCTGCCACTGCCTCATCTAGACTCTCTAACCCCCGAATATAAAAACCTAAAGCTATGATACTAAGTTGTCACCCCCGAACCCCATTAGGATATAATTAACTAAATAGTTCACAAACCAAAATTATTATTTATTTATTTATTTTGTAATACACATTAAAACAACTTCAAGGTGAAAATGCGGAATACTGAAAATGCAATCATTTTAAGGAGACATAATTTAAAAAAAAACTCATATACCATTTTACTTATTACAACTAGTACAATGTATAAAACATAACTGATGAGACCCTACTACTATTCACTCAACCTCCTAGACCCGGCAGTGGCAACTTCAAAACCTAAAAATGTAAACATATAAAATCATGAGTTTAAAAACTTAGTGTATGTACTACATATCTATATAGTAAAACTACTATATTAACATCTCACCATATCAATATATATCCATCTATGTTCTAAATTAGGCCACATACATATCCATAGTTAATAAATCCCACATCTCCTATCCATAGGCAGTAATTATATCTTGACTTTTGTAAAGCCATAACATCTCAACATCTCGTCAATTTTAATAAGCCATATCATCTCAACATATATTACGTATACATCATATCCATAATCAACTCAGTAAGTACATTCACATTGGGTTATCAACTATGTATTCATGTTTCCCTCGGGTGGAGCTGAACTGAGTTGATTTTACCTTACACCTGTTAATCCAACCAAATCAATACTGAATCTTAATCGTAAGTATTATCTTAGTATATATATATATATATATATATATATATATATATGTAACCTTCAATGACTATACAACAACAATATAATTCGACTCAAGCCACATTCCATGAAACATGTGTAAAGGCGAAACAATGGTATATATGATGATAAGGTTATGAACATCAACCATAGAAACTACCTCTTAATGAATTCACAACTAAAATCAAGTAAACATAAAAATATATTTCTCAGTATATGTACACATGAAACATGTAGTCAAAATACCCATGGGAAAGAGCAGATAAAAACATTCTTTCATGGGGTATCCAGTATGGCCTCAAATTATTGTCCTTGATACATAATCAACCCATATTCATAAATTGTACATATACAGGTGTCCAAGATTATAAATATGAAAACATATCGGAATATAAATTCCATTAAAAGTGACGGTGTAATGTTTCCATCTTTCTAGAGAAGGTTATGACCCTTTCTTAAGCTCTTCTATTGTTCCTTCAACTACCAAGAATTTTCATAATTTTTATCTAGTATAAATTTCCATGATTTTTGAATCATTTACAGTAAACATAATAAATAGTACATAATTAATGTTTCATAATTGTTTGACTTTATTTTCTATGTCAAACGCTTAACCAAACTGAGGGCATATCTAAAAGAAATATACAAACAATAACTATGTACCAACTTGCAACAATCACTAAGGCCTTACCAAAGGGAGTTAAATTCTAATTTTCGGATATGATATGACTATATGAGTCTAGTTTCATACCAAATTGTAATTTCTCAAATATAGTAAGCAAAAAAAAAATATGTGCAAGTTTGAATAAAAGGGATTTCAATAACAAGCAATATGAGCTACATACACCACTTAACTCACATGTGAACAACTACTTATTATCACAAAGGATGATGGAATTTTAATAAATAATTCATGATAGATATACTTTTAAATAATTATAATACAAGATTAAAACAATATTAATCACATAATTATACCTTGAAAACACTTTAATGATTTTTCTTAGAATTTTCCTAGTTTTTGTTGTAATCTTTTCTTCCTTAACATCTACTTTCTCTTTCCTCAAGCCAAACACTCTTTAAAATCAACCTAGGGGTTTATTTTATGAATAAATATGTTAGAATAATAGTTTTAAGTATACCAAGGATGCCTCCCATGACAATCAATCAAATTAAAACATTTGGCTTAGTAAAAGACAATTTACCACTTAAAGGGAATGGACAGATTTTCCATTTGCTCATAAATTTGGCCTAACTTCTTACTAGGACATACGTTTGATAAACCGTTTATTGTGTGGAAAATATAACTCATATATGCACAACTACATATTTTTCACCTTGAGTCAATTGTTATATTATAAGGGTCAAACCTAGTCTCCAACAGGAACATTTCTACCAAAAATAACAAAATCTTGTGTTTGTAAATAATTCGACATGTAATGATTTATGAAAGTAGGATTAGAATAAACATAATCACTTAATATTAGATATAACAAGAAAACATTATTAATATCACATAAGATAAGTACGATTTAAATATAATTTATCATAATTATATTCGGGTGGTCACATTTACCCTCTGGTGGCATGTTTTTAAGATTGAGTCTAGATATTTGAAAATTTTTATCATATTAACCAATATGTAGTTTAGTGAGTATGTGGTCACTCCCAATGTTCTACATTTTCCCAGGGTGTTCAATGCTCTTATCGGGTCATTTGGGAGTTGTTTCGCGTTCTCATCCTCTAACCGATTGTCTTTAAGATTATGACCAGATATGTACAAATTTTGGTCATATTTTCGAACCAAGAGTCCGGTGAGTATGCGATCAGTTCTTATGATTTACATTAGTCTCCTCTGTCATGTATCGTGTGTACGCCTTTTACGAGGCCATTTGTGGGATGCTTTTGGTTTTTTCCCTGTAGTTTCATGTCTTTAAGTCCACTATGTTACTTAGCTTGTAGAGATAATTTAGAGAGATAAAAGATTCTACTCCTCTTCAATGGATTTCATCCATTAATTATAATGAAACCACTCACATATTTTTCATAGTGAATATATGCTAAAGCCAAACCACATAGATTCTTGTGCTCGTGATTAATCTTTCATCTCTTCTACTACTTTACTACATTATATTATTTGCACCATTGTCATGTGAGATTTTAAACCAGGGTGGATCCCTTGAGTGAAATTTAGCATCATCATTTTTCCCCATCCATGGGAAAAAATTAAGTTTTCTTTTTAACCTTATATTGAATACTTCTCTTATTGTCGCTTGTTGTGATCGAATCCCACCATTGTTGGGACTAAATCAACATTGAAATAGATCGACTTGGGTGTTTCTTAATCATTATTGGTTCATCTTTTTTTAGGTTTTATACGTTTTCGTTCTTCGCTCTTCTTATTTACTAATTGTGTCTCACCAGAGCTCGCCCCTGATCCACCTTACAGTGTCGAGGCCAACTCAAGGCAACCACTTCAGTAGTCATAAATGGTTGATATGGTAGCGATGCTGAGGTCCCTTATGTCCATCAAGTAACAAATGTAATAGTATCTCATGGTCTTCATCTAGGATATCGTGAGAAGGGTTCTAGATGTTGTCGCATTTACATTGATAACTTTGTTCGCAACAAAGGGCGCACATTCAGTAGCCTGGGGACCACCGTCAACTCCAATAAATGAATTTTAACACCACCTCATGAGGAGGTATATCGTACACCAGCACACTCTCATGAGTACACAGTCAATTTCTACAGGTTAAATTGGTCCTATAAAAGATGTTTGTGCCTCTTAAAATGTATGATTGATTGTTGTTTTGGGGTTTCTCCCTTTGAGACATGTTTCTAATCCTAAATCTTGATCTTTGAAAATTATAGTCATGCTTTCAAACTAGGAGTCACATGGCTATGCAGTCATTCCTTACAAGTTACATAGGTCTCGTGCAAAGTATTGGTGCCTCTTAAAAGGACATTTGGGGTTTCTCCCCGTAGATGCATATTTTTTATCCTAAGTCTACAAATTTTTAATTTTTTTAATATTATAAAATTAGAATTCATATTCTTACATAGCCAATTCCTGTGAATTACATTTGTCCCATGCTAGGTGTTTATTCTGTTTATGTGGTAGTATGGGGGCTTACTGTGTTTTTTCCTTGAAGCTACATATTTTTAAGTCTAATTCTAGATATTTTAAAAGTTTAGTCATAATTTAAAATTGGGCATACCATCACTAGGTTATTGGTTCTTACAAGTTACAATGGCCCCATGCAAGGTGTCCAGTCCTTTTACGAGCCCTTTATGGGTTTTCTTACTTTAGCAGCATGTTTTTAAGGATAAGTCTAGATATTTGCCAATATTGGTCATATTCTCAAACTGGGAGTTTTGTGAGTACGAGGCTATTTCTTACGAGCTATATTGGTCGCGTTTGAGGTGTTCGTGTCTCTTACGGGGCCATTTAGTTCATGTTTGTGGGTGTCTTCCTCTAGAACCATATTTTTAGCCTAAGTTTAGAAATTTGAAAATAGTTATAATTTTCTCAAATAAAAATTTCCATGACTATGCTGTTAGTTACTACGAGTTACATAGTTCCCTTCTGTGGTGTTCATTTCTTTATTAGTGTTGTTTGGCCCTATTTTGCATTTTTTTTCCTCTCACGAAATGTTTTAATCGTAAGTTTATACGTTTACAAATGTTCACCACATTTTGAAATTGGTAGCCTCATGATAATGCGTTAGATCTTATTAGATACATTGGTCCCGAATGCGGTGTTTATGCCGCTTACAGGGTATTTTGAGGGCTTTTTTTTATTTCCTTTTTAGCAACCTTTTTTTAACTCTAGCTGTAAATATTTGCAAATTTTCTTCCAATTCTTAAACCTAAGGTCTCTGAACTAGGTGGTCAGTTCCTACGAGTTAAATTGGCAATCTACGAGTTACATTATATATTCGGACGAGTTTCATTGACATGATGCCTGACTTTTTCACTCATGCGACATGTTTTTAAGAATAATTCTAAATATTTGAAAATTTTAGTCATGATCTAAAGTTCAGCGTATCGTGACTGCATGATCAATTCCTACAAGTTACATTGGTCTTGTGTGCGATGCGAGGCTATTGGGTTGATTTGGGTTTTCTCGCTATAGCAACATGTTTTTTAGACAAAGTTTATATATTTCCAAATTTTCAAAATATTCTAAAATCTGGAGTCCCGCGAGTATGCTATCAGTTCTTAGGAATTATAATGGTCATGCTCAATAAAGGCCTATTCTAGGGTTTCTTTGTGTTTTTACCACCTACCAACATGTTTTTAAGACCATATGTAGATCTTCGTAAATTTTAATCAAATTCTTAAACCAGGTTCATGTGACAATACAAATATTTCTAATGAGTTAAACAAGTCCCGTGTGAGGTGGTCATGGCTCTAGTGGGGCGGGTTGGGGAGTATTACGGGTTTTTGTGCTCTAGCACCATGTTTTAAGCTGAAGTATAGATATTGCAAAATTTTTGTCTCCTTCCCAAAATGGGAATCCCGTGATAACATGATCAGTCATTACGAGTTACATTAATCCCGTCCTAGGTGTTCTTGCCACTAACGAGGCATTCAGGTGATGTTTTAGATTTTTGGCCTCCAGTAGAGTATTTTTAATCCCGAGTATAGATATTAGCAAATTTTCATCATATTTTTAAATTGGGTATCCCATTACTATGTTGTCAATTTGTACGAGTTACATTGTCCCGTGTGAGGTGTGAGGTGTTCCTAACGCTTACTAGGACATTTTAGGTGTTCTCCCTCTAGTGACATCTTTTATGAAGTCTAGATATATAAAAAAAATCTCATATTCTCAAACAACAATTCCAGTGATAACGTGTTCAATTCCTACCAGGTAAATTGGTCGCATGTGAGTTGTTCATTTCCCTTACATGACGATTTGGGGTTGTTTTCGTTTTTCTCCCTCCCGATTTATGTTTTTAATCTCGAGTCTATATATTTGTAAATATTTGTCATTTTTATAAATTGAGAATTTCGTGACTACACAATCATTTCATACAAGTTACATATGTCCCGTGCAAGGTGATTTTTGCCTCTTACAGTTCCATTTGGTGGATGTTTAGGATTTTTGCCCTCTAGCTGCATGTTTTCCAGCCTATGTCTAGATCATTACCAACATTTTTCATATTCTAAAACTAGAAGTCACGTGAGTATGTGGTCATTTTCTATGAATTACATTTTTTCTGTGCGACGTGTTCATGCCTCTTACAGGGCCGTTTGGGGGTTGTTTTGTTTTTTCGTCCTCTAGTGCCATGTTTTTAAGCCTATGTTCAGATATCTAAATTTTTTCATCATATTCCCAAAGAATACATCCCTTAGCTATGTAGTTAGATTCTATAAGTTACATTATCCACATGCGATGACTTCGCTTCCCTTATTTGATTACTTGTGGGTTATCTCAGTTTTTTATCCCCTTGAGGCATGTATTTAATCCTATGTCTCGATGTTAACATAGTTTAGTCGTATTCTAAAATAGAGAGCAATGTGACTATGCGAACAATTCATATGAGTTAGAATGGTATTGTGGGAGGTGTTCTTTAACCTCACGAGAATGTTGGAGGGTGGGACATTTTGGGTTTTCATCCTCTAGAAACATGTTTTGAAGACATATTCTAGATATTTGCAAATTTGATTCATATTTTCAAACTCAGAGTTTTGTGCATAAGTGGTCAGCTCCTACATGTAACGTTGTCCGATATGAGGATGCTCACTGGGCCATTTTAAGGTTATTTTCTCTTTCCCCTGAAGCAAAATTTATTAAGCCCAAATGTAGATATTTGAAAAGTTTAGTCATGTTCTCAAAAAAAGAGTCCCATGACAATGCAATCATATCTCATAAGTTACATTGGTCACCATTCAGGGGATGTTTTGGATTTTCTCCCTCAAGCAGAATGTTTTTACTCACATGTTATAATTTTGTGGCATGTGAGCATGCAGACAGTTCCTACGAGTGACCCTAGTCACCTGCAAGTTGTTTGAGCCTTTTATGGGGATGTTGTGGGGGCAGTTTGATGTTTTATCCATCTAGTGGCATGATTTTATGAATAAGTATAGATATTTTCAAATTTTAGTTATATTCTAAAATTGGTATTTCTAAGAGTATGAGGTCAGTTCTTATCGGTTACATATGTTTTGTATTATGTGTTCGTGCCATCAGTGGTGTCGTCTGGGCATGTTATGGGTTTTATTCCTCTAGCACCATTTTTTAACCATAAGTACATATATTTTTTGTTTTATTCCTATTCCCAAACGGGATTCCCGTGATTACGTGGTTAGTTCCTAGGATTTTTATTGGCCCCGTGTGGGGTGTTGTTATATCTTACAGGGCCATTTTACATTTTCAGACTCTAACGACATGTTTTTAATACTAAGCCTAGATATTTTAATTTTGTTCGCATATTTTTAAAGTGGGATTCCCATGATTATGCAATATGTTCCTACGATGTACATTAGTCCCATGACGATGTGTTCTTGCCTCTGCAGTAGGTGTTTGGGGTCTATTTTTTTTCTCCCTCTATAGACATGTTTTGAAGATTAAATCTATATATTTACAAATTTTTATCATATTCTCAAATAGGGACTCATGTGACTGAATGGTCAGTTCCTACGAGTTACGTTGGTCATGTGTGAGGTATTCATTCCCATTAAGGGGCCGTTTGGGGTTTGTTATGGGTTTTTGTGCTCTACGGACAATTTTTTAAACCTAACTTTAGATATTTACAAATTTTCATCATATTATCAAACAAACCATCTTATGATTATGCTAATAGTTCTTACGAGGTGCATTGGTCCTATACGAGGTGTTCGTTCCTCTAACATGGTCGTTTATGGTTTGTTTTTAATCTTCTCCCTCTAACGACATATTTTATGACCGAGTTAAGCAATTTGCAAATTTTCATCACATTATTAAATCAAGAGTCCCGTGAGTGTGCTGTTTGTTCCTATGAATTACATTGGTCCCGTGCGAGGTGTTTGTGCCTCTTACAAGGCTGTTTGGGGACCGTTTGAGGTTTTCACCCTCTGGCACCATGATTTTATGCTTAGGTTTATATATTTGAAAATTTACATCATATTCTCAAAATGAACATCCCGTGACAAAGAATTCAGATCCTACGAGTTACATTCATTCCATGTGAGGTGTTCATGTCCCTTATGTGGTTGTTTAGGGATCATTATGTCTTTTTCTTAATGGAAACATATTTTAAGACTAATTCTATAATTTGCAAATTTTATTCATATTCTCAAACCCAAAGCCCCGTGGGTATGTGGTCTGTTCTTACAAGATACATTGGTACGATGCGAGTTGATAACAAGTCAATTTTTTTGGGATTTTCCCCCTTAATGACATATTCTTAAGCCTAAGTGTGAATATTTGCAAGTTTTAATCACGTGAGGTGTTCATGCTCATTACGGGACCATTCCGTGGATGTTTTAAGCTTTCGCCCAGTAGTAGTATGTTTTTAAACCTATATCTTAATCTTTGAATATTTTAGTTGGTTCCTCAAACTAGGTTTCATGTGACCATGCAGATATTTCCTATGAGGTAAATTATCCCCACACGAGGTGCTCATGTCTCTATTGGGGCCGTTTGCTGATGGTAATGGGAATTCAAGCTTCATCCCCATCTTTTTAAACTGAAGTATAGATATTTCCAAATTTTAGTCTTATTCCCAAGACGAGAATCCGGTGACTACATGGTCAGTTCCTGCGAGTTAAATTGGTCCCAGTTGAGGTGTTCATGCCACTAATGGGGCTATTCAGTTGATGTTTTGGGATTTTGGCCTCTAGTATAACGTTTTTAATCCTATGTATAGATATTTGCAATTTTCATCATATTTTTAAAGGAGGATTCCCGTGTGCCTTTAGTTCCTACAAGTTACATTGGCCCCGTGTGAGGTGTTCATGCCTCTTTCTAGGACGTTTTAGGTTTTTCCCTCTAGTACCATCCTTCAAGGCTAAGTCTAACAATTTTAAAAAATTTATCATATTTTTAAACAACGACTCCCTTGATTACATGGTTTATTTCGATAAGGTACATCATTCTCATGCAAGGTGTTTATTCCTATTACGCGACTATTTTTTTTTTATCTTCGCTCTTGAGATGAATGTTTTTAACTTGAAGTCTATACCTTTCGCAATTTTTGTCATGTTTATAAATCGAGCATTTCGTTACTATTCGATCATTTCATACGAGTTCACAGGTCATGTGCGAGGTGATTGTGCCTCTTACGGTGTCGTTGGGTGGATCGTTCCCATTTTTGTTTTGGGCTTTCTCCCTCTAGATGGTTGTTTTTAAGCCTATGTATTCATTATTGCAAAGTTTTTTCATATTATAAAAATGGATGTCACATGAGTAAGTAGTCAACTACTAAGAATTACATGGGTCCAATGCGAGGTGTCGTTGCCTCTCAAACGACCGATTGGCGGCAATTTTAGGTTTTCTCCCTCTAGCACCACGTTTTTTAACCTAAGTTTAAATATTTACAAAATTTTATAATATTCAAAGAAAGGACACTGATCACTTGGTGGCTATCTTCGATTTTTACCCTGTAGTGATATGTATTTGATACTAAGTGTAAATATCGACGTAGTTTAGTCATATTCACAAATTGAGGGTCATGCAAGTATGCGAACATTTCGTATGAGTTACGATAGTGCTATGCGAGGTGTTGGTGCCCTCAACTGGATTTTTTGGGGGACATTTTGGGTTTTCAACATCTATATACATGTTTTTATGTCTAATTTTAGATATTTGCCAATTTGATTTATATTATCAAACTCACAGTGGCGTGTATAAATGGTCAACTCCTACAAGAAACGTTGTCCGATACAAGCTGCTCGCTAGGACATTTTGGCGTTATTTTGGCTTTTCCCTCAAGCGTAATGCTTTTAAGACAAATTATAGATATTAGAAAATCTTATTCATCTTCGCAAACCAGGAGTCCCATGAAAATGTGATCAATTCCTATGAGTTACATTGGTCCCTTGTAATGCCCCTTACAGGGCCATTGAGTATTTTTTTTTAGATTTTCTCCCTGTAGTGAAATGTTATTAATCGTAAGTTTGTATCTGAAATTTTTTTATTCACATGATGTCTACTGTCATATTGGTAAGGAGACAGTTCGAACGAGTTACACTGGTCTCGTGTGAGTTATTTATGCCACTTACGGGGCCGTTTTGTGGGTAGTTTGAGGTTTTATCCACCTTGTGGCCTGATTTTAAGAATAGTTTTAGATATTTTAAACTTTTTACCATATTGACAAATCAGGAGTCCCAAGAGTTTAAGATCAGTTCCTACATGTTACATTGGTCACGTGTGAGGTATTCGTGCCTCTAATGGGGATATTTGGGGATTATTATGAGTTTTCTCCCTCTGGATCCATATTTTTAACTTTTAGTATAGATATTTTCAAATTTTACTGTGTTTCTCAAAACAGGAATCCCGTGACTACCTTATAATTTCATAAGAGTTACATTGGTCCCTTTTGGGGTGTTCGTTCCCCGTACGAGGTCGTTCAAGGGACTATGCTGTCAATTTCTACAAGTCACATCATATTATTAAACTAGAAGTACCATGACTATGCGGTAAGTTCCTCCGAGTTACATCTGCCCCATGTTAGCTCATGTCTCTTACAGGGTCATTTTGGATTTTCGCACTCTAGCGGCATGTTTTCATGACTAAATCTAGTTATTTTATTTTTAGTCAAATTCTCTAACTAAGAGTCACATGATTACGCTGTCAGTTCTTACAAGGTACATTGGTCACATTCAAGGTGTTCTTGCCTCTTAATGGGGTCTCTAAATGGGAAATTTTTGAATACGCGATGAGTTCTAATGGATTACATTGGTTACAAGAAGGTGTTCATGCCTCTAACAGGGCGGTTGGTAGGTATTTTAGGTTTTTTCCCTCTAGATCCATGTTTTTAATCCTAAGTTTATATATTTTCATAATTTTAACATATTAGCAAAATGGACGTCCAGTGACTAAGTAGCCAATTACTTACGTGTTACACTTGTCCCGAGGGAGGTGTATATGCATATTACGATGCCATTTGGGGTTGGCTTTAGTGTTACCCCTATAGCGGCATGTTTATCATCATGTCTAGATATTTTAAAATTTTAGTACTATTATTAAACGCAAAATCATGTGACTTCTGGGGTGGTTTGTATGAGTTACCATAGTCCCATGAATGGTGTTCATGCCCATCACATGGATTTTTGGGCTATATTTTGGATGTTTCTCCTCTAGCGATATGTGATGAATACTAATTTTACATATTTGTAAATTTTTTTAAACTTGAAACCCTATCAGTACACGATCAGTTCTTACGAGTTAATTGGTTCGAAGCGAGGTGTTCACGGGGTAATTTGGAGTAATTTTTTGCATTTTTTTCTGGTAGCAACATGTTTTTGAGCCTATTTCTACATATTTACAAATTTTAGTCATGTTCTCCAACTTGGAGTCCTGTGACTACACGTTGAGGTCATACGAGTTACATTGGTACCGTGCAACATGTTTGTAACACCCCGCCTAATTAAATACCGGGTGGCCAGTCCCATACCAAATTAAAATAGAATATACAGTTGGCTCATTATTAGCATCACTGTCGAAAACATTTACAACTCACCCAATAACCAATTAAGCGGGTGTTAAAAACTTTCCAAATTTTAATTTCAACAAAACCATTTTTAGTTCACAAATAACACTACACATATTATTCTACAACACTAATAACCGAACAGATAACACAAAAGAATTTAGATACATTAAGAATAAACATTCCCAAGTAATAAATCCAATACAGTAATCCCATCAATAGTAAATGTATTAAAATGACACGAATACAAGAGTATTTGACTCAGATAGAAAAGAGATAACGGAATTCCTTTGGACGACATGCCCAAACTAAAAGAACAATGTGAATCAAATGAAGATAGGCGTCTAAGAAATACTCCATAGCTCCATAGCTCCATAGCTCGTCATAATCCGCTAAGGTTGGCATCGATATAGAAGATACAATAGAAAAGAAAATATGCAAGGAAATGGGTCAGAGCCCTATGTGAAAATGATTTCGAAAACAAAAAGTATTTCCCAAGTGCAATAAAGCATTTATTATGTACATGATAGTATCCAACTCTCACTTTCTATTCTCATTTCTCATCTAGAGTGCACACTTAACATTTCCTATTAACCTCCAAGTTAATGGTTCCTCTTCACTAATTTCCATAATATGATTTCCATCCCATATCATAACCCTGTATGTCACATACCATACGTCATATAATCATTCGTATACATTTCCCATTAACATGAATAGTTTCTCGTTAATAAGAATTAAGCTTTTCCAATCTATACGAATAAACATTCATTAACTTAATTCAACCCCCTTTCTCTATTCACCGTTATCTACAATTATCACATAGTAGATTAATTTAACCACAATATATACATTCATTTAATTCATTATATATATACATATATAATACGGCACCCCGAGTCATAACTGCGGTGCAATACATTGCTCTGCTATCATGTCCCAATATTGCTGGTCGCCGAATAGGGGACTAAAGGTTCGGTAAGTATTTCTCAAACCACAAATAACAACACAAAAATTGGAGGCGAACATAGTTCTCATACCCAGAGGCCACGCACATACCTACGTACCCACAGTCAGCGGACTTATCAACTCCACGATAAGTCTTTCATAGACCTAGGTTCTCAAGTGACAAATCAAAGATCCCATGGATTCATCAGGATATGACTGCCCTCATGTGCAAATCACACACCGATAGAAAGTAAGCTAGGTATGTCATACACAATAATCATCAATCAATAAAATTGGCATTATCATCTACCTATAATATAATATCAACAAGTAAATCGCACTACCCTCAGATAATTCCCATACGTAGCATAATATCTCTCAAATCCTACGTATTAGACATTATGACTTTACTTCTTTAATTTAATTATTCCAGAGTCTCACTCATTACTCAAGGTTCAAGTAGGTTTTCCTCAATGTATTTATTCAACAGAAATTCACTAATATCCTATTGGTCTGTATCATCTTATTTCTCGAATTACTACGAATTAAAATCTCCCTTAATTAGGGTTAAAACCGATAGTTTCCAATCTCTTATAAACACATCTTCTATCAACTAGGATAGAATACCATCATCACATGGCTCATAGTCTAAAGTGTTTCATTCACACTATATGACTTATCAACAAAATCAACATTATCGCATCCTATAACATCTCTCCACGCCCGACATGGTTAAGGTTGATGCGCGGAGGGTCTCGCAAAGCGAAATCAAAATAAGGAACCCCTCCAATACACTACTACTTAACTTTTTTGATCGTTGAGGTCCGTCAACTTCAAATACGCAACCATGATAGCCTCATCCCCTCTTTCAACCTAATGCGGTCTGAACTCCCATCTCTATCTAGGAGCCATACCACTAAGCACTTGTACTACACTCAGTCCTTGCGAAATCAATAATGAGCTTAAACTCAGTCCTTGATGTTCAAATTGTAACCCTAAGGCTACCCAGGTGTTATATTAAATCTCCCCTACTAAACCTATCCTTAATCCTCATGCATACCCATTAGAATCCAACCCATGAATCTAGCAACTGAAATTTCTTTCAATTTAATTATCATAATTCTAATCAATTAAATCCCAATCACAATAATTCGATTCTCATCTAGGGCTCACCGATCTTCCCTAAGTCCCATAATATCCAATTAATAATAACCAAAGACTTACAAAATGTTCGGGATAAGAACAAGAATTAAAAAGAAACAACTTCAAAGATTATAGGGAGGTCGATCGATCAAATGCAGGGGGTCGATCGATCGATGGCCCGGATAACAGCCCAGTTTTCTGCATTTCTTCTACTACGGGTTTCATCACTTTTGATCATTCAAACCTTCATATTAAACACCCAAATTCCTTATAAATCTTACTACATGATCTAGCAACATATGTGAATGATTTCTAATGCTATAAACATCCTAGAATCATCAAGAGTTTGAATTAAAAGCATGTTTTTATCCTCTTTTTCAAGAAAATTATCAACATACTATCTTTAAGAACACAACAATGATTTTCAGAACTTCTTCAACAAATTGATAACTATTTCTTGGTTTCCTAACTACCTACAACATGAGTTTGATTCCTATATATTTTCAGATTCCATAAATCCATTAACAACTCTATCGTTTCATCTTCTGAACATGTAAAATCTCATCTTTTTCTAACTATCCTAACATGGATAATATACAAACTTAAATTGCAATTATCAAACACTTGCCTCTAATGAAGATCTGATCCTTTGGGGTTGTATATATCAGGTGGTTCTCCCTTTCTCCGACCAACTTCCGGTGGTGGTTGGTGGTGGTTACCTTTGGTCTTTAGTTATCCTCCTTTCCAGGCAAGCTTTTCTCTTCCTAAGCAACCTTTCACTCTCTCTAAGAAGATGACCTTTCATCTTTTTGCAGAAGAGATGAATGAACCCACGTTCAACTAATCTCCAAATACTTATAATAGGACAAAATCCGAAATCACTATTCCTCGCCCTTGTAAAAATAACCTAAATGCCTTTTTGGGTTGTCTATTCATTTCCAAATGACCCGAGACTCAAAATTAACATCCAAATAGACTTTTCTGACTATTTCAACCATTTCGGATGCAACGATGCAATCGAAATGACTATAAGGTTGATATAAAAATAAGTTTTCTTTTTAATTTAATAAATTAGTCCCGACACGTCCCATACCGCGTCTGACTAAAAATTCAAATTACTTAATTAATAGCTCACATCAATATCAATAACATCACATTCATATATTACCTAAATATATTTACGTAATATCGAGAATCATTCATTTTTATATCCAAAATTCGGAGAAAACCCAAATGAATTAATTTAAAGTAAAATCCAATTAATCCATTAATTTAAAATATAATCCATTTTGAAAGTCACTAAAATCACGAGGTATTACATACTTCCCTCCTTATAACATAATTTTGTCCCGAAATTCGAAAAGATAAATCATACTAGTAAGGTCAACTCTGATGTAAAATTACGTTGTAATTCGTTTGTATTGTTTCTATTAGTAAGGTCAACTTTATCCATTAATTTACTGATTTTTTATTTGTATTTTTTGTATGTTATTGTGTTGGCATCCTATGTTGTTGTGATAGAGTATAATAACCGTATGCGTACTATGTTCACAGTTACATTATGAAAGCCTAATCTTTTCATTTCCAAGCGTGTTTTTAATGAGAATTAAAGACCGTTCTTTTCATAGCGGATATTTTATCCGAGTTTGTATTTTGTTGAATCCTTTAAGGAAAATGGAGGGTATGAGGTGTGTTAGTCATGCACGTGTGTTTGGAAATCGCATGTTGGTGTAATGTGTGAGCCCTCGGATGATTGGAATTGTTATTTGCGATTCTATTTTTTTTATAAACTATGTGGATGCCAAGCCGATCGTCATTCTCTTTGAATGTTAAACTGGAGTCGGAATTAAATCATTGGAAGCCTTGAATGGTCCTATTATTAAACAGTCTTCTCATTTGGTGAGTTTATTTCTATGAATTTATTAATCTATCTTTATAACTAATGTTAAATGGAAGAAGTGTATGTATGTTAGTGCGCCCTCTACTGTTTACTACATGTGCAGTCGCCCAGGGAATTTATCCAGAGATTTCCCTATTGATCCCAATTCTAAATATTCACTAATAAGAATCCTAATACCACATCATGACTAAGCTTCCTGTCTTCAATGATGGACTCGGTTACGTTCTTCGCCACTTCCCCCTCTCTTTCAAGTACCGTGGCATTGGACACGAGGTAACTAAAATGGATATGTGGTGTAATATATATGCTTCTTTTATTTTATTTTATAATTTTTAATGCTTCAGAAGATCGTGCCATTCTTATTGAAAAGTTTTATTGAATTTGAAGAAAAAACGGTCGTGCTATTCTTATTGAAAAGTTTTACGTGTATACTCATTAGTGACAAATTTAGATCTACTGAATTAGGAAATTCCCATTTTGAATCCTCTGTCATTTAGCACCCACTTTAACCATATACCTTTCTCCCTCATTTCTCACCCACGCAAATGAGATTTCCCCTCTCTATTCGGCTGGCCGCAATGGCGTTCATATCTACAAGGTAAACTCTTTAATCCGTATTTTTAGACTTTTAGGCATTAATTTTAAATTTTGGGGTTAGGGTTTTAAATTTCTGTTAGTTTGACATCGTTTCTTGATTTATGTATTGCAGAGGTTAGAGTTTTGGGGTTTCGTTACGTTTTTACACCATGTTTTTATTCATCAAAACCATCAGGTATACTCATCAACACCATCTGCCCTCTTTTTTTTCTCTCATTTATAATTTTTGTTTTTTTGTAAATCTTGATTGGTTTATGGGAAAGAAACTTATGGCTCAAATGTGATATTGCAGTTAGATGTGGATAAGGCTTACGACTTGACCTCTTAGTTGTTCTTGATATCACCTCAAATGTGAATTCTCTAATCGAATGCAATAGAGTATGAATTTTGGGGTTCTAGGTATGTTCAAATCTATAGTCTTTCATTTATCCTTTTTAGTTCGGGGTAGATGGTGTTATGATCTATAACTTTTCATCTAAGTTCAAAGTATATTACAAATTTAAAAAATTTCAAAAATTTTAGAAAAAATTCTTACAGAGTTTTTTACTTAACATGTAAGAAATTTTAAAGAGTGGAAGAGTTCTTTGGACGTGTTTGACAACAAACCAATAGCTATGTATTAATTATAATGTGCATCATACCTTATGAACAGTTCTTTGGATGTGTTTAACAACAGGCCAGTAGCATTGTATTAGTTCTAATGTGCATTATACCTCATGAATAGTTCTTTGGACGTGTTTGACAACGAACCAGTAGCTATGTATTAGTTGTAATGTACATCATACCTTATGCCCACAGTTCTCTTCATCCTTGGAACAGTACAACTGGATGTGTTTGATTTTCTTAATTATCTTAGATTTTTTTTATTAGCTGTAATATGCATCATACCTTATGCCCAATAGTTGCCCATTTTTATATGAAAGGTCCCAGTAGTTATGTATCCTTACACTTGCAAGCATAAAAATCTTCTTTGTTTAACTGTGTATTAGATTGGCTCATATTTTAGTCAATGTATTTTACTATCTCATATTTAGTCAGTGCAACAACAACTGTAGCAAGACTTAGTGGCATTTTCCACTGTTTTGAAGTAATTAGTTATTGTTTTCCATTTTTGAGATTTTTTCAAATGGGGTATTAATCATAAGACTTAGTGAAATGATGATCGGTGTTCTACTCAACAACAATGATCCAAGTGACTGATGTGGTAACAGATTGTATGAAATATTAAAAGCATGGTTTTTTTAGATTTATTGTATATTTTAATTTATTTATGTTTATAATGATGTACATTTATTTGACTATTCATTTTATAGCCTCCAAAAGTGTCTCCAAGTAGTGACTTCTATAAATGTACATCACTATAAATGTGTTAGGAGTGAGATTAAGCAATCCAAGACGATTACCAATTGGAAATGTTAGATAAGAAGCTGGTATGTGAGTGAGACTCCAACAACATATGTAGAGATTATATACAAAATACTGATTATAGCCAATGATATTTTCTTCCTATTTTATGTTGTTTTCTTTCTAACGATATACTGATATGTTTTTTGGCTTATTAAAAATTTCATTTTTCAGTGATGTGTTAATTGTATTTAAACAAAGCTTAGTTTTTTGATAAACAATTGGAATTGCTCTATGGTATTAATGTTTAAGTCAGTGAGTATGCGATTATATACATAATGAAAAAAATCTGATAGGGTTAATATTAAGAGAACATGGGTTATATCAGTCCCATATTTGGGGAATTTTCATTTTTATTCTCAATTTCATATTATAATGAATTTCTTTAATGATTTAATGGATCCCGGATCCCTTATATTCAAGGATGGAAATAAGAACGCTTGAATTGTGCGAAGGTTAAGGGATGAAAAATTTATGGTATTCCCATTCCTAATTGTATGAAATATTACATGCTAAGTAGAGAGCAACATTGAGAGTGATATGAACATCAATGCCAATTATAGTTTTGAATTTCTCTATAGTAGTTGATGTTGAGTTTAGCTTCGGGTAAACTATGTGATCCCCTCTTAGACTAGGTTAGATCGATCAGAATAGCCTCAGTCGAGGGTTTTGTCGTACTTCAATGCGTGTATGCCTATTAATTTATAAGAGTATGCCATGAATGTGTTAATTTTTGTGTATATAATCATACACTATTATTAAGACTTAATTTCTTCATCCATGTTGTGTGTTCATTATTGCAGACTTCCTGTACAGGCATCGAATTCAATGTACCGATTTTATTATTAAGCCTCATTTTCTTCATTCATGCCACGTGTTCAACAAAACGTCAATTTGTAGATGTATGGCTAAAAAATACCCATAATCGCAATATGTCTATGTTCCATGTAATTATTATTCTCTGGATATGTGAATGTGTGGTGTGTAGATGTAAGGATGACTTTAAAGGTTGATCACTCAAATTTTACAAATCGTCATTTCACGACCTCTATTACAACAAAATAAAGTATTTGATCAAATTTCGAGCCCCAATTTTTTACGTGTGTAAATATCCAGGTATGAATTTCAATATCAGTCTTGATACGCGTTGATATTACAACTTGAAAGCAAGCTGATTAAAAAAGCAAAATTCCTAATACCAGATATGTTGTTGAGACCTGATACATGATATACTGGTACCTGATACCTAATATGGGGATACCCGATCAACAACATTCCTGTTACTGATACCGAAATGGATCTCATATATGCTATTTTTTCCCTCCATATCCATGTTTTACCTCAAATATGAGATCCATTCTTTGAGTTTTAGTGTCGAGTCTCTTTTTTATTATTACTACATCACTCAATTCATGGGATTTTCAGTAAGCTCTATATTCTGATTTGAAATTATGTAGTTCTATTTTAATATCATTAGTGATCAGTAATTTAAAGTATTGTAAAGACGTTTGCGTGAAGCAATACTAAGATAGTATTGTAAAGATGTTTGCGTAAAGAAATACTAAGATAGTATTGTAAAGATGTTTGTGTATGTACATATTATAATTTAACGATGTTTAGTATTTCGATTGTATCATTTAGAAGGACATGAACTACTAATAATATGGTTCGTCAATGGATGCAATAGAGCAGTGTTGGCAGATTCCATTTTTTGTAAGAGGTTAGTAACTTCCAATTTTCTGTTTTTTGGCATATTCCATTTTTTTGGCTTTTGCAATTAGCTCAACTAGAGGAAATTTCAAAATCCTCTTTTCTGTTGATTAATGGGAACATACCTAAGCAAAAAGCACATCTTTTACAAAGCACAATATGCAGATTTTAGAAAGCATAATATGCAGCTTTTAGAAAGCTCAAAAAGTGCAACTTTTCTGTTGATTAATCGGCACAATAGCATGCAATTATATGTGGGCAAAATGCAGATTGCTTGATTTTAGGGATGACGTGAATGTTACGGCCCACTTTATCTTTGCTAAAGCCCCAACGATTTATTTCAACAATTTCTTGATTTCATGAGGGACTAATTTTGCATAGTATATTCTTCTTTTGTACTTTGGCAGGTTTGATTACATATAAAGCACCATATATTCTTCCTTTTGTGCTTGGTGGGTTCGATTACATAATTTGCACTATATAGAAGTGTTACCGGTACATTTTCCCCATTTTTGTGATTTATCATTATTAAGGTTGGATTTTTTTTTTTTACTTTGTAATTATTCTATTGCAATTGGAATTTCCTTCAATTTCTGCCCACGTTCTAGATGAATGACACAGATGTGAACGAGAGCATTTCACCTCCCAGCTCATAGGTTGGTGGGGTTGGTTATGATGATCAGAGGGCTTTGGTTTCTGTTCCGGATTTGACCCCTTTATTATGTCCATGACAACATGAAGTGGCGCAATGCTTTAATCTTAATGTTACTGGTGTTCCAACTCAACCTGTTGTACTTTTGAATCTTCCCTGCATGGCTCCTGTTTCTCTTCATCGTGATGATAGTCACACTAGTAACATGGTAGGAGTAGTCTTTTACTTGAGTGTCTGTTATTTAATATACGAGAGAGTGCAAATACTCCCCCCCCCCCCCCCCCCCTTTTCCTGTTAATGATAGTTTATTTGAGTTTTTAGTTTCAATATTTCAATTATAAAACCTTATTTATTCTCCAACTCACTCTTTTTTGTTATTCAATTTATTAGGAATCATTATTTACTTATCCTTTTATCATTTTGCCTACCACTATTTTTGGTTATCTTTCATATATCTCATGGATTTGTGTTTGCTATCATCACATTAATGTGATATGTTTTCCCCAATTCAATAATTTATATTTCAAATTTGCTTGGTTTCAATATAATCGTTCTTTTTTTCAGATCTGAAAACATTGTTTTCGTCCTACAGCTAATCTCAAAATAAGATTGAAATATGATTTTCATCAACCATCTAAGTACTGCGAAGATTCACTCATGATCCCGAGCACTTCGAATGTAACAAGAAGATGGGAAAATGTGATAAATTTATTGATATGTCAGGTGCCCATGGACTAAAGCAGGAATTATCGTTTCTCATAAGTAAGGTGTGTCCTTGCCATATTTTACCAATCAAAGATGCATTTAAAGAACATATGGATTTGAGGAGAAATAAGTGGCTCTAGAATTTCTGGAACATAACAATATGCTCAAATATACGAGGCATTTAGACTAGGATGTCGAAATGACATTTCAACAGGTAGTATGTTATTGATTCATTCTTTTTATTGAACTTTATCAAATCATATATTCCTTTAACAGTGTAAATCACTAGTACATTTGCATAGATTTAAAGGATCTGTAAAGAAATTTAATGTCAATTAAGCCCCAAGTTCTTTTGAGTTTGATTAATTTTTCACAAGAATTGAATTATTTTAATTGCTTACTTTTGACTTTTGGTTCTAATGTAGGGCTAAAGTACTCAATAACTGAAGGAGATTGAGGGGAAGGTTGAGGACAATCATTAGTCTGGAAGAAGGGTTAAATATGTTGGAATGGGGTATTGTGAAGGTCAAGATGAATTTTTGTTAGATGAATTTTAACTTTTAAAATATTTTTGAATTGATCGGTATCCCTTACGCAAGGTGGATAGTCCATAAAACAAAAGATATTATATCCATTTTTTTCTTCTAAATTTGATACTTTGCTCTGATTCTCTATAATTGGGTATATTTGGATTGTGTTTCTTATACTGGGTACAAAATGGACTATTTTTTTTGTTGGATTAATTTATTTTCTTAAACAAGGTCGATAGTCCTATAAATAAAGGTTATTCTGCCCAATTTTTTAAATTTTTTCCACACATTTGAATTGTAAAGAAAATTTTATGGCTTAGATTTAGACAATTCAATACTTTGAAAATATACACTTAAAATATATAAAACATTTATTATTTCTATTATACACGACTTTATAGTTTTCAAAATTATATGCATGTCATTATAGAAATTTTTTGTCGTTTTACGATTGCGTATTTTAAATATTTTGTCCCTTCGAGATTATGTGCTTTAAAAATTTTCAACGTGCCTTCAGGCACGGGCATACCCTAGTATATATATATATATATATATATATATATATATATATATATATATATATATAATAAAGTAAAAAACTTAAGTATGTCACAAGTGGAAAAGATGATGTCATAAATATAAATTTTTCCTGCACTACCAAATTTACTCCTCTATCATTTGAGTTCCCCCTTGTTTCCTACACTCAATTTTATCTCCCACTCTTACTCAAAATTCAAAAAAAGGGTAAAATGGTAAGTAACCTTATTCTCTCATTTCACACGTACCCTTCGCTGCTCTCCCATACCACACAAACCCCAAAACTCACTCCTCTCTCTCTTAGTAATCTCTCCCGCGGCTCACTTTCTTTCTCTCCATGCAATTTCTCATTCCGAAGTGGTTGGTATGCCCTCTCTTTGTTTCCATCCATGTATATGATTTGTTACTTTCATGATTTTTTTTCATTTCAAATGATCAAGAGCAGTCAATTCTGATTTGGTACACAAGCAATGTAACACATTTGGTATTGAAGCAGTAGGAATAAATTTTCATAGCAATCGGGTATGTTTCTGAATCTGTTTCAGGGTCGGTTTCCAGGTTTGATTTCATAGAAACTGGGTCTATTTCATAGGTCATTCATTCCAAGAACATAGCAATTGGATCTATTTTGTTTTCAAAAATCGTTTGTGATTTTTGGGTATTGGGTATGAGTATTAGACTTCTGTTTTGATATGGACTCCAAATGTTAGGGTATTGTTCAGAGATTGTAGGGTATTGTTAATATTTGTAGATATTGGTTATGAATATTCTATTTGAATATTATGTTCAAATTTTAGAGTTCCTTTTCCATCACATCTAAAATAAAATAAAAACTTGCACGATCCGGATTGTGCGTACTTAGTGTATGTCAGAACCTGGTCGGTTCTAAAAGCAGGTACTATTTTTGCCAATCTCTCTCAAGTTATTATACGAGTTATCAACTGTGAAGTGAAGATGTGTTGAAGATATAGGTTAGAGAGAGATGAGTAATGTGCCAATTCGAAACACACCCGTGACATCCTCTTCGAAGACAGCCCATTGGAACAACTTTGTCAATGTAAGGTAAAGTTTAACACTCATGGTTGTGCATTTAATATATCCTTTGTTGGGCAAGGTTTCAAGAAGTCTTTTTTCATCATTAATCTTCAATTTACTTGGGTTATTGGCAATGGTGACTTTTGGAATCGCAATTGGGTTGGCAGGCCCATTATTCATTTGTTATTGGCAATCATAATTAGGTATGTTTTTTTTTTCAAATCTCTCTTTCCTTTTTGTTTCGACCTCTTCTTTGGGTCTATCATTTGTACTGGAAATTTCAGTTACGAGTCTACAAGATTAGAATCTCTAATAGACACAAAATATTTTTCTGAAATGGAATCACAATATCACTTTATCTATCACACAATATATGCTTGCTTTTTCATCAAAGAGTTTCAAAATTCATTTATTTATTAACTAATGAAACCAATTAAACCCCAATATTCAAAGTGCCATTAAAAATGACCTATAAGAAACATTTTTATTGATAAGAAAACATAATGAATACGGAGGATGTTCTCATTAAATTAGTATATGAAGAAAGAATAAATAGAAGATGACATCAAAATTGTGTTATACATCAGCAGTAACATGAACTATGGTAATATAACGAGATTCATACCTAGTAACCTATATAGCAGGAAATTAGTCTTTTGGAAATATAACTTCTTTAAAAAGTAATTTTGCCACACCGTGGCATCGGCAGGCAACAAAATTGTTTACTATGTTTATGATTGAGCGTTGAGTCTTTGTATTGTCTATGTTAATTATAAACTGGTTTGTCTTGATATTACAGTGTACTCACTACTTAGTAGGTAACATCTATCACATTGTAAAAATGATTTTGATCAACCAGTGACTTTAAGGAGGATATCACATGAAAGTGAATTCCTAATAGGTAATCTTTATATCAATTTTTTGTTACTATTTTAAATTTATTTTACGTGGGTTGAATAATCAAGCATTACTCTCTTACGATGTTAAGCATATGAGAGAGTGAGCTTCTTACACTTTTTTCTTATTTTGGATGGATAAACTTTTATTATGCCCATGAACATCCGTCACATGTGCAGTGCAATGGTACCAGATTGTATCTAATTTACTATTGTATATTCCATGACATGAATGATTTAATTTATGGTATTTTTTTATACCAGATATGCGCTCTAAATCCCAAGTTCATTGTAGGAACCACAACAATTGGTTATATGGTTCCAAAGCTTCATTAACATCAACACCTTCATAAGGCATTTTGCTAAGTCAATACTCCTGAGTTCAATGTCCCTTTGTTTCTATTTGTGCATACATATATAGATTATTTATACTTTTGAGTTCATTTTATTAGTTGTTTTATGTGAGTTCATTTATATAAGAATTCATTTTATACTATTATTTATGAATTCATTTATATATGAACACACTAGGCGATGTCGCAAATACATGACTCATTTCCACTAGGGCTCCATGGGCAAATTTTGCACTACTAATGATGATTAGAGTTTCTGCACCCATCCAGAGACTAAAAATCAGATCTAAATGTACATTTTTGTTAAAGACATAGTCATCTAAAAATGTCTGAAAGTCATTCCGATATCATTACAGGGCCAACTGATATACTGCTGCAACCATCGGGTATATTTGTTTTGATGTATATTAGTCATATATACTGCTGCAACTTATATGACTAATATATTGCAAATATACTGATGTATATCAGTTGGTGCAATATAATAGCAGTATAGTTGTTCTAATAGCAAATATACTGCTGAAAATCGAGAAAATGAAAAAATATACTGTTGCAACCGTCGAGTATATTTTCCATCAACTGGTAATGATATCAGTACATACTGATGGCAAATATACTACTACAAATATACTATTCTAATCAAGAAATTATAGCAGTTCATCGGTTCTGACGACAGTAGTTCAAATTATAATAATGAACAAATGAGTTGATGAAACATTTACTGAACCATTTTTTTTTATCTTTTTTGGGTACAGAGGGAAGGTTGCAACAAGAGCTTATTCAAGACCACATACTAGACCCCAATAGGTAAACCTGGCAATTCATGATATGGATAGAGGTTACTTCATATTCATTCCTCCTCGAACTATTAATTTTGAGTGTAAATTATCATAAAATTATATTAGTGGTCTGATTCTTTCATTAGAGCATTAACAAACAAATCATGATAGGAGTAACCAAGTGTGAGACTTATGAGTCTACAATGTATTTTAAAATCTCATTTGTAAGGACTGTTTCTATCTGTGCAATGGTACCAAATTGTATCTCATTTACTATTGTATCTTCCATGACATGAATGAATTAATTTATGGTGATTTTTGATTCCAAATATGAGCTCTAAATCCCAAGTTTATTATACACACCTCAACAATTGTTTCTATGGTTCCAATGCTTCATTGACATCAACACCTTCACAGGGCATTTATCCAAGTCAATACTTCTGAGTTCAATGTCCCTTTGTTTCTATTTGTGCATACATATATAGATTGTTTATACTTTTGAGTTCATTTTATTAGTTGATTTATGTGAGTTCATTTATATATGAATTCATTTTATACTGTTATGTATGAATTCATTTATATATGAACTCGCTAGGCGATGTCGCAAATACTTGACTCTTTTCCACCAGGGCTCCATGGGCTAATTTCGCACTGCTAATGATAATTAGAGTTTGTGCACCCATCCGGAGACTGAAAATCATATCTAAATAGACATTTTCATTCAAACTTAGTCATCTTAAAACGTTTAATGGTCGTTCCGATATCATTACATGTCCAGCTGATATAGTACTGCAACCATCAGATATATTTGTTCGGATGTATATTAGTCATATATACTGCTGCGGCTTATATTACGAATCTACTTTATATGACTAATATACTGCAAAGATACTGATGTATATCAGTTGCGGCAATATATTAGCAGTATTGTTGTTCTAATGGAAAATAAATTGCTGAATATCGAGAAAATGAAAAAAAAACTATTGCAACCATCTGTATATTTGCCAGTAGCCGGTAATGATATCGGTACATACTGATGGCAAATGTACTGCTACAAATATACTATTCTAATCGAGAAATTATAGCAGTTCATCGGGTTTGATGGCAGTAGTTCAAATTATACTAATGAAAAAATGAGTTGACGAAACATTTACCGAACCATTTCTTTATTTTTTTGGGTACAGAGGGAAGGCTGCAACAAGATCTTATTCAAGACCACATACTAGACCCCAGCAGATAAACTAGGTAATTCATGATCGGGATAGAGGTTACATCATATTCAATCCTCATCGAACTATTAATTTTAAGTGTAAATTATCACAAAATTATATTAGTGGTCTGACTTTTGCATTAGAGCATTAACAAACAAATCATGAAAGTAGTAACAAAGTGCAAGACTTATGAGTCTACAATGTATTTTAAAATCTCATTTGCAAGGACTGTTTCTATCTGTGAAATGGTACCAGATTGTATCTCATTTACTATTGTATCTTCCATGACATGAATGAATTAATTTATGGTGATTTTTTATACCAGTTATGAGCTCTAAATCCCAAGTTCATTATAGGCACCTCAACAATTGGTTCTATGGTTCCAAAGCTTCATTGACATCAACACCTTCACAAGGCATTTATCCAAGTCAATACTTCTGAGTTCAATGTTCCTTTGTTTCTATTTGTGCATACATATATAGATTGTTTATACTTTTGAGTTCATTTTATTAGTTGATTTGTGTGAGTTCATTTATATATGAATTCATTTTATATTGTTACGTATGTGGTGTCTGCTACACTACACACATATGCATGAGTCAATAAGACAAATCATACACCAAATTTGTAAAAGGTAATTTTTTAAATTAATAACTTTACCTGGAAATAATTATACTAAATTTGGGATCTCTATTGATATGTATTTGTTTGAGACTTTAATCAAAGGTATTTTAAATAGTTCTATATTTTAATAATAATTTATGTTATGTAAATTTAGAAGTTAGACTACATCATATAAGTTATATTTTCAATCAAAGCAGTGCCATTACGCCACTGCTATTGTCGCTATTGCGACAACAACCCAGCCACTGATGCTACTGCAATAATCGGCTAACAGTCGGTGTGGAGTTACTGATATTTTTTTATCAACTTACATTGGTTCCTTCCTATTGTGTTTGTTAATATTAGCTTACTTCATACTGTTAAATCTTAAGGCTTTAAGTGCACTGAGCGATACACAGTATACTCGCCGAATGATCATTATTTGGGTCATTTGCGCTTTGTAGCCTCTTACTACTGAATTTTCAAATTTACTGATGAATAGGTCATAGGTTCTTTAGTATTTGTTATTGTTAGTATTTGTTATAGGGTGGTTCTTGAAGTGTAGTTGGATTGAAACCTCCAATATAGATTTAGTAAATAAGTGAACTTTTGTGTTACTAAAGCTAATTTCTTGATTTGAGACTATTTTAGATAAGCTCCTCTTTTCTTGAAATTGATACATGAATGGCACGACATGAAATTAAACATTTTAATCCGTAGATTTGTTATTATATTCATTTGGTTTCTACTCTTGATGTATAAGAATGTACATATCATGATGAAATTCTTGATGTGAACTATTGCAGAATTAAGAATCAACTTTGCATATATCATGAAGAAAACCCTCAAATCGACTTCCTTTGTGAAGCTATAACATTTATTGGGGGTGCGTTAGAGGGAATAATGTACTAGACTTGAGCGATGGGATTATTGGAAACATGAAATACATTAAAGACTTGATAATTCAAGCTCTCCTCCCATGGATTGCTTGTAATAACCAGCCCTTTTGGAGATGATTAAATTCTATAATTAAGTATAATTTGGAATTTGGAGAATTTCTCGAAACAGTGATTTTTGGGATTTTCGAGGATTTAATGATTATTGAAGGGTGTTAATAATTATTTTGGGACCATATAGGTCGAAATATTTTATTTATATGTCGACGTGGAGTATTGCGACAAAAGAGGTAAGATTTTGAGTAGAAAACCCGCATGTATTTATTTTGGGTTGGAATAGTGATTTGCGGTCAAGTACCTCGGATGGGAATTTCGACTGCGCCATAATTCTCGGAATGGCCGAGATAGTCGGAAAAGAGTGTCCGGTTGTCGAAAATGAGTTTCGGATATTTTTAGAGGTAAAAGTAACTCGTAATTGGGGAAACGAGTCATTTTTGGGTTTTAAGGGTTTAAAACCCTTTTCTTCTTATTTAAAGAGGGAGAAGGGAAAGAAAAGAGAAGGAAAGAAAGAAAAGAGAGAGAGGAAGAAGAAAAGAGGAGGAGAAATGGAAACTCTGGCCAAACTCCGCCGGATTCGACTCGAGGTCGTCGGATTTCCTCCTCCAGGCAAGTGTTTACTTGCTTTATTTACTTTTGTGCATTAATCTCATATCACATTTGGTATAAATATGATTTTAGGGTTAGAACCCTTAAAATAAATTGGGTAAAAGTTGATTATGAGTTTACATATTGATGTAGTGTAAATTCTTAATGATATTTAGTGTTAAAACCATGTTAATGGAGTATAAAAATGAGTTGAAATGTTAAGTTGGGGTTTTTATGGTTTTAGGGTTTAAAACTAAGAGAAATGATTTAATACCCCAAAATAATTGATGTGTTAGTTGTAAAACATAGATTAGATGTTTGTTGAGTTGTTGGATAAGGTTAGAAACAACAAAAATGGAGAAAAATGGAGTTTGGGAGTTTGGGGAAGATAATGAATAGTGAACCCGTAGCCTTTGGGGTCATTTTTGGCCATGCAGATAATTGATTTAGCTTTCGGCCAAAACACAAAAGTTGTAGATATTTTCGATACGGTCGCGTGAGCGCCGACCGCGTATTTTTTTGAATTTTATACGATTTGATATGATTTTTACAAGATGATAGCTCCGGGTTGAAAGTACCAACTCATAAATCAAATCGGGAATTGGAAAAATAAAGGCTAGAAATTATTGTGTAGATGTTTGGGATGATTTTTGGTGTAGAGTAGAAACCATGAAAATGAATTTGGATTGATTTTTGGGTATTTTGGAGTTTGAGAAATCGCCCAAACTGTGACCCTCGAACAGGCCGAATCGATTCGGGTACAGGCCGAATCGATTCGCCTAAGGGGAATTGGGTCTCTGCAATGGGCCGAATCGATTCGGGTACAGACCGAATCGATTCTCCATTTACAGACCTGTTTGCAGAATACTTTCCGAATCGATTCGGATTGGGAACCGAATCGATTCGCCTCCCCGAATCGATTCGCTAAAGGGGCGAATCGATTCGCTTAGGTCAGAATTTCTAGTTTTCTCCCTTTAAGAGTATGGGGAGTTGAATTACCAATTAGGATAATTTGGGGGTATATATATATATATATATATGCTTCACTTAGAGGAGAATAGTATCATTGGAGATATCCAATAAAATCTTTAGAATAGGATTGAAGTATATAGTGATTATTAAAGTAAGAAATACTTTGGATTTAGAATCATGCAACCATGAAAGCATGATTACGATTCCTGGAGGGAATCTTTGGGATATTTAGTCATCGCTAGATGCTATAGGCCACTAAGGCCGGTTATATATATTCTAGGAAGAAAATATAGGATATGTATATACTGTGTGTTTTAGGTATATATATATATATATGATGATGGAAATGATTTTGAAAATATATAAATGAATATTTTCAAAATGGAAAAATAAATGTTTTTCATAATTAATAAAATATGGATTACACACCTCTCTAAATCGCTATCATAAGGGAAGTTGCATTCGTATGGTGAAGCCCCCTGGCTAATGATGCAGGGTGGATATAGTCCTATAGGCCATGTGAGCGTTTGTTGTTATATTTTCTGCGCTGGTTAGGAGATTCCGGGTGTGGTCTTGACTATCCCGCAGGCACATGGTCGCTTCCCGACCTCTTTCGTTATAGGATCCCAGGTTGTCTTGGAGGCCCTGGAAGATGATAGCCATTTGGGGGTGCGCACAGTGGAGAAATCCGGTCGGGCGGTCTTAGAACGCGTTTATATTAAAGCAGTTCAGAATAATGGATTTGCTTTAATTACATTTCCTGGATATAGGAAGGGAAATGGGTTATATATATTTTCGCTTCGGTAACACTTCCCGGATGGAAGAAGGGATGTGGAAGCATATGTTTTGACCAAAGCATTTTTATGATAATGAAAATGTCTTTGAATACATTTCCTGAGTATAAAAAGGGAAATAGGATAATTGATAAAGGAAAAGCTTTTTATGTTAATAAAATTTGCTTTCAAAAAGTATATGGTTTGTTAAAGCAATTCATGATAATGAATTGGCATTTATAAATACATTTCCTGGATATGAGAAGGGAAATGGATGATTTTGAAATGAAAAGGATAAGTATTTATAAATACTTTATATATCAAGTAATCCTCAGTCCGGGAGATATTTATATTATCCGGAAGTATATTGTAGATGTATGTACATGTATAAATTGGGTGCCGAGGGTCTAATGAATCCCGACGATCGACCGTGCCGCATAGTAGTGTATCGGGGGGGTTCCTTGTTTGGATTTCGCTTCGCGAGACACCCCACGCACGAATATGGCACTGTGTTGAGACTGGGGAGAAGTTTAACCCTTAGTGCTCTTATATCATTAAATGTTTATGGTACATATATATTATATATCTTTCTGTACTGAGGGACTGGCGGATCTCAAAGATCGACCTTGCTGCATAGTAGTGTATCGGGGGGGTTCCTTGTTTTGATTTCGCTTCGCAAGACACCCCACGCACGAACATGGCATAGCGTCGAGATTAAAGTGAAGTTAGCCCTTAGTACATCTATTTGACTATCTAGGTTAGATAGTGGTTGGGTATTAGACTAGTTTAGCAGGGTAGCTTGACTAGGATGTTTTTCGGGATGCGCTAGGTGTGCACTGTTAGAGTAGAGGTGAGGGGTATCTCATGGGAGTGCGATACCAATTTAATTATGAGATAAAACTATTTTTCTAAAAATAAAGCATTTATGCACTTGCAAAATATTTTCAAAACATTCGGGCTCTGACCCGTTTGTCTACTCTCCTTTCCTTCTCTATACTATATATATATAGGTGTCCAGACACAGGGACGCCTGGATGGAACTTCCTTCGAGTCAGACGTCTGCTGCATCAGCTGTGGATGCTTGCAGGACTTTCAGTAGACGCTTCCCTTCTTGTACTCTAGATAGGAGGTACTGTATACACATTTGGGCCAATGGTCCAACTGCATTTATTTATTCTTTTAGAGCATTCGATATGGTTGTATATTTGGACCGAGTGTTCAGTTATTTTAGTTCCTTTCATTTCCATTTCAGTTCATTACGCATTTAATTGTGAATGTTTTAATTTGTGCGCTAAAAAGACTAGTTAGATAAAAGTTTTTAACGGCCACCTAATAGGATATTAGTAATTAAATGGATTTTCGACAGTGATGTTAAGGATGATCCATTTGTGAATCCAGTTTTAATTTAATATTGGAGTGATCGCCCGATATCTTATTAGGCGGGTTGTTACATTGCTTTGGAGTTGTCACCCATACACTCTCTAAGTGCCCGTTTGGGGGTGCAACAACAAATTTATAAAAGGTATTTAAAGATCTTATTTCTATTTATTAGCCCTTGACATTTTTACTTAATGTGAATTTTACATAATGATAATAATTATTATTATAATAACTACGATAATTATTATTATTTTTATGATCTGTTTATAGTTCGTGCTTGAGGAGCTGATCGATTGACGAAAAGCGTTGTTGTGCAGTAGCTCCCATTGTATCGATAGTGGTGCCATTATATAAAAGACGATGAAAATGAGATCTTTAGTCGGATGGAAGATAGGAAACCGATATATCAAGCATCTTCCATTTCTTTTTTTCCTTCAAAAGTTTTTTCATAAGTCAAGATGATTTATGTTGGTAATATTGAGAACTTATTTATATCTTTTGTAAAATATTTATTTTAGTTGGACACATTATGTACAATGTTATTGTTTGGGCCTTTCAAACTATGAAAGAAACTAGAAATGGGTCCTCCATATGTTATACATATCAAAATAGACAATGATATTATATTTGAATTTCAAACTATTAGTTTTGTTATTGGTGTATTTTTTATTTCTTATATAGGGCGGATAATCCTATAAATAAAGGATATTTTGCCCAAATTTTTTAAATTGTTTACAATTATTTATTTTATGTAAAAACATTAGACTTAAATTATACATGACTTGATATTTTGAAAAAAATTCTTCGTGCCTTCAGTCAAAGGGCAATATGCTTAACTATAGGATCTTGAATAGGTCGATGTCGGCTTGACTACTCCATATATGAAGAGGCTGCTTCCGTGTCTCAAACCCTAGACTAATCGTAACTTCCGTGTCTCAAACCCTATATATACACACACACACACACAAACACATACATATAGTCACATCATCTTTATACATATATATATACTAATCGTGCACCCCATGGTTAAGGCCACTTAGTGCAATGCATACTCTGCTATCATGTCCCGGTGCATCAATCACTGAATAAAGGACTGTTGGTTCAATCTCTCACGAACCATAAATTTTAAATCACATAAATTGGAGGGTAGTATTTTCCCAAACCAAATGGGTCATGCACATACCTACGTTCCCAATCACCCGTCGAAACTATCCTACATCTCAGATAGCACGTAAATAATTTAATATTCTCTAGGTACAAGGTTAATATCCCCCCATTGGGTCACCAAGGATACCACTATCGACTACGCGAAAAACTCCTCCCGATAGAAAGCAGCGTAGGTATGCAATACATAGAATAATAATAATCATAAATAGGCATTTCCACATCCTATTAAAATGTAAGGTATTCGCATAACCCTTACCTGTATTTTCATGTGTGGTATTCTATCAACACCACTCATAATATAATTATTTCATTTATTCTCTCTCTTAAAATTTCCAAGGTTAACTCACTTTCCAAATATTTAAGGTATTACTCTACGAATATTCCATTGCAATTCTGCACTATGCTACAATCACCAAATTACGATTACCTATCTCTAAACAACTGCTTAAACCTAATTGGGCAAAAATTACAATTTTCCTTGTTTTGGACCTGTCGTTTGAACTAGGTCAGATGTCATTTGAACAATATCTCACGAGATCCATTCTCATTCGAATGAAGCTCAATCTTGTTTGAACGAGATTGAGCAGGTTTTACACCCTTAAAAGTTTCGTTTTCCACCATTTTTAAGCCTAAACCTCTAAAATAATCAGCCCAAACACTAATCATTCAATTCCAATCCACCACCTAACATCTATATATGATTTCCAACAATATATCATCATTAAATCATCACTAATCATCAATAAGTTCAAAATCCCGAATTTAATTAATAAGAACCCTAGTTCTCAAATTATATGCGTAACTCTAAATTAAAAGTCAGATTTGTTTCTCAATTTCAACAAAAAAATTTTGAATTTCTATTCTACATGCAAAGGGGTTCTATTCTTGATCAAAATAACTCTTGACCCATGATTTATATTCTATAAATTCACCCAATTCAATCCAAAATCATTAATTCAATTCCTATACTAACATGAGGAAAATTATTGCTAATAGAAAGTAAGTAATAAACACTTGAATCGATTATGATGTTTTGATCCATTAATGAAATTGGAAGACTTGTTCCTCGTCTTCCGATTTATGCTTTAGTGGAATTTGTGGTTTGAGTTCTTGAGTTTTGCACCAGGAACACCTACATCTTCCTTTGTGGTTCTATCTCCCTCTCTCTTAGGTTTAGAAACTGACCGACTTCTACTCACCCATGTACACTTATATTTAATTATCTAATATTCGTCCGTATTAATTCCCCAAAAATCCAAATGATAAAAATACCCTTATAGGGTGCCGGTTAGGCCTAAAAATATTATGGACTCCAAATAAAATACATGGGTAGAGTTTTTACTATTATGACCCTCCCTGACTCAATGGCGAAATCAAAATGGCAGTATGAGTTACTTAAAAAAATTCACTTCTTTAATTAATTAAATTAGTCCCGACACGACTCACATGTGCATCCCGACTTAATATACCAAACTGTCATATTTTTCAATCTGGACAATTTATAAAATTTAATAATTCCATATAACACATCCACACAGTGATACTCAATAATTTCAATCAATAAGTTTTAACCCTTGGCACGCTAGTTAATAATTATTTTAATCCGAATTAATTAACAATTAATTTATCACATTATAATTTAATTAATCCAATGATAATAATTAATCTCATAATTATTTAAATCATAAAAAATACGGGGTGTTACAGCCCTCTAGCGGCATGTTTTTAAGAGTAATTAAAAATATGGGGAAATTTAAGCCATGTTCGCAAACCAGGAGTTTTGTGAATGGGTAATAAGTTCCAATGAGTTACATTGTTCTGTCGGAGGAGTTTGTGCCCCTCACGTGGCCATTTGGGGAAAATTTTGGATTATTCACTCTAGCGACAAGTTTTTAATCCTATGTCTAATTCTTTGAATAAATTAGGCATGTTTTAAGTTAGGAGTGATGTGACTAGTTGGACAGTTCCTATGAGTTACATTTGGTCTAAGAGATGTGTTCATGTCTCTAGTGGAGCTGTTTTATAATCGTTTTATGTTTTCTCCGTCTAGTAACATGTTTTTATGACTTAGTCTATATATTTACAATGTTCCATCATATTCTCAAACTTCGAGTCCCATGGGTATGAGGTTAATTCTTATGAGTCACAATGGCCCTATGTGAGGCGTTCAAGCTTCTAAAAAGGCCATTTTGTGTTTCTCCCTCTAGTAACAAATTTTCAGGGGTAAGTTTAGATATTTACAAATTTTAGTCATATTCTCAAACCAGCACCATTAGAGAACTCAATTAGTTGTGACAAGATACATAGGTCCGAAGCAAGGTGTCCTTGATACGGAGAAAATATTACGCATTTCACCCGTTAACCTACGCGTTATTATATCCCTAGGGTACCTTAATCTCTACATTTATTCTCGTTAACAAGACAACCTCATATTTATATATATGCATGCTTTACAGGGGTTAATTGAGCTTTTGTAGTTATTTCGGTGCTTATGAAGAAGTTCATACGCATTCCAACGAGTCTCTTTACAAATCCGTACGCAAAAGGGAAATTTAGACATTTCACATCTTAGGTATTCAACACAAAATCTGACGAAAGTTGTAGCCATCTAGGTGAGCTTTGCGTTGCCATAAATGATGTGTGAATTCAATCCATCACGAAGAAGTTACGTGAATTTCAACGGAAGGGGATTACAACAAAACTAAAGTAGAAGAAGGATTGAAAAAATAGGGGAGCGACTCAATTCGACCCATAATTAATCGATTCTCTTAGGGGGGAAGTATTAGTTATTTCAGTTGCCGAATCGATTCGTCTAATTGAAATCTTTACAGAAACATTTGGCATTGAGATTTCTCCCCTCTAACAACATATTTAATCCAAATTCCAATGATTTTAATTTTTTTGTGATATTCTAAAATTGAGAGTCTTGTGAGTATACGGTCAGTTCCCATAAGTTACATTGGTCCAGTCCGAGGTGATCTTGACTCCGATAAGGTCATTTGATTGCCCTCTTATGTTTTCTCTTGATAGTGGCATGTCTTTTAGACATTTTGCATAGTCGCTAATTTTTAACATATTCTCAAACCTAGAGTCTCGTGAGTATGCGACCAGTTCCTTTGAGTTATATTTCTCCTATGCAAGATTTCCATGCCTCTTATGGGGATTTTTGTGGGCTCTTTTGGGATTTTAACCTCTAGCACCTTGTTAAGAAGCCTAAATGCACACAGTTATGAATTTTCATCACATTCTCAAAATGAAGATCCAATGACTATACGATCAGTTCCTACAAGTTCCACTTTACCCATGCGAGGTGCTTGTTCCCCTCAGGGGGGCGTTTGGTGGTTGGTCTAGGTTTTCACCCTCTCGTGACATATTTTTCAGCATCTATGTTAATATTTGAAAATTTTAGTCATACTCTCAAACAAGAGTCATGTGACTTCATGGATACTTCTTATGATTTATAATACGCTAGGCGAGGTGTTCGTGCCCCTAACGGGATGTGAGTGCGCCATTTTGGGTTTTTGAAACTAATGATAGATATTTGTAAATTTTATTCATATTACCAAACTGGTAGGCTCGTGTGTACACGATCATTTCCAACAAGTTACATTGGACCGATACCAGGTGTCCGTGCATCTCACGGGGCCACTTGGGCTTGGTTTGGATTTTCACCCCATAGAGGAATATTTTTAGCTTATTTCTAAATCTTTGCAATTTTTTATCATGTGTCTGAAACTAATAGTCCTTTGATTTCGTGGTCAGTTCCGACGAGATACACTAGTTCCATGTGAGGTTTTCATGCCTCTTATTGGGCCGTTTGGGGGCAATTTTGTGTTTTCAACATATAGCATCAAGGTTTTAAAACAGTCTAGATATCTGGAAATTTTAATTATATTTTCAAACTGCGAGTCCCGTGACCATGCAGTCAGTTCCTTTTAGTTAAATTATTTCGAAGTAACGTGTTCGTGCCTCTAACGGAGTCGTTTGACATCCATTTTGTGTTTTATCGCTATATCGACATGTTTATAATACTGAGTCTATAATTTTCAAATTTTAGTCATATTATGAAACAGGAAGTCTAGTGATTATGCGATTAATTCCTATAAGGGACACTAGCCTCGTTCGAGGTGTTCGTGCATTTAATGGGACTATTTGAGGGTTGTTCTGTGTTTCCGACCTCTAGAGGCATTTTAAGACTAATTATAGACATTTTCATATTTTTAGTCATATTCTTAAAATGGGATTCATGTGAGTGTGCAATCATTTTATACAACTTACGTTGGTCCCATGCGCGGAGTTTGTGCTTCTTATGGGGCCATTTATGTTTTTTTTAAGTTCTACGCTTTAACGACATATTTTTTTGGCATATTTTTAGATATTTTCAAGCTTTATTCTTATTCTCAAACTAGGATTCTCTTGAGTATGCGTCTATTATAATGAGCTATGTTGGTCCCGTTTGAGGTGTTTGTGCTTCCTACGGGGCACATGTGATGTTGTTTTGGGTTTTATCCCCCAACGACATGCTTTTAATCCTAAGTGTATATGTTTGAAAGTTTTTTGTCTGATTCTCATACGGGGAGTCATGTGACTACGTGATTGATTCCAATGAGTTACCTGAGTCATGTGCCATTTGTTCTTGCCTTTTACGTCACTGTGTAGAGTTTCTTTTGTGTTTTTTCCCTCGAGCAACATGTTTTAAGCCTAGGACTGTATATCTTCAAATTTTAGTTACAATCTCAATTCAAGAGTCCCGTGACTATGCGGTCAATTCCTAACGGTTACATTCATCCACTAGTGGTGTTCATTCGTCATATGGGACAAATATAAGGATCTTTTAGTTTCCTCCATCTAACAATGTGTTTTTAAACCTAAGTCTAGATATTTGAAGATTTTAGTCATATTCTAAAACTGGGAGTCCTGTGACTACACAATACATTGATTTGTCACGAATATTACATATTCGCGCCCGTTATCTTTATGCATTTTAGCACTTTTTATGTTCCTTATGCCTATATTTATGCTCATTAACAAGACAACCATGGTTTTGGATATATATATATATATATATATATATATATATATATATATATGTGCTTTTAAGGGATTATTTTAGTGTTTATTGGTATTTGAACACTTAAAATAAGGATTAGTCGCATGTTAGAGAAGTTCCACCGTCGGACAGTACTTCATGGTAAATTTAGTCATTTCAAATTTCATCTCCAACTCAGTGGAATTCCATGGAAGCGTAGTTCATTGAGTCAACTTCACGTGATTGCAAATGGTATGTCCTTCGGAGTTTGGACAAATAAGTTATGGCCATTTCAAAAAATCACTTTTTCTCCCATGTGAAGTGAAAGAACACCACAAAATAGGGGACCGGTCAATCGATGAATTAGAATAAGCCTTTGAAAGAGGCAGTGGGTTTTTTCCCTAACACGCAGTCGACAGGCCACTAACCACGGTTGCCGATATCTGACACTTCTTTTATTTGATTTTCTTTTCCCATTTTTTGTTTTCTTCTTTTCTCACATACTATAAATAGAAACTTTGTTTTATTTTGTAAACGTCTGTCATTTTAGTTAGTTTTTAGGATAGGTTTTTAGAGCATCTCTCTCTTAGGTTGACCTTCCCATTTTGGGTTTATAACTTTACTATTCCTCCTTATCCATTAATGCAAGATCCATTATTGTTCTTTAGATTTGTAACCTAGATTTATTGCCTTCTTTTACTTTCTTCATTTATTTATTGAATTTAAATACACGTCTTCCATTATGTTATGTAGCTAATTTATTTTAGGTTGAGATTGGTTGAACTCGCCTTGGGTTGATATGGTTTCTTTTCTTTGGTGATGGAGTCTAGGAGTTTAATTCGATTAGGTTATTCTTGATTTTATGCCTAGGAGATTTAACAGGGTATATCATGTATGCTCTGTATTAATGACCTTATGTGTGTAATTTCTGGGGTATCTGTTAACGCAAAAATCATTTTAGGCGTTAATGATGATTTAGGGGGTGACAAGTCTAGATTTAAATAACTATTGAAATGATATTAGATGTTGATAAACTTTTTGTCCCATGTATGCATTTATACTAATTAATCTGAGGTGAGGGATATTACTCTCAATCTATATCTTTTATTGCTTTTGTTAACCATATTTTAATTACATGTGCCTAGATTATCTTATTTTTTGTTATCCGTTAGCTTTTACACTTTTATTCTGGAAGTATAAAATCAATATAATTCAAATAACTTGTCTCTACGGATTCGATACCCGCACTGTCTGTTCTACTTCCTTAAAAGAGTGTACTACGTAGTTTAGGTTTTTTCATAGCATTGGGAGCCGAGTATAACCACCAGCCTATTTCTTTATACACTTGCATTACGGTCCCACTTGTTGGATCAAAATGGTACGACTTTTATTAAAACCATTGTGAGCTACTGGCAGTCTTTATGGGGCCATTTGGGGTTACATTAGTCCCGTGCGAGGTGTTCGTGACTTTAAGAGGGCCTATATTTTTTTTATTTTTTTTTCTTCCTCGTGTAGCTTGTTTTAAATCTTAATTGTAGATATTTTGAAATTTTAGTTATGTTATCAACTAAGCAATCCATGACTACGCCGTGAGTATGTACAAGTTTCATAGGTCCCCTGTTAGGTGTTTGCGCTTCTCATGGGGCCATTTCAGGTTGTTTTTTGTTTTTTTTCTCTCTAGAGGCATATGTTTTTAAGCCTAAGTTTTAATATTTGAATTTTTTTGTCATAATATAAAATGAGTTTCCTGTAACCATACATACTGTTTCTATGAGTAACATTGGTCCCATAGGAGGTTTTCATGCATCCCACGGGTCTATTTGGTGTATCACCCTCTAGCAACATGTTTTTAAGCATAAATAAAAAAAATTACAAATTTTAGTCATATTCTCAAACTGGGTATCTTGTGACTACGCGGTCAGTTCTTAAGTGTTACTTGGTCCCGTGCGAGGTGTTGACTAACTACATACATGGTTTTAAGTTTAAGTTTAGATATTATTAAATTTTCATCATATTATCAATCTAGGAGTCCTGTGTATACGAGGTGAGTTCCTATGAGTTACACTAGTTCGGTTATATGTGTTCGTACCTCTAACGTGGCCGTTTCGGGTTATTTTCAATTTTCGAACTCTAGAACCATCTTGTTATGCCTTAGTCTAAATATTTGAAAATTCTAGTATTATTTTCAAAAATAAAATCCCATGTCGATGTGTTTAGTTCCTAGGAGTTACATTGGTCCTGTGCGGAATGTTCATATACCTAATACTATATATTTGCAAGTTTTCATCAAATTCTTACATTAGGAGTCATGTAATTATGCTGTCAGTTCCTATGAGGTATGTTGGTCCCATTTGAGGTGTCTGTGACTCTTACGGTGGCATTTTGAATTTTTTGTTTTTTTAACCATAACGACATGTTTTTAATCCCAAGTATATCCTTTCAAAAATTATAGTCTAATTCTTAAACGGGGAGTCCTCTGATTACGAGATATGTTCCTACTAGTTTCAATTTGGGAGTCTAGTGACTCTGCGGTCAATTTCTACAAGTTACATTCATCCACTAAAGGGTGTTCATTCCTCTTACGAGGCCATTTTGGGGTTGTTTTAGGTTTTTACCCTCTAACAACATGTTTTTTAATCTATGTCTAATTATTTTATGGTTTTAGTCATATTCTCAAATTTTGAGTTATGTGACTATGTAGTTAGTTCCACGAGTTATATTGATCCCATTGTGAGGTGATTGTGTTCTTTACGAGCCCATTTTGGGGTTGCTTGGGGGTTCACCATCTATCATAATGTTATTAAGACTAGTTCTTTGTATTTTCCATACTTTTCATCATATTTACAAATAGGGAGTCCATTAAGTATGCGCTAAGTTCCTACGAGTTACATTAGTCCCGTGCGATGGATTCGTGCTTCTAATAGGGTCGTGTGGGAGGTGATTTGGGTTTTCTCCCTTTATTAGCATGTTTTTAAGACTTAGTTTAGATATTTAGTTTTTTTATATTATCAAACCGGGAGGCTCGAGCATACAAGATCATTTACTATGATTTCATTGGTGATGTGAGGTGGTCGTGCCTCTAACGGGGCCATTTAGGGGTTTTTATAGCTTAAGATAGATATTTTTAATTTTCCATCATGTTATCAAGTCAAGGAATCCATGACTACGTCGTTAGTTTGATAAAGTTACATAGGTCCCAGGTGAGGTGTTTGTGCTTCTCATGTGGCCGTTTGGGGTTGTGTTTGGTTTTCCCCTATAAAGGAATGTTTTTAAGCCGATGTCTTGAAATTTGCAAATGTTTGTCAACTTCTAAAACTGGGTGACCTATGACCATACGAAAAGTCCGTACGAGTAACATTTGTCCCATTTGACGTTTTCGATCCTCTCACGGAGTTGTTCGGTATTTCACCCATTTAGTGACATGTTTTTAAGCCTAAGTATATATTTTTAAAATTTTAAACATATTCATAAACGGGGTGTCTTGTGACTACGCGGTCAGTTCCTATGATTTCTTGGTCCATTGTGAGGTGTCCGTGCCTCTAAAGGGGCCATTTGGGGGATGTTTTACCTTTTCACCCACTAGAAGCATCATTTTAAGGCAAAGTCTAGATATTTTTCAATATGACTATATATTTTAAATTTGGGAGTCTTTTGTGTACGATTTGATTTCCTACAAGTTACACTGGTCCCATTAGATGTGTTTGTATCTCTAATGGGACCGTTTAGTGGTTGTTTTCAATTTTCTGAAACTAGTGCCACGGTTTTATGCCTGAGTCTAGATATTTGAAAATTCTACTCTTGTTTTCAAACATGAAAATCCTGTGTCGATGCGGCCTATTCCTACGAGATACATTGGTCCTGGGCGACATGTTTTTATCCCTAATCCTAGATATTTGCAAGTTTTTGTCAAATTCTTACATCAGGAGTCATGTAATTATGCAGCCAGTTCTTACGAGATATGTTGGTCCCGTGCCAGGTGTTCATGACTCTTATGGGACCATTTTGAGGACATTTTTGAATTTCGACCCCAAGGACTTGTTTCTAATCCTATGTCGATCTGCATGAAAATTTTAGTCTGATTATTAAATGGGGAGTGATGTGACTATGTGTTCGGTTCCTACGAGTTCCATTAGTCCCGTACAATTTGTTTATGCATATCACGTACCCGTTCAGTGGTAATTTTGTGTTTTTCCCCTCGGCCAAGAATTTTTTAAAGCCTATGTCTATATATCTTCAAATTTTTGCCAAATTGCCAATTTGGGAGTCTTTTGACTCTACAGACAGTTCTTACGAGTTACATTCATCCACTACTGGGTGTCTAATCCTTTAATGGGGACAATTGGGGGTTGTTTTAGATTTTCTCCCTCTAACGACATGTTAATTAAACTAGCTCTAAACATTTAAATATTTTAGCCATATTGACAATCTGGGAGACCTGTGCTGACGGAATGAGTTCCTATAAGTTATATTTGTCCCATTGTGAAGTGTCCGTGCCCCTTATGGGGTCGTTCGGGTTTGCTTGGGTTTTCTCCCTCTAGAAGAATGTTTTTAAGACAAAGTCTCGTTATTTTCCAAAATGTTCATCATATTGTTAAACTGGAGTCTTCTGCGTATGTGAGAAGTTCCTACAATTTACATTGGTCCCGTGCAATGGATTCGTGCTTTTAACAGGGTCGTGTGGGGACATTTGGGGTTTTCTCCCTCTAGTGGCATGCAATAACACAATTAGTTCCTACGAGCAACATTTCTCCCGTGCGAGGTGTTCATGGTTCTTACAGGTACATTTTGAGCTTTTTTTGGGTTTTCAAACCCAATGGTATATTTTTAATCCTAAGTTTATTCGCTTGAAATTTTTTGTCTCATTCTTCAATGGGACGTCATATGACTACGCAGTTTGATCCTACGAGTTTTATTACTCCCATGCAATTTGTTTTTACGTTTGACGTAGCCATTTAGTGGTTATTTTGTTTTTTTCCCTTGACCAGCAATTATTTTGTGTTTTATCGTGACTCTGCGGTCAATTCTTACGAGTTATATCCGTGCACTACAGGGTGTTCATTCCTCTTACAGGGGTATTTTGGGGTTGTTTTAGGTTTTTACCCTCTAACTTCATCTTTTTAAAACTAGGTCTAAATATTTTAATATTTTAGTAATATTCTTAAATTGGGAGTTTTTTGACGCCACAGTCAGTTCCAACGAATTTTATTGGTCCCATCTGAGGCGTTCGTGCTTCTTATGGGGCCCTTTAGGGTTTCTTGGATTTCCCCCTTCTAGTAGCATGCTTTTATGACTAAGTATTCGTATTTTCCAAACTTTTCATCATATTCTTAAACCACAGTCCTCTGTGTGTGCGATAAGTTCCTACGAGTTACATTTGTCCCATACGATGGATTCGTGCACCAAACGGGGCCACGTGGGGCCCATTTGGGTTTTCTCCCTCTAGTGGCATTTTTTTAAGACTTAGTCTAGGTACTTGATTTTTTTATATTATCAAACTCCGCGTTCTATGCATAAGACATCTATTATTTTGAGTGACATGGGTCCCGTGCGAGGTGTTCGAGCCTCTAATGGGGCCGTTTGGGGATTATTTTGGGTTCTACCACCCGAAACATGTTCTAAAGCTTAAGTATAGATGTTTTTAATTTTTCATCATGTTATCAATGTGAGCAATGCATGACTACGTCATTAGTTTGTACAAGTTACGTAGGTCCCATTTGACGTGCTTGTGCTTCTCACGGGGTTGTTTGGTGTTATTTTTTTGTTTTCCCCCTCTAGAGGCATGTTTTTAAGACCGTGTATATATTTGAAAATTTTGGTCATAATCTAAAATCAAGTGTCCTGTGACCATGCGGACATTCCATACGAGTAACATTCGTCCCATTTGAGGTTTTCAATGCTCTTAGAGGGACATTTGGGGTCTCACCCTCTAGTGACATGTTTCTAATCCTAAGTACAGATTTGTTCAAATTTTATCACTACCCCTAAATGACAAAATTGTCACCTTTTAGCCGGCTACCCCTGTCAATGTCATTGACCGTGACAAATAACAAGCATTTTGTGTCCCGGTCATTGACCTTGACACGACCATGACAATGAATTTTCACGGTCAATGAACGTGATAAGGCCGTGATAAATGTAGTTGTCAAGGTCGTGTCACGATCAATGACCGTGACAATTCTTTAAATAATTTCCACGGTCAATGACCTTGACACGAGCGGGACAACTTCTGCAGTAAAAAAAGCCCTAGGCTTCTTTTTTTCCACCCTTTTTTGGTTTTCCCCCTCTCTCTCTCTCTCTCTCTCTCTAAACGATTTATGCTCTCTCTCTCTCTAAGGTATGTTTTTTTCCCTCTCTTTCTCTTTCATTTCAATATGTGTGTATGTGTGTATATATGTGTGTATATGCGTGTGTATGTGTGTGTATACATGTGTGTGGTGGTGTGTGGTGAGGGAGGGGTGGTGCAGGTGTGGTGGGGGGGAGGGGGGGGGGGGAACCTAATAAGACCTGTTAAGTTAATAATAATGGATATAATAAAATGACTATAATACCTTTCTAATCAATTTAATATAAATTCTACTGAAAAAATTAAGAGGCAACTTTATTTTTTAAATGAAGCTATTTTTATCATTTAATAAGTCCTATTTAATATTTTTAAATGAATATTACACGAGTCAACGCATACTTAACAATGGTATTATTATCATTTAATAAGTCCTATTTAATATTAAAATGTTGACTAACCATTTTATTAAAAAAGGAGTTTTGTGGTTAATTTATTGAAATTTATAGGAGGTATGTAATATTTTGTAATAAAAAGTACACAAACAAAAATTAGGGCATTGAGGTTTTATGTTATTTCTAACCTTAATTTGAAGTCATCGCACTACTATTTTACAAGGTGCGTAGTTATTTTAGCCACCTAGCATGTACTAGTATTTTTCTAAATATAAGGATCTAACATTAAAATTTTACGCATCTCTATCCGTTTCTCGAACCAAATGAGCACTTAATGTAACTCCAATTGTTACATAGTGTGTGATGGGGGTGGGGTGGTGCAGGTGTGATGGAGGCGGGGTGTGGTGGGTGGAAGGGGGTAGTGGGGGTGGGGTGTGATGGGGGGAGGGGGTGGGGGTGGGGGTGGGAACCTAACAAGCCCCCTTAAGTTAATAATAATGGATATAATAAAATGACTGTAATACCATTTTAATCAATTTAATATAAATTCTAATGACGACATAATCATGCTGCATCACCTATCACTTGAGCATCAGTGGTGGGGGGAGGGGGCGGGGGGTGTGGCGGGGCGGGGGGGGGGGGGGGGGGGGTTAACAATTGTATAGCTTTAATTGTTATTTTAATTGTATAGTTTTAGATGAAAGTAAATTAATAATTACTGCCAATTTCATATGAAAGTAGGATTGCCCCTCATTGTAAATTAGTAAATTAATAATTGTATACTTTAATTGTTAGTTTAATTGATGAAATGAATTAATTGACTAGATGAATTAGGAGTACGGGTTACACATTTGTTGTTGGATTATTTTGTTTAGTAAATGTTGGGTTGGTTAGTTTTAAAAGTGGCATGACCACTGGATTATTGTCCATATGGGGGTGGGATTTTTAAACTTTTTTTGAAAATTACTTTGTATATCGAACAATATATACAAAGTATGATAATTAAATGAAACATACCTGAAATTAAATATGTGTATATGTGTGTGTATATATGTGTGTGGTGTGTGTGGTGGGGGATGGGGAAGGGGGTGTGGTGGGGGGAGAGGGTGGGGGGGTTTGTGTACTAATAATTCGATGCTTTAAATCTATTCCGGAATATATAATATATATAATAATAATTCCAGGCTTTACATCTATTCCACGTTAGATGTTTTCAACTAATTTGACATATATATTTGTGTATGTGTGTGAACAATGTGTGTGGTGGTGTGTGGTGGGGGTGGGGTGTGTGTCTATGTGTACTAATAACATTTTTTTAACTGTACTAATAACATTTTTTTCACAGCAACTGTCTCCTTCAGGTATTAAGGCGAAGATGATGATGTTGTTTATGATGATGTCGTCTGGGCTCAGTGGTAGCGGAGGCGACGAGGGCTCCTCCGCCCCAAGGCTCCCCAAATATGGAAAATTTTGGATTACCATCGAGAACAAATTGGTGCTATTAGCGAGATCCCTCGAGCTGCTAAAGATGGTCATCGGCCCGGTGTTTATGATTTGGAAGGAGGTGCCATATGAGCTCAAGTTAGCTGTTTGGGCGGCACTACAGGTAATATATTTATATTTCAATCTCAATTTCAATTTCAATTTCGATTTCATTGTATATTTATATTTATATTTATATTTATATTTATTCGCAACTAACATTGAATTTGTTGGACAAGAACAACTCAACTTGGATCCAAAGCTATGCGATTCCGTCTTGGAGCAGTTGAGGGAGAAACACAAGACGTGGAAGAAAAATATGTGGACGCGGTACTTTGGGAAAACACGAGAGTCCATTATACAATGGCGTGGATCCATCACGCCAAAGGAGCCGATCTCATTGGTACAATGGCAAAAACTCATTGACAATGAGATCGAGGATCAACAATTGGCATCTCGCCAATCGGGGAGGGAAAATCGGGCAAAAAATACGGGCGTGCACTACTCCGACCGGACCTCTTACACCGAGGTGGAGCATAGGATGAAGGTAATATTTAATTTTTCTATAACTACAAAAATATAGTATTCTTTATTATTTTACTTTGCGGGGCCGATACTAATTTTACATTATTTTATTTCAGGGGGTAGGGAGTGGGCCAGGGGGTAAGCCACACAGGCTCGATACTTATGTGGCTCTTTGGACGAAGAAGGGGAAGGACAAGGAGGTGTCCCCGAGCGTCGCGTCCATGATTGTAAGTAATCCGATAGCTTAATTTTTGTTAATTAAGTTATAATTTTTTAATTTACTTATTTTACTAATCATGTGCTTTTTGTCATTTCAGGCAAAGCATAAGGAATTGCATGAGTCACAGTCTGATGCTGACAAGGCGTCTTTGTCCACAGACCCACTCAGCCAAGTACTTGGCTCTGATCGCAGGGGTAGGACAAGGGGGTGAGCTCGCGGGTGGCCAAATCTAGGATCATCGGATTGGAGACGAGCGACACCGGGTTGGCTCGAACTGTGGATTCACACGACACGAAGCTGTCCTATTTGGAGGCGACGGTCCAAGATATGTACGCATTCATAAAGCATACGTTGGGCGGATACCGTAAGTGGAAGGGGAAAGGGAAGGAGAAGGCGGAGGAGGACGAGGAGGTGCGGGAGAGCGAGGCGCAGGAGGACAAGGATGTGGACCTCGCTGCTTCTTCACTATCACGTGCGTATTTCGATGATCCACTTCCTTATTTTCCTCCATTCCCGAGACCATTATCGACACATGGTTGGCCGAGCGTGTTCATATTGGATGTATTTATTTGACAGCGAATAGGGCAGGGGTTGAGGGACCCGAATATCGTCGAGGGTGGAATAGTTCATGGACGTGCACTTCAAGCAATCGAGTCCAATGTGCTCATCACACATGTGATACCCGGGAAGGAGAACTCGCTATTTTTGTTGCGCGAAAAATGCGGTATGCTGTATATTAGTGGGTGTGTCAATTCGTATATTGTGTGGCCAACTCACCTCCTCACATTTACCCAAGACATGTAGTAACAATATTTTTAAATTTGTTCATTTTAATTATATTTGGATTATATCGTCATGTATATTATTTCTATTTTGAATATTTGGATTATAATAGGTACAAATATACTGTTAGGAAGTGGCAGTGACCATACTGCCCATCAATTTTTTTTTTTAATTCTGCCCAGAATTGCCAGGTTCATTGACAAGATTTATCACGGACTTGTCACGGTCAATGATCGTGACAATTTTTTAAAATATTATCACGGGTTTGTCATGGTTATTAACCGTGACTAAACTTGTCACAGTCCATGACCTTGACAAGACCGTGAAAATTCTAACGGTCTTGTCAAGGTCTATGACCGTGACACGTCCGTGATAAAAAAAATTGTCTCGCCCCGAATTATCACGGTCATTGACCTTGACAAGTCCAACTTGTCAAGGTCAATGACCGTGACAATGGTTCAGATTTGGTGTAGTGTATTCATATTCTCAAACTGGGTATCTTCTGACTATACGGCCAGTTCCAATGAGTTACTTGGTCCTGTGCGAGGTGTTAGTTCCTCTAAAGGGGTCGTTTGTTTGATTTTTTAGGTTTCTAGCTACTAACATCATGGTTTGAAGGAAAAATATAAATATTTTGAAATTTTCATTTTATTTTCAATCTGGGTGTCCTGTGTGTACAATCTGAGTTCCTATGAGTTACACTGGTCCCATTTGATATATTCGTATCTCTAACGTGGACCCACGTTCGCCCGTGCGTGGTGTCATGACTCTTACGGGGCTATTGTGAGATTGTTTTGGGTTTTTGACCCCAAAAACTTGTTTTTAATCCTTAGTCTATCTGCTTGAAAATTTTAGTTTGATTTCTAAATTGGGAGTTCAATGCCTATTCGACCAGTTCGCATGAGTTTCATTAGTCCCGTGCGATTTATTATTGCATTTCACATACCCATTTGGTGGTTATTTTGTGTTTTTTCCATTAACCAATGATTTTTTTAATCATGGGTATATATCGTGTGACTCTGCGGCCAATTCTTACGAGTTACATTCATCCACTACAAGGTTTCCTCTTATGTGTCTATTTTGGGGTTATTTTCAATTTTTTCCCTCTAACGGTATCTTTTTAAAACTAGGCCTAAATAATTTAGGATTTTAGTAATATTCTCAAATTGGGAGTTTCGTGATGCCACAGTCAGTCCCAATGAGCTTTATTGGTCCCATTATGGGGTGTTCATACTCCTTATGGCGCCCTTTGGGGTTGCTTGCATTTTTTCCCTTTAGAAGAATATTTTTATGACTAAGTATCTATATTTGCCAAACTTTTCATCATATTCTTAAACCCGAGTCCTCTGTGTATGCGATAAGTTCATACGAGTTACATTTATCCCATACGATCGATTCGTGCTCTAACATGGCCGTGTGGGAGCCATTTTGGGTTTTCTCCCTCTAGTGGCATGTTTTTAAGACTTAGTTGTGACACCCCGCCTAATAAAATACCAGGTGATCAGTCCTATAGCAAATTAATCAGGAATTTCATCTGGTTCATTCTTAGCATCACTATCGAAAACTTTTTAATTACTTACCACCTAGTCTTTAATTAAGATGATGCCAAATTTCATCTTATGAATTAAATCAAACCAACCAATATAATAAGAAACAAAAATAACTATTACAAGAGGAAAATCTAATCATGCCACACAACAAATCAAAGTGTTAGTTTAACAACATCGACTATAGAAGCAATCCACAAAGTGCAAGTATAAAAGGGTACTGATACGTTCCAAAATTGAATATAAAAGTACAAGACCAATAGTAAAACTGAAATGTCCCTATCTAGAGAGAGAATAAGACAGGTGTTTAAACAATGTCCCGTAGCATCCACATATACTGCAGCTACGAACCCTAGAGGAAGAATCAGGCCTGGCACCCCTGTGGTAGGTCACCTAAAAGGTTTTATAGAAAGGGTTAGAAACCAAAACATTTGAAAATATTCAGCAAGTGAATTTAAATGCATGAAATTAAAAGGCAAGACGCTCTTCATATTTAAGTTAGTTACGTGCATTCTCTTTAGGACACTTCACCCCTCTACTAATGTCCATGCGCAACTTACTATACATGACCCACCTTGCTAACCACCCCATAACTAGACTTGTCACATATATTCTACTATTTTCCCCACTACTATATCCCGAGTTAGTTTATCATACATGTTATAAGTCATCATTCACATTAACATATTTAAGAAAACTCTCAGTCAATTATATATAACTATTTCACTAGTTATATTAATTATACATTTACACCATTTATGTATATATCCGTATATAATTCTACACTATATATACGTATCATATCTCAGCATTCACGTGCATGTCGGATATATATGCCATCACTCAATGCGTAGGAAGTGGTCACAGATCCCCCCGTAAGTGCTTGTTCCATACCCCAATGACCCACCCCTAAAAATAGACGTTATGACCTAGGGAATATACTCACCATGCATTCGCTCATCAGGGGACTCACCCACATCGCGCAATCTTCTAAGATAGCATTAATATTGGTATGCTTTTCTATAAATACTATTCACACAAATATTTATATATTATATATATACAACACATCACCATATATTTATATAAACCTAGGATACGAGTATACTATGTAAATACACAAGCGTAAAACATGTAAGCCTATGGTCTGACTTCATTTCAATATTTAAACACTAATTAATTTTCATTATTTTGGTATCACCCTATAAAGTATACCCGAACTCTCTGTCTCTCGGCCCGAAATTCAATACTTTTAATACATCATTCAATTTCATTTAATTAAGTTTACCCACTTAATTAACAAGGTTACAAATCACTAAATCATGAACCTTAAATCATGAAATTCATTAATCCTCTAACTAATTCAAGGGTAAGAACTCACAAATTAAACCCTAGATCATACCCAAAATTTCATAAATCAACTGAAGCAGAAATTGTGAATCTCCAACACATAATAGGTTTGAATCAGGGGAAACTAGAAATCTGATGATCTGAATTAGGGGAAACGAGAAATATGACAAACTTAATAGGTCGTTCAAATGACAAGCCCTATCGTTCGAATGACAGTCTCTCTCATTTGCACGAGATAGCAGGTCATTTGAACGACCATAGTATCATATTTCTCTCTCTTCTTCCCTAAAAATCAAGTACGCCATTAACACGTTTCAAACCTTCATTCTGTAAAGAGTTTTTCATCAAAACAACCATAGATTAATCCTAAATCCATACTATTACTATATTAAATCTAACACCAACAATTTCATCAATTAGGGCATAAAATTCATCAAATCTTAACACCACTATAGATTTATAAATTTGCAATCAAAGAAATCTCCAATTTCTCATGAAGACAGACCCTAACATATTAAATTGATTCCCACCTACTTTAATATGAATAAGTAAATAAAAATTAACAATTACAAATTAAACCACTTGCCTCAGTATGTTTATCAAAGCCTTTAGAAGAGGATGTTGGATTGAATTCAAGGATCTCTTCTTGTTCCTGAAGCTAGCTCCTAAAATCGCCAAATTGTCTTCAAATGTCTCTCGTCCTGAGATCTCGACAATTTTAGTCATCTAAAATGACCTTAATTTTCCTTACCATTACACAATTAGGGTTAAAACTGTAATCCCGTTTTCGGGCTTATGGGCCTCCTAAGAAGGATTCAAACTCTTTATTTGGAGCTCAAATATGTATAATTAAGTCCCGAAACTCATTATATACATATGACCACTCATTTCGGATTATTTTGACCCTATCAGGCTCAACTACGCGCTCAAAATTGTCATGCAGATAATAATTTTTAAATGTAACTTCCACTCATAAAGTTATTTAAATGTACTCACTTTTAAATATCCCAATTAATCAATTCTCATTAATTTACGACACAAGTACATTACCAAATTACAGAATTAAATAATAAAGATAAAAAATGGAAATTACGAGGTGTTACAATAGTTTAGCTATTTTAATTTATTTTATATTATCAAATTTGTTGTCCCGTGCATAAGAGATATCTTATTATGAGTTGCATTGGTCCACTGCGAGGTGTTCGTGACTCTAACGGGGACGTTTGTGGGTTATTTTGGGTTATCCCACCCGAAACATGTTTTAAAGCTTAAGTATAGATATTTTCAATTTCTCACCATGTTTTTAGAGTGAGTAATCCATGACTACGTCATTAGTTTTTACAAGTTACATAGGTCCCATGTGATGTGTTTGTGCTTCTCAATGGGTTGTTTGGGGTTGTTTTCTGTTTTTTCCCTCTAGAGGCATGTTTTTAACTATGAGTCTATATATTTGTAAATTTTTGTCATGTTCTAAAATCAGGTGTCTTGTGACCATGCAGACAATCCTTACGAGTAGCATTCGTCGCATCGGAGGTTTCTAATCCTCTCACGGGGTTATTTTGGGTTTCACCCTCGAGTGACATGTTTTTAATCCTAAGTAACGATTTTTACAAAATTTAGTCATATTCTCAAACTAGGTGTCTTGTGACTACGCGATCGGTTCTCATGATTTCGTTGGTCCCCTGCGAGGGGTTCGTGCCACTAAAGGGGTCGTTTGGGGGATGTTTTATGTTTCCACCCACTAAACAGCATGGTATTAACAAAAAATCTAGTTATTTTCAAATTTCCATCATATTTTCAATTTGGGTGTCCTATGTGTACCATCTCAGTTCCTACGAGTTACACTAGTCCCGTTAGATGTGGTCTTATGTATTGTAGACCTAGGTTCACCCCTGTGCAAGGTGTCATGACTCTTACAGGGCTATTTCGAGGTTGTTTAGGGTTTTCAACCCCAACAACATGTTTTATGCTTGAGTCTAGAAATTTTCTAGTCTTGTCTTCAAAATAAAAATCACATGTCGATGCGATAAGTTCCTACGACTTACATATGTCCTGTGCGACATGTTTTTAAGCCTAATCCTAGATATTTGCTAATTTTCATCAATTTTTTTAAATCGAGGGTCATGTGACTTAGCTGTCAGTTCCTACGAGCTACATTGGTCCTGTGCAAGGTGTCTGTGACACTTACGGGGACATTTTGATGTTATTTGGATTTTTAGCCCCCAATGACATATTTTAATCCTAAGTCTATCCATTTGAAAATTTGAGTCTGATTCCTAAACAAGGATTCGTGCGACTATGCGATCAGTTCCTACGAGTTACATTTATCAACTTCAGGAAGTTTGTTCCTTTAAAGGGTCCATTTCGGTTTTGTTTTAGGTTTTCTTTAAACATAAGTCAAGATATTTGAAAATTTTATTCCAATTCTCAAACTGGGAGTTCTATGAATAGGCAGTGAGTTGCTACGAGTTATATTGATTTGATTTTGAGGTGTTTGTGCTCACTACGGAGCCGTTTAGGGTTATCTTTGGTATCTGCAAAATATTTTCATCAAATTCATAAATTGGGAGTCACGTGCGAGGGGTTCGGGCCTCTAACGAGGAAGTGTGGTTTTTGATCCTCTAGTGACCTATTTTTACGACTTAGTCTAGATATTTAATTTTTTTTCTCAAATATCAAACTGGGGTCCTTTGAATATTGGATCTATTATTACGAATTATTTTGAACCCAAACAAAGTGTTCGGCCCTCTAACGGGGCCGTTGGGTGGTTGTTTTGGGTTTTCTCCCTCCAGTGAGGTCTTTTTTAACCTAAGTATAAATATTTTCATATTTTGTTAGTGTTCTCTAACCGATCAACCAATGGCTACGTAGTTAGTTTATATAAATTACACGTGTGGGTTTGTTTTTTGTTTTCTCCCTCTAGCGTCATGTTTTGAAGCTTAAGTTTAGGTATTTGGAAATTTTTGTCATATTAAAAAATTAGGTGTATTGTGACCATGCAGACAGTTCCTATGAGTAACATTGGTTGCATAGTATCTTTTCATGCATCTTATGGGTCCGTTTGGGGTTTTTGTCCTGTAGAAACATGTTTTTAAGCCTAACTCTCGATATTATTAAATTTTAGTTATATTCTCAAACCGGGTGTGTTCTGACTACGTGGTCTATCCCAATGCATTACTGGGTCTAGTGTGAGGTGTTCGTGGCTATAAAGTGGTCGTTCGGGGGATGTTTTGGGTTTTCACCCGCTAGCGGCATGGATTTAACTCTAAGTCAAGATGCTTTCAAATTTTTCAACATATTCTCAATTCGAGAGTCCTGTGGGTACTTGGTCAGTTCCTACGAGTAACCGGGTAGTGGTTGTTTGGTATTTTCTCACTCTATATCCATGTTTTTATGCCGAAGTCTAGATATTTGTAAATTTTAGTCTTGTTTTCAAAATAAAAATCCTGTGATGACAAGATCATTTATTATGAGTTACATTGGTCATGTGTAGCATGCTTTTAATCCTCATCCGAGATTTTTGCAGTTTTTTGTCAAATACTTAAATAGAAACTCATGTCACCATGTGGTTAGTTCCTACGAGTTACATTCATCTTGTGTGAGGTGTTCATGACTAACTGGGTTATTTGAGGGTTGTCTTGGCTTTTCTCACAATAGCCTTTTGCTTTTAAGCCCAATTCTAGATATTTGCATAGTTTAATCATATTCTCAAGTAGGGTGTTATTTAACTACGCGATCAGTTCGTATGTGGTGTTCTTACCTTTAGTGTAATCTTTTTAAGGTTATGTCTGATTTGTCCAAATGCTAATCATATTTACAAAATGGAAGGAATGTGATAATGCAGATAGTTCATGTGAGTTTGTTTGGTCCTAAGAGATGCGCCCATGCCTCTAACGTGTGCATTTTGCCATAGTTTTGGGTTATCTATAAGTAATTCCATGCTTTTAATACTAAGACTATCTTTTTGTGAACATTCATCGTATTTTCAAATCGGCAGTCACGTGAGTACGAGTTCAGTTCGTACGAGTTATATTGGTCTCGTGCGAGGGGTTCGTGCCACAACTGAACATTTTGGTTGTTGTTTGGATTTTCTTCCTCTAGCGCCATATTTTTAAGCCTATTTACAGATATTTTCCAATTTTAGTATTTTTCTCAAACTAAGAATCCCATGACCAAGCGGGCAGTTCTTACAAGTTACATTGGTTCCATGCAAGGTGTTCGTGACTTTACAGGAAGTGTTTAGCTGTTCGTTTTGATTTTTTACCTTTAACGACATGCTTTTAATACTATGTTAAGATATTTGCAAATTTTCGTCTTGTTCTCAAACTGGTCATTTCATGACTACACAATTTGTTTGTTCGAGTTACATAGGCCTTGTGCGAGGTGTTTACTCCTCTAATGGGGTCACCTATTTTTTTTTGGTATTCTGTTACACTATGTTTTTCGTATGAATGTAAAAGATAGAAATACAGAATTGAAATAAAGTTAACGCCTAAAAAATAACTTATTTTTCGATATAGTCGCACATTTATTCTGCTATCACCATTGGGGTATATTATTGATATTACATATTATTCCAAAAATTCGAAAAAGACATAGGTCATTAAGAATCGGCATTCATTGCTCCCATCTTCTTTAATATCCCTTCATACAGTTATATAATCAAACATGTGCTACGTGCATATCACAAAAAGGGAGGGAGACCTATTCTTTTTTCTCTAAAATATTTGGAAAGAAAAAAAAATTGCACAAATATGTTGAGTTGATCTTACAAGTCCTTTAATAAATTACACCTAGATAGAAGTTTGTAGTGCGTATAGGGTAATTTGTTTCTAACAAAGCATACTTACAATTTGTATACCAATAAAGTAAAGGAATTCAAACTAATAATCCCATATTTACTAGCTTACTAATTGGTATAGATATAATGAAGCATAATCGGTGTAAGCAAAGTTTAATGTCAACCCAAAACCTTATGGGAAAAGAAACCGATTAGGCACACTATTAAGGTGGTACTCATACGTGTGTAGCGATAAATCCAGACTCTTAATCATCTCAGACCTTAGCCCTATTAGAAAAATTCCTTTTAAAAGAACATAAGTCTGCTTTATAGTTAGTAATCATTATTCTACAAGGATAATTTATACATAGGTGAAGAGTGAATTGATTCAATAATTTCATGTAATTGGGTTTTCAATGAAAGGGGGTTGAAATTGATCCAATTGTTCCACAAGTTAATGATATATCAATAGCTGCATAAAAGGTATGCTAAAATTTATAATGACATACATACACTCCGAATAGTTTAGGGTTTTCACAATGTGATATCAATAGTTGCAGAATAAGTATGCTGGAATTTACAATTGAAATGGTAAAACGTACTTGTATGTGGAGTAAAATGAGCTTTGTTATGATTAAAGTTGAGATTGGGAAGGTATAGTACTTCATTATCCGGAAAAAAATATGTTTATTTGGTAATTATTGTAGGGCTTTAAATAATTAGTCATAGGTTCACATGTGAAAGATAGCGAAAAAGACTTTTTAATTCAAATTTTAAAAAGATACATGTTAAAAAAAGATGGGGTCGAAACTCATAACTTAGAAAACGAATGAGAAGTTTATTTGTATATATTGGAAAATTGTTTTAACCTAAAATCTTTTTCTTTTTTTGTAAATTCATTTGGAATTCTGGAACACCCCGAAATTTTATGCATTTAATTGTTAATTAATTTGGGAAAAATTTAAATTACTAGGAATTAATTATGGAATTATTATATAAATATTATTCGGGAGAATAATGGGAAAATATTTATGGGAAATTAATTTACTAGGTAAGTAGTAATATTTAATTACGTCTTAAGAGTATTAATGACGTGGGGTTTACTAATCTCAACCGGGAGTTGGTTCCAGACTAAGTTAGGTGGGAGATAAGAAATTTTATAAAGTTATCCAGATGCCAATTTTGAGTGCACGGTTGTGTCCGAAAGGGCCAAGTTAGTCGGTATAGAGTACCCGGGGGTAGTAAATAGGTCTCGAGACATTTTTAGGCTTAACCAGACCCATGAGGGGGTATTTGTGTAACTTGGGCTTGGCCCATTAGGATAAAATAGGGATTAAGCCTAATTACTTAATCAAATGAAAAGGGGGAGCGATAGATTACACTTTAGAAAATTGAAAGTTTGAGAGAAAACCCTAGGGAGCAGTTAAAGGCACTAGGAACCATTTTGGACACAAATGCAATAACCAAAGGGGATTTTATCATCAACCTTGAGAATCACAACTCCGAATCAGACCCTATGAAACCATAAGGCAAGTGGTTAACTTGCTGTAGCATTTATTTGTATTAAAATTCATAATTGTCTGAACTGGGAAACAAAATTCGTTATGGGGTAAAGACGGTACAAAAATGGAGGTTTTGTAAATAAATCTTCTGATTCGAAATTCTCATAGAGATTCATTATATAATATGTGATTGATATGTACTGGTCAGATGCTAAATTCCAGACGAATTATGAATGAATTTGAGATGGTAATTTGGTGTTGAGACGTAATTAACAAATAACCCTAGTTTTTCCCCAATTCATAAAATAGGAAAGAACGGAAATTAAATGGAATATGGGGAATTTATGGGGGTTCCTTATGATGTTCTTGGTGTATTATATTGATGATAGTACCTGGGTTAGATTGTTGAACAAATTGGACATTTAAGGTTTTTGTGCATGGCAGAAACAGGCCTTCGGAGAAGGCGAAGACCTGTTCAATCGATCGATCGATCGATGGTTGTTATCGATCAATGGATGGTCGCGGATTTTTCAGTGGTCGGCCAATTTTATTATATAAGGGAAATCTACTTATAATTCTTTTCCCACACTTTATTTAGTTAGAAATAATTATAGAACATAAATTCTTAACAATTATGAGGGAAAGTAATTAGGATTTGGAGGGAATTAATGGGAGACACATTGTGGTTAATTTTGGGGAAATATATTCAAAAATATTATATTTCGGATCAAGTGGGCGAGTCCGGGTATAGTGGTTGAGCGATACCAAAGAAATTAAATTAATTCATGTGCAAACTAATTAATAATCTAAGTTGGACCATAAACTCAAGTTATGACGTATAGGATAGTGATACAGGTTTAGTACACGATAAAGCCGGGATTATTTCAATTATATATATATATATATATACTCTAGTGCTATCAGGGGAGGCTGCACGTAAAGGGTGAATCCCCTAGCTTGAGGAGTAGGGCGATTATACCCTCAAGTCATAGCGTCCATTATATGGGTGAGGGGCATCCCACTTCCTGGGAAGGAATATGACCGTCTCCAATATTTATGTTATTAACGAAGTTAGTGAGTGATTCTAACTTCGGGTAACTAGGTTACGTGAATACACCTAGTGGGATAGCATTTTAGAGAATATACATTCAGTGAGTTATCACTCAGGAGGATGGTTATTATCATCTATTATTTATTATTTCAACACATGTGTGAATGTTGCAATGTGGTTATACATATATAATGAGATATTGCAAAAAAAATCAGAATTTTAAATTGTCCATGCGCCCTCATGCTCTTGGTCAACGTTTCTAGTTGAAAACTTAATATTTTACCTCTCGATACTTGACTTGGGTTTTGAAAAGCTCTGACCTTCAATAAATTTTGATTTTGTAAACCATTTGAGATAATCCCAGAACCAATCCACCTAATTTTTCACAAGGATTCCAAATATTAAAGATTTATAGATTTTAGGTAAGTATTTATCATGTTCTAATATTGTGTATTTTTAAGAAATTTGACTAAATATTAGTGGCTTCACTTGATATACCAATGGTTTTTACGGTAATGGCTTGGTTTTCTGCTATTCTATGGAAGTGTTTGGCTTTAGTTTGACGGATTGAGGTACTCTAGTGTATTAGCCCACGATTTTTGGGACTGATAATTTAATTAATTTGGGAGAAATAAATATTTTTTTATTGGAGAATTATTAAATTGGCAATTGGGGTCAAAATTTGAGGAAGTTAGAAGGTATTTCGAATGACGATTCTGAGTGTACGGTTCATCCCAGATGGGTCGATATAGTTGAAATGGCTATATTTAGGTCTTATTTGTGTTCCAGAATATTTTAAGTTCATTTGGCTCGAATTAAAGTAACCGAGACATTTAAAGTGTGTATTATCAGTTAAAGTTGGGTATTTTGGATATTAGGCCTCCGTGAGATAAAAATCTCATTTTTTTTTTATGGGAAGAGAAAGATGTAGAGAAAGAAAGAGAAGAGGAAAGGACGAAGGGAAAGAGATGAGAAGCTTGGGTATTCCGGCTATTATGCGATTTCGGGGAAGATTCAACCTCTACAACATCGAAGCAAGTGATTAAACTTTCTAAATTATTTATGTGTGTCATTTGTTTCATGATTTCTGGATAAATTTCTGGATTTTGGGTTATAAATGTTAAAACCTAGATTTTGGGTAAATCTTGCATTTGAGGTGTTTATATAAGGATTTGAGATTGTAAATTAGTGGGGTTAAGTTATTTGATGAGTCTTCAAGTTAGGAATATGATTTGGTTGAAGATTAGGGGTAAGAAGTTTGTATTTTGGGGCTTTTAGAAAGTTGGACTTCATCCAAAATGGAGGGTGGCCGATTTATCTATGATGGCCAGTTGACAGTGCTTGAAGGGAAAGTTTATTTCCTTCTTCCAAAGGCAAAATTGAAAATCTCGATCAATCGGTGGTCAGGGGCCGGTCGATCGGTCCTTTATTTTTGGTCCAAGTTTGGGATTTCAATTGTACCCTCCTGCTTTTCGGTTTATATTTATGGGCCTTCTTAGTTATTGTATCATAGAGGGTTAGGTGATTATACTAGGGGATTGATGACCTTAGGATGGTGAGGAGAGGTTTGGGGTCTATTTCAGGATGGAATTGAGTGTGTAGTGCCTCTCTCATTAAGGAAATGAGAGAAAAATTAGTAGACAATTGGAGATAATGTTGGGGTCGTATTGAGTTATTGCGAGAAAGTACGAGTTTGAGTTATCGTATAGATTTAGTGGGGAATCCTCCTATCATCGAGATTTATATTTGGGGGATAATGATTGTTGATCGGTGTGTATTCGGATATAGAGGGTATGCTCAATGTTTGTTGAATTGGGAGACTTTTCATACTCATAGGTGTGAGGGATGAGTAAGTTTCAAGTGAGGGGTCGTCGTACGAAATAAATGGGAAGGTATGCGAGTTAGCAACGGTTAGTATATCCAGAGTAATATACATAAACAAGAATTTACTTTTTTAATAAATACGGTTGTAATAGAGTATGTATATCTATATGGCATGGTGTAAATACCTTGTATGATGGTTTGCATATATATGATGTGATTGTATATATATCTAGTGTGAATGATATATATACATTTAGTGTGTGAGCATCCCCTCCGGTGTTATCATGGAAAGTTGCGCGATGTGTGTGAGGCCCCTGCCTTGAGGAGCAGGGTACGTATAGTCCCCATGTCATAGTCGTCCTTTATTTATTGCGTGATTTTATTCAGGGTGAGAAGTCTTGGGTATGATTCATTATCACTTCTAGTTCGGAACTATGACTACTTCCTATGCGTTGCGATTTATTTTATTACAATGGCAGTGTGATAATAATTCGATATATGGTAACCCGGGATAAAGTGAGTAATTCCTGGAAGGTGCTAGCGTTGTGATGTGTTTTTGTATATCCATAAGTAATTGGATTTTTGGATATTTATATGTACGCTAAGTGTGTTATGCGTACTTAATTGTTGGGATAGAATGATTGTGCTTTGTAACTAGAGAAATGTTATAGACCTTAAATATTTTGGAGCATTATCTTATTTACGTTATTAGAGATTATTGCTCCCCATATTTATTCGTAGTTATGTGTGGGGTACCGAGGGCATAATGGACCTCAATGACCAACATTGTCAAGGAGTAGTGTATCGAGGGGGGGGGGGGGAGGTTCCTTGTTTGGATTTCGCTTCCGAGAAGCCCCACGAACGAAACGCGGTGCAATGTTGGGAGTGGGGATAAGTTTAGTACTTAGTACTCAAATTTATATGTTATTGTGGGAAACACGGCTTTATGAGCATAAACTCGAGTAAAATATATTAAATAAGTAGTTGAGGTTATTTATGTCGTGCATTGAGGGCATAATGAATCTCTACAATCAACAACTCCAAGGAGTAGTGTATGGGGGGGGTCCTTGTTTGGATTTCTCTTTGCGAGATGTCGCACGCAAGAAACGCAATGGAATGTTGAGAGTTGGGAGAAGGTTTTTCCCTCGCATTTTGATGCTAATAACTTTTGAAATGTAATAACTAGAATCTGCTAAATTCTAGTAAGATTTTGGTATATGTATATTTATATGATAAATAAGTTTAGACGCATATTTGGTTTACGGTCGAAATGCAAGTTGATGGTTATGTTATAGGTGATGGGTTACGTGAGTGTGTATTTGGGTGTAGGTCAGTTTTGATTGCCCCTAGTTAGTGTTGGGCAGTTATTTGAGGACCATGTGCATTCGTTTAGGTGCACGCCCTAGTTGAGAGGTGAGTTGGATTTTCAGGAGAGTGCGACTCCACTTTAATCATGTTATAGTGCATTCATAATTATTATGCATTTTAATGCACCTGTAAAAATATTTTCACACCTCGGGCTCTGACCCGTTTATATTTTTCTCTTGCTATGCATATATTGTATTATTTTAGGTGTTTCTCTGCAAGGACGCGAATGATGTTTCCTATCTAGTGTATTTGTGGACATGTAGCAGTTGTGGACTGTTGCGGGATTTTGATACAGTTCTTTCCTATCTTTTGTATTTCTAGATGATGATTCAGTTTGTGCATCGGGTTTACACCCAAGAGTGGTTGTTGTATTACTTTTATATTTCTTTCCTCTAGTGTTGTATTATTTGTGACCGGAAATCATATTCGGGTATTCCCTTTTATGTATTTTTGTTGTACTATAGAACTATTCTCGTTTATCTTAGCATGTGTCTGTTCATTACCCTGTTCAGTAGTTTGTATGTTGTTGGTTGGTTATTTGCTATTATATGATTTAAATTTTTTTTTGGCACCCTCTTTTTATAGTATTGGGTAGTTAGTTATGTTTATTTTGGTATTGTAAGTTGATGCTGAGAATGATCCACTTGAGATTCCTGATTTATTTTAGTATACGGTTGACCACAAGTTATTTTTTTATGCGGGGTGTCACATCTAGTTAAGGAGCATTATGGATTTTCTATTTCTGCAACTAAAAAACCCTTTTGAGAAAATAGTGTTCAAAGTTTATAACCTTTTGGAAATAGTCATTGCACTTGAGCTCGTGGGATCCTGATAAACTCATTGATCTATTTTCACCTAGTTCATAGTTAAAGAATGAAGTGTCACCATAAAACCTCAAGTTTTAATAGAGTTTTTCAAATTTCTTCGAACATGTAATGTTCTACACGTAAGAACTTGGTGTTTTTGATTTGTTTGGACAACGAATGGTGCGAAAAAACTATTAGAATTGAAAAAACAAGAATTGGTACCTAAAATGATAAACTATAAGTTTGAAGGAAAAAGTTTGTACTTTGTACAGGCTAAAGAGGTGAGTTTTATTGTAGACAATTTTGGGGTTTTATTGTTAATGTTTTGAAATGTTTATTGTTGTTAATGGGTGGTGTTTTCTCCCTAGAATCTATAAGATAAAGTCTGGGGTGTTTAAATTCATATGGTTACATGGTGTAGCCATGTGATTTTATCTTCTTTTGTCCAAGTGGAAGCTGACTTGTTAGGCTGACTTGGTGTGTATTTATTGGGCATTAAATATTATTTTGTTTCCATATTTTAGGGGTATTTGTGTAAATTCATGAAAGTCTAAGGGTCAGGATTGTAAATCATTATTAGTTGAAGTCTAAATTATCAATTTGGTTTCAAGTTTCGGACTTGGGGACAAATATATGTTAAATTACATTTTTTAAATTGTTCAGGTGTATTTTTGTCATTTTAATAGTTCGAGTGTAATTTGGTTTATAAAGTAGTCTCGTCTTTATTTACAATTTTTTGGACTTTAGTGCTTTGTATGGAAATAAAGGGAAATTTAGATATATATGTATTCAATTTTCTTAGTTTGAGTGTAGGGGTGTAACAATCTACCTGCCTACAAAAATTCTTCGTTGAATTTAACTTCTAGAAGCTCGTGATATTATTCCCCCATTGCTTGTTTGTTTCCGAAGTGGATTTTGGATGATGCTAATGTACTCAAAGTTTATTTCATAAGGGAATTTACTTCCATCTTAGGACCTTCACCTCGCAATCTAAAATTTGAATAACACATTACTCAAATTTATGGATGGGTTGAACAGTCATTTCATGACATGTAATAACAAATGTTGGGTCTGTATTATAGCAATGTACCTGGGATACATGGAACACATTATGAATATTATACAATTTCATGGGGAATTCTAACGGATATGCCACATAGCTAATATGTTTTATAATACTGAAGGATCCAATATATCTGGGTGATAATTTTCCTTTCTTCTTTAAACATAGGATTCCTTTTCTAGGAGAACATTTCAAAAATACGAGATCTAAAATATAAAATTCTCATGCCTTTCAATGATTATTCGCATAACTCTTCTATCTATATTATGTTGTCTTAAGTCTTTCTCTAATCTCTTATATCTTCTTAGTAGATTCTTAGATTTTCTTAGGAGGAAATTTCTTACTATTTCTGTACTCAATTCAAGAAGATGGGGATCACCATTGTCTTATATACAAGGCTTCAATTGGAGCAGCTTTGATAATTGATTGATAATAGTTGGTATATATAAACTCAATTAATGATAAGTTTTCACTCAAATTGTTGGGAATACCAAAAGAACAAGCTCATAACATATCTTCCAATGTTTGAATCATGCAATTAGATTATCCTTCACTCTGGGGATGAAATGCGGTACTCAAATAAAGTTTTGTACCTGCTATCACTTAAAGTTATTTCCAAAATAAAATTACAAAACTAGAATATTGTTTTTATTCTATGGATAAATGAATTCCATTTAGTCAGACAATTTCTTAAAGATAGAGTTTATTAAGTCTTTGGAAGGAGACTCGAGTTTTTATTCGAAGAAAACAGGCAGATTTGGTGAGTCGAGCTATTAACACCCAAATAGAATTATATCCTTAGGTCATATGATGTACTTCAAAAACAAAATCCATTTTGATATTATCCCATCTCCATTCCAGAAATGGAAGTGGCTCGAGTAGTTCACAACAGGGCATTGGTGTTATATCTTCACTTTCTAATAGGTTAGAGATATATAAACGAACTTCTGAAAGCCATTCCTCATGTTTGGCCACCAATAATATTTCGTCAATAAATGATACATATTTAAGCTTTCAGGGTGTATCATGAATTTAAAATGATGAGCTTCTTACAACACTTATTCTCATGATCATGATTCACCATGCACGTACAATATATTTTCAAATCGTAAGCCTTCTTACTTATAGTATGATTACTCTCGGACTCTATTACTTTTCTTAGCATATATTATACGGTTCCTTCAGATGCCTTATAGAGTGTTTATGTGTTAGAATTTCCCAGATGACTTAGGAAATAAATAAGGATATTGTCAATGAATATGATAATTAACTGATCATCAAAAGGCCTAAAGATTCTATGCATAAGATCCATGAAAGTTTTAGGTTCATTGGTTAATCCAAAAGACATCGTAGAAAATTAAAATAGTCCATATTGAGTTCAAAAATTAGTCTTTGGAATGTCTTCCTCTCTTAATCGTAGTTAATGGTAACTATATCCTTAATCTATTTTGGAAAACAATTTTTCACCTTTATGTTGATCAAAGAAATCTCCTACTCTAGGTCGATGATATTTATTCTTAATTATCACTGAAATCAACTTATGGTAAATTATATGTAATCTAAGGGTTCTATCACTCTTCTTTAGAAATAGCACAGGTTCTCTTGAATGATATGAAATGAGGCTAATGAAAGAATTTCGAGCATGTCATCTAGTTGGGTAAGAATATCAAATAATTCTAATGGCTCCATTCAATACATAACTCTCAAAATAGGAGAAATATTTGGGTAGAGATTGATGGTAAATTTAATTACTCAGGAAGGTGGTATACATGGTAATTCTTCAACGAAAATGTCACCAAATTGTTCCAAAATTCTGAGAATTGAGGAAGAATAATAATTTTGGATTTGGGACGTTGAACGTTCGGAATGATAGATTCCATGGAACATAAAAGAACGATTCTCTTGGTCGCAGAAATTTATTAATTTTTAATAACAATCGGTATAAGCATGACGTTTTGGCAATGCATACATTATGATAATGATAACGATTAGGTGTATATGTAAGATTATTAGGTTCACAAAGAGTGTGACTTGTCCTATCTTAATTTTACAATTATCATATCCTTGGGTAGGTGTACTAATTTCACAGGTTAGTAATTCAATTTAGAAGGTAATATTTAATGTTGTAGTCAAAATTTGTACAACATTAGCAACTTTAAGGCTAACGAATGAAAGAGTTGAACCATAATAAAATAATATATAATTGGAAAAATTTTGAAAGACTATTTTATTTTATATTACATCATGTGAATATCATATAGGAAATATGTGGTAATTCTTTCCATGATGGGGGGCTGGTTAATGTTTGGTGAGGTTGTTAGGACAATGCGGGTTTTGCAAAGAAGGGTTTTCTCTAATTCAGATTCAATTTAGGGCATCGGGGTCGACATTTCATAATTCCTAGCATTTGTGGCAATGAATTAAGGGATAGGTGGTACTATGGACATTTGGGGAGTAAACTTGTCCACTAGGATTAGGGTAAGGTTGTGGTTTATGTGTAGGTAAAGTTATAATAATTAGATTTTCATGATTAATATGGTGAGGTGAACTCATATTTCCTCCTAATGGGAATTTTGGTTCGAGATTTAAAGTGAATTCATTGAGTTAGGAAAACTCTCAAATTTGCAAAGGGGTAATGGAACTTTTGATCCTTAGGTGTAATCCTCTTTCAAATTTATTTGACTTCTTCATCTCATTATCCGCATACTCGGAAGTATAATGGGATAAGTCATTAAATCAATCAACATATAAGCCACAAACATATTTGTTTTTTTTAATATCAAGAAATCCACAATCAACTAGTCTCTTTCACTTTCGAAAAAGTACTTTTTGAAGAAAATTTCTTCAAATTGTTCCTAGGTCGGACTTGTTACATTATGACTTAGGGCTATAGCTTACCACCCAAAATCGGCATGACATTCAAACATGTAGGATGCCAACGTTACTAGAATATTTGTAATGATTGAATATTTTCATGATATAACACATCCACTTTTCAGCTTCAGTGGCACCTGGAATTCTAAGAAATGTAGGGGTCTGTGTTTCAAAAATTCTTTCAGAGCATTCATTCTACGTGTTTAATCTAAAATTTCTTTTGGAATTGGGTGTGGTACTTTCTATTGTGGAGCTAAACATGCAATCTCTTGAAGGCATTTCATAATTCCTTCAGCAGGGTCTGCTCAGTTTGACTTTCGGTGGAAAGATTTTGAGTTCTAACCATCGTAAATAATAGTCTAAGAGTTTCATAATAAAATGTGTAAGTTCAATATTAAAAAGATCATATAAAACCAATGTTAGATATGTTATACAGGAAATTTAACATTGTATTTTACAATTTAACCAATATATTCTAGCTTCCCATAAAGTCTTGAGTTAGTTATCCTCCTAATTAGTAGTCTGGTCACAATATTCAGGATAACTTTATTCAGTATTTTATAACTACGAAGGGATAGTCTTTCGATTTTCTTCCTAATTTGGAGTAGATGTATCAGTCTTAGGTGTAAAGAACAACATCAAAATCGATTGAAAGGTATCATCATTGGTCGAATCACTCGAGGATTCTGAGGAAATTTTAATGAATTCACAATTTGGAGTAGCCTTAGGGTGAAGTAGAGTTGGCGTCTGAGCACTGGCCAAGTCAAGATTGAATGCTTATTGTAGGATAACTGGGTCTTCGATATAGTCAGGCATGTTTGGTATTACCTGTGCTTCTAAATAAAGACGATTAGTTAATACATGTGGATTCATGGCGTTGCTAGAATTGATCAAGTGATCGCTTACTTCCCTAATCATGGTACTAAGTCTTATAAAAGATTCATCCGGGATTGTAGCCTTCCACCAATTATTGGGTGTGATATCCACACTAAAAAGTAGTGACTCCCAAGTATTCATGTTGCAAAATAGATTTATTATATAATAAAGGTAAAAAAAATATGAAAAGTGTAAAATAACTAATATGCTATGCGAAATGTTTCCTATATCAGAATCTAACTCATAATATTTCCTCGAAGGTGCTCTAATACAAAATTTCCATACCGTTTTTATAAATGTACAAGATAGGCAACGAACTAAAGTTCATGAGAAAAACATAACTTTATTCATTATATAGAGTCTCACATTTATTGTACTACCAACACAAGGGTGAATTACTAATACTACTTATTATTCATGCAACTGGAAAACAATGTAGGTTATTATATATATATTATTTTCATGTTTTAGGTGCATCTATGTATATTCATAAAAGTCCAAGGGTTAGGATTTAAAGTTTCAATTTGATATAAAGTTTGGGTCCATGGATGAATATAGTTTAAATTTTACTTATTTAAAATGTTCAAGGATTTTTTTTTCATTTTATAATTTTAGGGAGTACTTTGGTAATTTAGCAAAGTTGTAAGGTTTGTAATGTAATTTCAACTTTATTAGGATGTTTTTGGTTTCGAGTACTTTATATGGGAGAAAAATGGATTTTTAAGTATTCATCGATTAAGTTTTTTGGCTTCAGGGCACGGGTGTTAGAATTTCACCCTTTAGGGACATTGCTTTAATCCTAAGCCTATAATTTGCAAATTTTCATTATATTCTCAAACTGGGTGCCCTATGACTATGGTGATAGTTTAAACTTGGTTCCCTATGACAATGGCGACATGTTTTTAAGACTAAATCTAGATATTCCAAATTTTAATCTTATTCTCACATTGAGCATCATGTGACTGCGTGATTAGTTCAAATGAGTTACTTGGTTCGTGCGAGGTGTTCGTGTCTCTAACAAGGTCGATTAGGGGATGTTAGATTTCGACCTCCAGTGGAGGTTTCAATAAATATGTATAGATATTTGCATATTTGAGTCATATTCTACAACTAGGCAATGTGGACGAGTTGCGTAGGTCCCCTATGAGGTTTCTGTCCACTTACGAGGCTATTTGGGTGTCGTTCTTGATTTTCCCACTCTAGTGTCATGTTTTTGAAACTAGGACTAGATATTTTTGAAATTTTAATCACATTCTCAAACCGTGAGTCACGAGCGTATGAGGTTAGTTCCTATGAGTTACATTTGTCATGTGCGATATATTTGAGGCTTCAAGGGAATGTTTGGGGATTGTTTCTATTTTTGTCCTTAAGGAACATGCTTTTCAGCCTGGTCAATATATCATTAAGTTGTTGTCATATTGTCAAATCGAGAGTCCTGTAAATATGTAATCACTTCCTACGATTTACACTGGTCCACTGCGAGGTGTGCGCTCCTATTATCGTCCCATTGGGGGATATTTTGGGTTTTCGCCTTCTAGCGGAATATTTTTAAGCCTGAGTATACATATTTGCAAATTTTAGTCTTGTTCGTAAAATTATAATCTTGTGACTATGTGGTCTGTTCATATGAGTTATATTGATCCCATTGCAAGGTGTCCAGGACCATTATGGGTATTTTTTGTTTATATTTGTCTTTCTGCTTCCAGTGAATTATTTTTAGGCCTAAGTCTATGATTTTACAAATTTTCATTATATTCTTAAAATGGGAGTCCCATGATGATGCAATCAGTTCCTACGCGCTAGATAGGTTATGTGCAAGGATTTTACATATCTATGTGGCCATTTGGGTGTTATTTTATATTTTCACCATTCAGGGATTTTTTGAAGCCTGAGAATAGATATTTTCAAATTTTCATCATATTCTCAAGTCAAGCATCCTATGATCATGCGGAGGATTCCTATGAGTTACATTAGTCATGTACGAGGTTTTCTTGCCACTTACGAGGTCGGTTGGGTTTTTTGCACTATAGTCGTATATTGTTAAGCCTAAACTAGATATTTGCAAATTTTTATCATATTCCAAAATAGAGAATACATTGATTATACGATTAGTTCCTACGAGTTTCATTTGTCTCGTCTGAGGTGTTCGTTCCTCTAATTGCATCGGGAGGTGTTCGTTCCTCTCATACAACTATGTGGTGAGTTCCTTGAGAGCATTTTAGTCCTATTATCAAACCAGGAAGCATGTGACGGTGCAATCAGTTCCTACGAGTTATACTCCTCCCCTTTGAGGTGTTAGTGCCTCTTGCGGGGACCTTTGGGGGCAATTTCAGGTCATATCCATATAGCAACATATTTTTAAGACCAAATCTATTTATTTGCAAATTTTTAACATATTCTCAAGATAAGTTTCATGTGAGTTTAAGTTCAGTTCCTACGACTTATATTGGTCATGTGAGAGTTGTTCTTGCCATTAACGCGATTGTTTGGTAGTTGTTTTGGTTTTCCCCCTCTAGCACCATGTTTTCAAGCATAAGTTTAGAAACTTGCAAATTTTCATTATATTCTCTCAAATGCGAGTTCCAATGAGTTATATTCGTCCTGTGTGAGGTGTTCATGCACCTCACGAGGCCAACCGAGGGATGCTTTTAGTTTTTAGCCCCTAGCAACAAGCTTTGTAGCCTAAGTCAAGATATTTAAAATTTTTATTATATTCTTAAACCGGGAGTCCCGTGACTAGTCTTTCCTCTAAAGTTGTCAATTGGTGAAAGTTGTGGATTTTCTCCCTTTAGTGGCATCTTTTTAACACAAAGCCTATATATTTGTATTTTTTTATCGTGTTATTAGGTCAGATATTTTTGGATGACGGGGACAATTCATACGAGTTGCATAGGTCATATACGAGGCGTTCATGTATCTTACGGGTCCATATGGGGGTTGTTTTTTTGTTTCCGCCGTCTAGTTGAATGCTTTTAAGCCCCAGACTAGATATTTGTAAATTTTCATCAGATTTTTAAATCGGGTAACTTGTGACTATGCAGACATTTCCTACAAGTTACATTCGTCCCGTATATGGTGTTCATATTTCATACGATGCCGTTTGGGGTTTTCACCCTCTAGCACCATGTTTTTAAGCTTAAGAATAGATTCTTAAAAATTTTATTTATACTTTTTAACTGAGCATCCTATGATTACACGATCAGTTCCTGTGAGTTACATGGTCCTGTGCGAGCTGTTTGAACCTCTAAGAAGACTATTTTGGGAATATTTTAGGTTTCACCCTCTAGAAGCATGTTTTTTCGAATAAGTCTAGATCATTGCATTTTTTATTTATATTCGTAAATTTAGCATTCTGGGACTACGTGAACAATTCGTACGAGTTACATAGGTCTCGTGTGAGGTCTTCATCCTTTTTACCTAGTCGTTTGGGGACTATTTGGGGTTTTCTCCCTCTAGCATCATGTTTTTAAAATAAAGTCTAGATATTTTTCAAATTCATTTATATTCTCAAACTGTCTATTCCATGAGTACGAGGTCAGTTCTCATGACTCAGATGGGTCATTTGTGAGATGTTCGTGCCTCTCACATGGCCGGTTAGGTATTACTTTCAGTTTTCTTACTCTAGTGCCTTATATTAAGACTGATTCTACATATTTGCAGATATTAGTCTTGTTCTTAAAATGGGGATCACATGATTATGTGGTCAGTTCCTACGAGGTATATCGGCCTCGTGTGATGTGTTCATTCATATCATGGGGAAGTTAAATGGATGTTTTGTGATATTGATAGGTAATGGGGGTCCAGTGACTACATGTCAGTTCCTACGAGTTATAATTGTCCCATGCGAGGTGTTCGTGCCTCTAAAGGAGACATTTGGATAAAATTTTTGGTATTCTCTGTGACACACCGCCTAATTAAATATCAGGTGATCTGTCCTTTATTAAAAGATAATCACGGTGAACGGTCAGTTCATTCTTAGCATCAATGTCGAAAAAAAACTGTTCCAATTTAAACACCCTAAATTATTAAGCTATGTGTCAAAACCATTTTTAAACATTACTTTCCAAATTTTATTTAAAACCAATATTTTAAAGATTTACATAATTTCTAATTTAAGGATCAACCAACAAATATACTGGAACAAACAATCCAATTAATTAAACATCCAACTAAGTAATTCCAACATTAAAACTTAAAAGAAACATCCTCATATTAATAAACCCAGAAGTACAAATGCTGGAAATAAAATAAATCACAATATTCGATAAGCAACTGAATAATGGAAAAAGGGCGACACATGCCCAACTCAATAAATAGTTCTAGAAGTGGAATCAACAAATGATGTCGTCTAAACAAAAGTCCTGCAACTCCCACCTAAGTTGCAGCGCGTTCCTTCCAAAGGATCCTATGCAAGAAGCCCCTGTGGCTGGGGACCTGTAATATATACATATATATATACAAGAGAGAAAAGAAAATGGGAACGAGTCAGAGACCGATTGTAAAAACGATTTAAAATTTGTTTAGCATGTATTTAAAATGTTTAGTGGCCAACCCAACAACATATTAGTGCGGCAATCCCTTGAGAATTTCTCACCTCTCTTCTAATGTGCACGCCTATCACACTAACCTTCCCAACGGTTTAACTTATCTTATCTTAGGTTTGTTCATAAGATTTAAACTGACAAATTTAATTCTTTAAGAGGTTAATTTCATTTAACAACAAAGTTCTCATTTAAACCTTATTTACTAATAAAGCTTCTCAGTAACATATTATACTTTTGAAACACTTATTCCTAAATGGAAATAGTTATTCCATTCTTACTTACCATAGACACAGCAGGTAGTTCCCAAATTCCATATTTAAATATATATATATTAAATACTCATATAATATATATATATATATTATCTAATAACACACCATATAATATTTATGGTACGGGCATACTCTGCTATCCAGTCCCCGTATCACTCGTACAAAGGGAAATACAAGTTCGGAATCACTGTCGAACTGTATTGAAAAAAAACACAAACAATATTGAGGCGAAGCATAGTTTCCAAGTCACTAAGAGGTCAGCACATGCCGTCACATCTTTTAGGACCGTCTGACTATCGATCCGATAGCCTGTACCAAAGGATTTCTATCTTCTAGGGTACGAGTCAATATCCCCCATAAAGGTCCCATCGAGATAAGACTGTCCAAGCGCGATAACCTCATGGATAGCAAGTAGCGCGGGAATGATTTTTACACGTATATAGTATATGCATAAACACAGTCATATAAATATACTACTATTACCATATCAAGTTTAGGTACATACTCACGACCCATAATTATGATATTTGTCCTTATTACTCGTTATTTAGTTATCACGTATATCGTTTGACTCTTATCTTAATTTGTGAGATTATCCCAACTTATCAAGTGACATTCGTGGATTTCTATACTCCAAAGTGTAATTTCAGTAGGTACTCATTTATTTTCCAACGTAACTACCTTATGCGTCTCCCCCTTTAATACATAGTTCCATTGTCACTTATATGTAAACATCCCCAAAAATTGTAAATCTTGTCTCACATTAAGGGTTTCATATTTTCAATAAGTCCTACTGGTCTTCTTTATCTCCCACAATATTTTAATAAATATGTCCAAAGATTATTACTCATTTAAATTGAATTCAACTATTTAGAAGGGAAAATATGAGTCTCCCAGGAGGGGTCGATCGATCGATACTCCTGGATCGATCGATCGATCAAATAGGTATGTCGAATCTGCAGAATACCTGTTACGACTTCTATCATCCAACATCATAAAAATCCAAATTCTTAACTCCCAAACTCCCAGAAATTTTTACCACAAACATTCTAAAGCCAGATTAGCAATATTCTACGTAAAGCATGAGAGTTTTCATCAAGATTCATGGATTAAAAAGGCCAAAACTTATATAATTCTCATGAACCCTAGAAATTTCTTTAACTTAGTTCTTCTTATTCTTTATATAAATTCATGGTTCAACCTCTACATGTGAAAGGGATTTGGAGATTATTGTTTACATCACTATAACATGCGATTTCTAATCACCAACATGGGTTTTCTTTCATAAAAACTCATCCTAATCAACCCTAGACTAATATGAATGAAGCATTAACGAAATTAATGAAGATAAATACTTTCCTGGGAATTTTTGTTTCTAATTTGTGGATGAAATTGATGTGGTAATGATCCTAGTCACACAATCTATCTTTTGGCGGCGACGGGGGCGCAAACGGAGGAGTTCCTGGCTTAGAACTCTTGGGCAAGCTCTCTCTTTCCTTCTCCAATGGCCGTCACTTGTTTTTGGTTGTGTTGACCCTAGAAGACAAACCTAAGAATCTGATATAACCTTACAATTTTCGTTGTTTTCCCAGCTTGAAAATGTAAAATGTCCAAAACGCCCTCCCGAGGTGTTAATTAGGCCTTAAAACGCCCCGAGACACAAACAAAACCCCCGGGTACATTATTTTGACTATCTCGACCCTTTCGGACACTTTGGTGCACTCAAAATGACCATATGGGTGACTTATAATTTATTCACTTTTATTAATCAACATTTAGTCCCGACACGACACGAGCGTGTCCCGACTTAAATTTCCAAAATTATCATTTTATTCACTCATGACATTTAATAGAACCAATATTATATATTACTTTACTCATTAGTAATATTCAACAAGTTTCTAATGATTAGTAACTCTCGTCACGTTAGTAATTACAAAAATAATTAATTTTCGGATTTATATTAAATTAATAACTCACATTAGATTTAATAAATCCCGAAATTTAGAAAGCATAAAAAAATACGGGTTATTACATTCTCCCTCTTATGACCTTTTTTTTAGCCTAAGTCTATATATTTTACAATTTTAGTCATGTTCTCGGATGAGAAGTCCACGAAGTTGGTGATTAGTTTATCCGATTTACATAGGTCTCGTACGGTGTGTTCTTGCCTCGCAAAGGGCTATTTGGTGGTTGGTTTTAGTTTTCACCCGGTAGAAGCATGTTTTTATGCATAACTTTAGATATTTTCATAATTTCATCATATTCTCTACATAAATGTCCTATTACTATGCGAACAATTCATACAAGTAACATTTGTCTCATATGATGTTTTCGTGGCCCTCACGGGGCCATTTGGATTCACTTTTCAGGGTAAATTTTTTATACCCAACATTAGATGTTTTAAAATTTTATCCATATTCTTAAACCGGGAATTTTTTAACTACTTGATAGGTTCATACGAGTAATATTTGTCTTATGTAAAGAGTTCATGACCCTTATGGGGCCATTCGAGTAATGTTTTGGGTTTTTATCCTATAATGACGTGCTTTTAATCATAAGCTTCTATATTTATTAATTTTAATAATATTCTTGTATCAAGTGTCCCATGACTATACTATTTGTTCCTACTAGTTATATTGGTGTTGTGAAACTTGTTCGTCCCCTAACTAAGACATTTGGCAATCATTTTAGGTTTTCTCCATGTAGCAGAATGCTTTTGAGACAATGTGTAGATATTTACTAATTTTTATCACATAATCCAACAGGAAGACTAGTGACTACACGATTAGCTCCTTCAAATTACATTGGTCTTGTGCGAGATGTTTGTGCCCCTGATTAGGCCGTTTAGGGTTGCTTAGTGTTTTTTTCCCTCTAGTGGCATGTTTTTAATCAAAGGTATAAATATTTTAAAATTTCAGACATATTTTTAAACTGGGAGTTCTGTGAGTACACGATCAATTCCTACGAGATATATTGATCCCCTGCGAGATGTTTGTGCCTTTAATGGTGTCGTTTAGGGTATGTTTTGGGTTTTCACCATCTAATCATAAATTTTAATTGCTATTTCTAGATATTAGCAAATTTTTGTCATATTCTCACACTGGGGTCCCATGAGTATATGGTCAGTTCGTATTAGTTGTTCCATACGATGTATTCCTGCATCTAACCGGGTTATTTTTGGGCCATTGGGGTTTTCACCCTCTAGCAGCATGTTTCTATGTATAAGTCTTGATTTTATCAAATCTTAGTTATATTTGTCCAATCACTCATCCTACGACTACGTGATAATTTCATATGGGTTTGATTGGTTGCGTACGACCTGTTCATTACCCTTACGGGGCCCTCCGGGTAATATTATGGGTTTTCAGCCTCTAAAGTCGTGTTCTTAATCCCAAGTCAAGGTATTTAAAAATTTCCATCATACTATTAATTCGGAAGGTCCTTGACTACATAGTAAGTTGTTATGAGTTACAATGGTTATGTACGAGGTGTTCATGCCCTTACCTGGGCCATTTGGTGGCTATTCTGAGATTTGTCCACGTAATGGAATTTATTAAGCCTAAATGTATATATTAGAAATATTTTATCATATTCTTAAACCAGGAGTCCCGTGAGTACGAGGTATATTCGTATGAGTAATATTAATCTCTTGTGATGTGGGTTCTTGAATTTAAAGGTGTCGGTTGGTGGATGTTTTGCCGTTTCTTCCTCCAGGTCGTGGTTATAATTTAAGTTTTAGATACTTCAAAATTTACATCTTATTCTCAAAACAGAAATTACCTGACAAAGCTCTCAGTTACTATGAGTTACATATGCCCTGTGCGAGCTGTCAGTGCTCCTAACATGGTGATCATGAGATGGTTGGGTTTTCAACCGCTCACGACATGTTTATAATCCTAAGTATAGTTATTTGTAAAATTTTATAATATTCTTAAATCAGGAATCCCATGACTACGCAATCATATCCTATGAGTCCCAATTATCCCGTGCGAGTTGTTGGTGCAACAAACAGGGTCGTATGGGTGCCATTTTGGTTTTTTGACCTCCAGCATCGTATTCTTTATCCTAACTCTAGATATTTGAATTCTTTTCATCATAATCTCAAACTAGGATTCCCATTAGTACACGGTCATTTCATACAAATTACATCTGTCTCGTGCGAGGTCATCATGCATCTAACGTGGGCATTTGGAAATTATTTTTTTCCTCCTCACAAAGAATTTGTTAACCCTTTGTCTAGATATTTGTACATTTGTGTCATAATTTCAAAACGGGCATCCTGTGAGAAGGAGGACAACATCTATGAGTTACATTAGGCCTGTACGAGTTATTAATAGCTCTCATGGGGCCATTTTGGAGAAGTTTTTGGTTTTCTCCTTCTAGAGGAAAGCTTTTTAATCTATGTCTAGATATTGGCATATTTTCAACATATTCTCAAACATAGAGTCTGATGAGTATGAGGTCAGTTACTACGAGTTACATTGGCCCCATAAGAGGTGTTCATGACTATCACGGTGCAATTGGGGGTTTTAGCTGTATAGCGGTATGCTTTGATGCGTAGGTCTATATATTCAAAATTTTTTGTCATATTCTCAATCTGAGCATCCTATAACTACGATGTCGGTTCCTTCGAGTTACTTAAATCCGTGCAAGGTGTTCAAGCCTATAATGGGCCATTTAGGGGATGTTTTTGGTTTGACCATCTAGAGGCATGGCTTTAAGACCGACTTCAGATCTTTCCAAATTTTACTCATATTCTTAAATCAGGTGTCCTGTGACTACGCGATCAGTTCATACGAGTTGCAATCATCCAATGCGAGGGTTTGCTCCTCTAATGGGGATATTCATATGATGTCTTGGTTTTTGGCCTATTACGGCTTTCTTTTGACCCTAATATTATGTGCTTTTATTTTTTCCTCATATTCTTAAATCGGGAGACTACTGACTATGCGATCAGTTCCTACGAGTTTCATTTGTCCTGTACGAGGTGATTATGTCTCTAACTGGGCCATTTGGTGATAGTTTTGGGTTTTCTACATATGGTGGTGGGTTTTTTAATCGAAGTCTTGATATTTACAAATTTTTAGCATTTTATCAAATTGAAAGCCTCGGTACTACTTGATCAGTTACTACGAGTTACATTAGGTCTTATGCGCTATGTTTATGCCTTTAAAGTGTCCGTCTGGGCTTGTTTTGGGTTTTCTCCCTCTAATAGTATGTTTTTAATCCTAAGTGCTGGTATTTGCAAATTTTAAACACATTGATGATCTGGGAGTCCTAGTATAATCAATAAGTTCCTACTATTCACATTCATCCCATAAGAGGTGTTCGTTCCGCTAAAATTGCAAAGTTTGTGCCTTTTTAGATTTTTACCTCGAGCTCGTGTATTTAAGACTAACTCTCGATATTGGAATTTTGATTGCCTTATATTAAAATTAAGAGTGCCATGTGTAAATGGTCAATTTCTACGAATTACATTGGTCCCGAGCCAGGTGTTCGTGCATATTAAGGGACCGTTTGCAGCTTATTTTCTTCTTTCTCCTGGCAATGACACATTTTTAGGCCTAAGTCTAGATATTTTCCAATTTCATCACATGTGCAAATCGGGTGTTGAGTGAGTACGTGAACAGTTCCTACGGGTTAGATTGGTGCCCTAGTAGGGGTTCAGGCATTTTATGAGTCCATTTACCTACGTTTTAGGGTCTCACCCTCCGGTGACATGTTCTTAAAATTGAGTTTAGATATTTGCAAATTCTTTTCATATTCTTAAATCGGGAGTGGAATGAGTTCGACCTTAGCTCATATGAGTTACATTTATCCCATTCTAGGGGTTCTTCCTTTCTATAGGATCCTTTATGGCCCATTAACGAGTTTCATCCTACGGAGGATTGTTTTTTAACCTAAGTCTATATATTTTCAAATTTTATTCATATTCTTAAACTGGGCCTCTTTTGACTATACGGTTAGATCGTATGAGTTATGTGTCCTGATGTCTTTGCACCTTACGAGGCCATTCGAGTGATGTTTTTGGCCTCTAACATTATGTTTTTATGTGTAACCCTAATTACTTGAAATTTTTTATCATATTCTAAAATCGGGTGTCTCCTAACTATGTGGTCAGTTCCTGCGAGTTTTTCGTTGATTCTATGGGAGGTGTGTTCGCCACGAACTAGGGCATTTGGTTGTGCTATTAGGTTTTATCCATATAATATCTTGTTTTAAAGCTTATGTTTAGATGTTTTCATATTTTAATCGTATTCTCAAATCAAGAGCTTCGTGAGTACAAGGTTACTTCTTACGAGTTAGATTGGTTATGTTCAATGTGTTTGTGCCTTTAAAGTGGTCATTTTTTTGTTGTTTGGGGTTTTCTCACACTAGAGCAATGATTTTAATACTTAGTTAATATATTTGTAAATGTCATCTTTGTTCTCAAAACAATAATCCCCAGATTACGCGGTTAGATCCTATGAGCTACACTACTCCCGTACCATGAGTTATTTTTTTGTTTTGGGCCTCTAACGACATGATTTTAGGCCTAAGAGAAGATATTTGTAAATTTTCATCATATTCTTAAACAAGGAGTCACGTGGATACGCGGTCAGTTCCTACGAGTTATATTGGTAATGTGTGGGTGTTTGTGACCTTAATTAAGATGTTTATTTTTTGTAATAGGTTTTCTCCATGTAGCAGCATGTTTTTAAGCGTAACCCAAGATATTTGTAAATTTTTATCATATTTGGAGACCAAGAGTGCCGTGACAACACATTAGTTCCTAGGAGTTACAATTGTTCCGTCTAAGGTGTTCATGCCATTAATGATGTCGTTAAGGAGATGTTTTGTGTTTTCGGGCTCTAACAACATGTTTTTAACCCTAAGTCATGTTGTTTGCAATTTTTAAATAAATTTTAATTCAGGTGTCTTGTGACTACGCAGTTAGTTCCTTCCAATTACATTGACCCTGTGCGAAGTGTTCGTGACTCTAACGGGGCTATTTGGGAGTTATTTTTGGTTTTTGCCCCGACATGTTTTAAGAATAGCTCAATAGATTTGTAATTTTGTGTCATATAATCAAATCGAGTAACCCATGAGTATGTAGTCACTTTTTAAGAGTTACTTGGTATCGTACGAGGTATTCGTTCCTATCATGGAGACCTTTTGGGGATTTTTTTAGTTTTCTCGCTCTAACTATATTTTTCAAGCCTAGGCCAAGATATATTAAAATTTACTCATGTTCCTAAACTGAACAATGGATGATTAAACGATCAGTTTCGACGATATATATTTGTCCAATGTGAGGTGATTGTGCCTCTCACAAGTCCGTGTGGCGGCCTTTTTGTGTTTTCTCCCTCTACCTTCATGTTTTTAAGACTAACTCTCCATAGTTAATTTTTTCCATATTTTTAAGCTTGGAGTCCCATGAGTACAAGATCAGTTCATAGGGATTATATTGGTCTCGTGCGAGTTGTTCATACCTCTTATGGGGCTACTCGCTCTTGTAATTTGCTTTTAAGCCGATGTCAAGATAATTGCAATTTTTTATCACATTCCAAAATTATGTATCCTACGACTATAAGAGAAGTTCCTATGAGTTACATTGGTCGCGCATGAGGGTTTCAGTCCTCTTGTGGGATCATTTATGGTCGTTTCAGTGTTCCTCCCTCTAATAGCTTGTTTCTAAGAATATGTCTATGTTTGCAAATTTTTGCCATAATTATTATAACGTTAGTTTTTACGAGTTACACAAGTCCCATATGAGGTGTTCGTGCCTCCTATGTGGTCATTTGGGGGGCCTTTGGGGTTTTCACCCTCCAGGGGACTGTTTTTAATCGAATGTCACTATATTTGCAAATTTTAGTCGTACTCTTAAATTGGGCATCTTGTGCCCAAACATTCACTTTGAAAGAGTTTATTTAGTCCTGGTTTTTGTTCTCCTTACGGGGTAATTGGAGTGATGTTTTGGGTTTTCTGCACTAACGACATATTTTTAAGCCTAATCGAAGATATTTCTAAATTTCCATTGTATTGTTAAACTGGGAGTCTCGCGTCTACGTGGTCAATTTCTACGAGTTACATTAGTGTTGTATGTGGTGTTTGTTCTCCTACTTGGGACGTTTGATTGTTATTTTGGGTTTTTACCATATGGCAACATGCTATATAGCTCTAGTCTAGATATTCTAATTGTACATGCCTTTAAATGGGCTATTTTGGGGGTGTTTTTGATTTTCCACCTCAAGCACCATGTTTTTTAGAGTATATCTAGATAATTGAAAATTTTAGTCATCTTCGAAAAATAGGAATCCCATGAGTACACGGTCCGTTCCTAGAATTTACATTGGTCACGTGCGAGGTGTATAAACCCATCATGGGGACGTTTGGGAGATTTTTTTTATTTTCGACCACTAATGACATGATTTTAATCCTATGTACAATTATTTAAAATTTTTACCTTATTATTAAATCGGGAGTCCCTTGACTACAAAATTAGTTCCCATGAGTTATATTAGTCATGTGCAAGGTGTTCGGACCTCTAATAGGTAGTGTGGTGATATTTTGGGTTTCCTCCCTCTACTCTTATTTTTAAAACTACCTCTATGTATTGGAATTTTTTTGTCATATTCTCAAACTGGGAGTCCCACGAGGTCTTCTTATGAGTTACATTGGTCCCATGTGAGGTGTTAGTACCTCTAAGGAGGCAATTTGGTGGTTATGTTGGAATTTCTCACTTTAGGGACATATTTTGAAGCCTAAGTCTATATATTTGCAAAGTTTAGCCTTGTTGTAAAAATGTGAAGGCCTTTACTACCACATCAGCTCATTTGAGTCATGTTAGTCCCATACGATGTGTTCGTTCCCTTTAAATGGTCGTTCGGTGGATATTTTGGGGTTTTGACATGTAACTCCATCTTTTTAAGCAAAAACCTACACATTTTCAATTTTTTTATCATATTCTTAAATTAAGAGTTCAATGCGGTCAGTCTAATGAGTTACATTGGTCCTCTATGAGGTGTTCATGGGTCGTTTAGGGGTTGTTGTGAGTTTTTGCACTCTACTTGTATGTTTTAAGCCTATGGCAAAATATTTGTTAATTTATGTCACATTCTTATAGGTGTTGTCCCGTGACAACACGATTAGTTCTTACAAGTTACATTAGTCTGGTGTCAGATGTTCGTTCTTCTGACGAGGTTATTTTGGTGATGTTAGGTATTTGCCCTCTTATAATATGTTTTCTCCTAAGTGTATTTATTTGAAAACTTTAGTCATATTATCAAAGTGGGCATGATATCACTATATTACCAGTTCTTACGAATCACACTTGTCCCGTGAAAGGTTCTGTGCCTTTAATGGGGCGATTGGGGAAGTTTTGTGTCTTTTACCCTCGAGCTGTATATTTTAAGCTTCAATCTAAATGTTTTCAAATTTTAGTCATACTATCAAAATGGGAGTCATGTGACTATGCAGATTGTTGGTAGAAGTTCATTACTCCCGTGCGATATGTCTGTGCCTCCTACGGGGTCATTTGGGGTCGTTTTGGGTTTTCTCCATATAATGGCATGTTTTTATGACTTAGTCGATATATTTCCAAATTCTTATGATATTCTCAAACAAAGAGTCCCATGAGTATGAGTTTAGTTCCTAAAAGTTACAATTGTCCTATGCAAGGTGTTCGTGCCTCTATTGGATTTTATCCCTATAGCATCATATTTTTATGCCCTAGTCTAGAACTAGAGAATTTTACTCTTGTTTTTAAAATGGGAATTCCATGACTAGGCGATCAGTTCCTACAAGTTACACTAGTCCCGTGAGAGATGTTTGCGAACATCATAGGGCAATTGAAGGTGTTTTTTGGGGTTTCAGCCTCTAATTTCAGGCTTTAATCATATGCTTAAATAGGGAGTCCACTCACTACGAGGTCACTTTTGACGAGTTACACTAGTCCCATGGGTGGTTTTCATTTCTCTAAAGTGGGTGGTTAGGTGTAGTTTTGGGTTTTCTCCCTCTAGCGTCTTGTTCTTAAGCTTACGTCTATATATTTGTAAATTCAAGACATGTTCTCAAAATTGACATTTCGTGACTACGCAATTAGTCCGTATGAGTTAGATTGGTACCGTACAAGGTGTTCATGCCTTTTACGGGGTCCTTTGGGGGTTTATTTTGGGTTTCATTCTCTAGCGGGATGTTTTTAAGCCTAAGTCAATATATTTGCATATTTTCATAATATTGTCAAACTGGGTGTAATGTGACTACGAGTTACGTAGGTCCCATGGGAGGTGTTCGTTCCTCTTAAGGGGCCTTTAGGTGGGTGGAATTTTAACCATCTAATGGCATGATTCTAAGCCTAACTATAGATATATGGAAATTTTAATCATGTTATCAAATGGGACATCATGTGACTACACAATTAGTTCTTATGAGTTATATTTGTCTAGTGTATGTTGTTTTTGCCTCAAATGATGCCATTTAGGGGATGTTTTGGGATTTTACCCTCTAGGGGATGTTTTTAAGCCGAGGTCTGGATCTGTGAAAATTCTAGTCATATTCTCAAACCGATAGTCCTGTTACTATGAAGAAATTTTCCATGAGTTACATTAGTCCAGTACGACGTGTACATGCCTCTTATGAGGCTATTTGTGGACTCTTATTTTTTTTTCACTATGTAGTGGCTTGTTTTAATGTCGAAGTCAAGATATTTGGAAAAATTAGTCACATTCTCAAATTAGGAGTCCCATGAGTATGCGTTCACTTCCTACGAGTTACATTGTCCCATACGGGGTGTTCATCCCTCTTATGGGTCATTTGGGTGATTTTTTTATTTTCGACATCAAGTGGAAAGCCTTTAAGCCTAAAGGACTAGTTATTTGTAAATTTAAGTCACGTTCTCAAACTGGATGTTTCATGATTAGGATATTAGTTTCTATTAGTTACATTACTACCATGCGAGATCTCCATGCCTCTTACGAGGCCATTTATTTTTTCACCTAGTTCCACATTTTTAAGACTATTTTTAGATATTTACAAATCTTCGTCATAACTTCAAATTTGTTATCTAATAGGTACCCATTCAGTTCCTATTAGTTACGGGTTTCCTGTGCCAGGTGTTCGTGCATCTTACATTGATGTTTGGTGGTCATTTTTTATTTTCTCCCTCTAAAGGCACATTTCAAAGCCTAAGTTTAGTTATTTGAAATTTTAATTCTCTTCACAACCTGGGCGTCCACTGAGTACAAGGCCAGTTCCAACGAACTACATTGGTCACGTGCAAGGTGTTCGTGCCTTTTTACGGAGCCGTTTGGGGCTTTCTCCTTCTAGCGGCATGTTTTGAAGCCTAAGTCTAGATATTTTAAAATTTTAGTCATTTTCTAAAATCGGGCATTTCGTGACTACACGATCAATTCGTACGAGTTACATTATTCCCGTTAAAGGTTTTTGTTCCACTTACAAGGTCATTCATTTTTTTTGTGTTTTATCCCTATAGCGTCGTGTTTTTATGCCCGTGTCTATATATTTGCAAATTTTCATCATATTTTTAAACCTAAAGTTAATTGTTATTTCTTCCTACAAGTAACATTGTTCATGTTTGAGGTGTTCATTCGGCTAACAGTGTCATCTAGGGGTTGTTTTAGCTTTTGCACTCTACCCGTATGCTTTTAAGCCAAAGTATTGATATTTTAATTTTTTATCATATTCTCAAATGGTGAGTCCCGTGGGTATGAGATTAGTTCCTACGTGTTAGATTGGTCACGTGCAAGGTTTTCATACTTCCAACGGTGCCATTTGGGGATTTTTTTGATTCTCTCCCTCTACCTGTATATTTTTAATCCTATCCAAGATCTTTGAGAATTTTAGTCACATTCTCAAAGTGGGAGTCATGTGAATATGCTAATTGTTCCTACATATTTCATTGGTCTCGTGTAACGTGTTCGTTCCTCTTACGGGGCCATTTGGGGGTTGTTTAGGGTTTTCTTCCTCTAGATCCATTGGGTTTAGGCATAAGTCTAGATATTTTCAAATTTCGATCTTGTTCTCAAAATGGGATTCCCATGCCAACAAAACCAGTTACTACGAGTTACATTGGTAAAGTGCGAGATTCCCGTGGACATCATGGGGGTGTTTGGTGGATGTTTTCCATTTCATCCTCTAGAACCATTTTTTATATTAATTATGATGTAACCATGTGTTTGGTGGATTGTTCTTTTGAGTTACATTTTTCCTATATGAGGTATTCATGTCTCTTATTTTTTGGGGGTTTGCACGCTCTAGAGTCATATTTTAAGCCTAAGACACAATATTTGCAAATGTTGGTCATTTTGTGACTATGTGGTCTATTTATATAAGTTACATTAGTCTCGCGCAAGGTGTTCATGCCCCTTATGCAGCCATTCTTGTGATGTTTTGGGTTTTTGTGCTATAATGGCATGATTTCATGTATAACCGTAGATATTTGAAAATTTTCATCATATTGTCAAATTATACCGTGTGGCAGTCGTTTTACATGTTCTCCACATAATGGCATGTTTTAATTCTAAGTATAAATATATGAATTTTTTTTCCATATTTTCAAATAAGGAATCTGTGACTAAATAATCGGTCGGTACGAGTTAGACTAGTCAACTTCGAATTGTTCGTGCCTCAAACGGGGTCGTTTCGGGATTGTCTAGATATTTGAAATTTTAGTCATATTCTCAAAAAATGCATCATGTGACTATGAGGTCAGTTATTAGTAGTTACATGGACACGTACGAGGTGTGTGCGGCACTAAAAGGGCCGTTTCGACTTTGTATTGAGTTCTAACCCTCTATCGACATGTTTTTAAGTCTATCTCTAAATCTTCAAAAATTGTACACATATTCCCAGATACGCAGTCCTTTGACTTACGAGAATTTCCAATTAGTTACATTGGTCCCATGCATGGATTTTGTGCGTCTTAGTTGCATTTGGTGGCCATTTGGGGTGGTTTCATGTGAGGTGTTCGTGCTTCAAAAGAGGCCATTTTGGGGGACGTTTGTCCTTTTCGCCTATAGAATGTTGTTTTTAAAACTAAGTATACATATTTGAAAGTCTTATACATATTCTAAAATCAATCACCATATGACTATGTGGTCAGTTACTAATAGTTACATTACACCCGTGCAAGGTGTTCGTGCCTTTAATGTGGTCGTTTTGAGGATTTTTTTAGTTTTCACCCGGTTGTGGATTGTTTTTCAGCATAAGTCGAGAACTATGCCACTTTTAGTCATGTTCCCAAACCGGGATGTAACATCACATATTTTTAATGCTTTTAAATGTTGGACTAATTAAATTAAAAGTAAGAAATTAATTCATAATTAATTCGGATTAAAATAAGTACTAACTAGCGAGTTAAGGGTTAGTATTTATTGACTAGAATTATATTCAATAATACTGAGTGAATAAAATAATATGTGAATATGGTTATGATTGAGAATTTATGAAAATTTCCACGTGTGAGAAATACGGCAGTTATAGTATTTAAGTCAGGACGCGCGTGTCAGACGTGTCGGGACTAAATTATTGAAATAAAAGTGAATAATTTATAAGCAACATGAATGGTCATCTCAAGTGTGCCACTGAGTTAGGAAGGTTCAAAATAGTCAACAAAGTCTACCTCGGGGTTTCGTTTAGGTCTCGGGACAGTTTTAGGCCTAACCGGAGTCCCGAGGGAGCGTTTTGGTATTATCCATCATTGGGCAACTAATATTTACGAAAATTAGAGATATAATATATCTGCTACGTGACTCCAATGAGGGTTTTCATTTACAAGTTTCAAGGGAGATCCACAGAGGGTGAGGGAGAAAAAAACCATGGAGCTAAGGACTAGAACCACCACCCTATATATCGAAGAATGAGGAACACACCCATACCACCTATGTCAGCGGATCAGACCATCATAATCTAGGCAAGTGTTTAAACCTTGATTTCATTTAACAATAATCATGTTCATGTCTGTGTAGGGTAGAAAGCTATATGTTGTTCAAAATTCTTCAATGAAAATGGAGATATAAAACAACTAATTTGAATTAATTGGATTAAACCCTTCTTGTACAAAAATTATAAATCACGAAATGAAGACTTGTTGGGATGAACGAATCTGGGATAATGGTAGTTTAGAATGTGAATCTGAGAAAATAGGCATCGGCAAATTAATTTGGGGATGTCAAAATTTAGTAAGAGTTATGCATGATTTAATGATTCTTGGTTGTTAGAAATTATATATATATATATATATATATATATATATATATATATATATATATATATATATATATATATTAGAGCATTCATTAGAATTGATTGAGTGGTGGTTGGGATGAACGTGTTGAGGTTTCTAGGGTAAAAAATGGTCAAAATGATGTTTCAAGGGGTAGGAGACGAAGAAAGTCAATCTCAGTCGAGCGACTTGGGGAAGTCGTTTGAATGACATCATTCGAAAGAGATTGCCAATGAAACTTCTAACGAGACGTTGAATGAGAATGCAGGGGTTAGTTCGTTCGAAGTTCTATCGAACGACCTCGTTCGAACAACATTTCAAAAGAGATTGTAGAATTTTGGAATGTTGCAGTTTGAGGTTTAAACTTTGCAACTTAGTTACATTATGAAAGAAGAATTAGTATACGTGAATCGTTATTATATATTAGTAGTCAAGAGTGGGGTAACTACTATAAAACATACTTGGGTTTATGAAATGCCTTACCTGCGACACGATAGAGGAGATAGTCATAATTAAATGATATCGTGAATAAAGTGAGAAGTATAACACGTATGAATATATACTTAGATTGTGTACACCTAATAATTGGAATAGGTTACGTGAATACATAGATGATTAATTTTCTATGTGAATAACATACCTTCCATACTTGCTATCGTGGGAGGTTTTTTTAGAGGGGACAGTCCTATTTTGAGGAGCCTTTGGGGGGATATTTGACTTGTGCCTCGGAGCACGGAACCTAGGTATGGTCTATCTATGAGAGTGATAGTGATGACTATAATATGCGTGCGTAGGTATGTTCGTAGCCCATAGGCTTGGAAATATGTTCGCCTCCAATATGTATGATTTGAAATTTATGGTCCGTGGGAGATTTTCAACCCAGTCTCCTTATTTAGTACGAGATATGCGAGGACTTGATAAAAGAGTATGCATGCACCGCAGTAGAGTCTATGGGTGATGTATTAGTATATATATAGTATTGTGATGATTATGGATATGTATTTGTAATACTATCTACTGTGTGAGACTTGTAGATAAAGATGATAATTAATCCTTAAATAATTTATGCACGTGAAATCTTAAGAGTTTTTTAACCTTATATTCGGGATAGAAAATACAAGAGCAATGTATAGTAATAGTACCAGTGCAAATACGAGACATTACAACGGATGAGAGTTATATTGTTTAAATCTATAATATAGTTAGGTGATAACTATTATTAGAACCGTTTATAAGTACGTTAGACGTGCACAATAGTTGCTAGGTGAGAATATCAAGTGAGTGCTCAAAAAGCTAACAAGCACTTAATATTTTCTTACTAAATTTTTTAAATACTTGATAAATGTTTTAAATCCTTTTAAACTCGAGCTCTGACCCATCTCTTGCAAAATTTATCTTTACTTGTGTGTTATATTAGGTGCTCATCAACAGGGACGCCACAGTTAGACCATTGGATCTTTTGACATTTTACAGCGATTGTGGAAGTTAAAGGTCCCACATATCAATGCCTACATATTTATCATTTCCGTTTCTAGTATGTAGTCTTCTAAATTAGGGAATATGTAGCCAATTCTCAGTTTATTTATGTTCGAGATACATTGTACTATTACTTCCAGTTTTACATTTTTAGTTGGAGTTATTATTGTTGGTTTGGATTTCTTTTGACTAGGATGATTATTCCATCTTATTGTATTTAGTTGGATGATGTTTTATTCTTTAGTTACTAAATTCTGAGAATGTTGAATGTTTAAATGGTTTAATTGGATTAATATTTATCAAGTGGATTAAATGTTTTGACACTAGCTTAATGAGTAATTAGGTGGTTAATATGAACACTATGTGTTGACAATGATGCTAAGAATGAACCAATCGAATATTCCGTCTTAAATTTTATAAAGGACTGGCCACCCGAAATTTAATTAGGAGGGGTGTAACAAGTGGTATCAGAGAATCAAGTTCTAGAGTCTTTTAGGATCGGTATGGCTTGTTATGTTTTAGCTTAGAGTTCTTTGATATAGATCCCTATTATTAGGTCTATTGTATTCGTCTTTACGTATTGAAGAGTTCTTCTTTCTACAATTATGATTTATATTGATGGTGGAATTATATAATTCCTTTAAAGTTTCAGATGTCGCTTAGTGAATCACGATAAACTAATACCGCCGAAGGAATGAATGCTGGAAAAAATTAGCCGGCACACCAAGTACCCGAAGTAATGGTGACAGTCACAGAGGTGGCAAGAATAGTAGCAGAAGAAGTTACGAATGCAATTAAAGAAAATTCCAAAAGGACCTTTCCTAGCTTATAGATGGTGGGAGACAATAGTGATAAACTACCATTGCAATAACGATAAGACCCTCAGAGTCATCAGGACCAAGGGCGTGATGGGAAGAGTAAAAATCGCATGGGCTAGGAAAGCCAAGAATAAGTAAACATCAAAATAAAAAGGTGTTTTAAGTGTGTGAGAATTGTTCATAAACGTCTAGCTTTCTCACAATGGGCCGGAGGGCAGGCCCAGCTAAATCAACAAGTTCAACAAGACCCACAATGTGTACAATAGAGTCAGCAACAAAGAACCTTCTATGGAAAGTGTTTTAATTGTGGTAGGTAAGGCCACTAGTGCCAAGATTTCCCTTAAAAGGGAAGGACCCCGCAAGGTGCCCACCAGGAGCTATAGAGTGACTATCAGGGCAAAGCAAGTACAATTATCTCCGTAGTGCCAGCCCCACCATAATAGGTGAAACTACAATGTCCGTTATGTATTCTTTCCACTAGTTTAGCAGGCACTGCCAAAGTTTGGAGGCATGTAAGATTGTAAATTGTTGCATCTTTAAGTTAAATATATATTTATCATCGTGTAATAGAGTTTTTCGATTTTCACCAATGAAGTAAATGGTTGTGAGCCCTATGAGGACTCCTGCGTTAGAATGATGGGCTAAGTCTATCCGACAAAACAAGACAACCAAACATGGTCATGGAGCCATTAGAATTAAACTCACTGACAATAAGAAAGCGAAAACAGTTAAACTCTAAAGATGAATGCAAATGATACCAATGGGGCATATTAGAAATATAAGAGGGATTCCTAAGAAGAGGATTAGGCTAAGATATTTAGGCCCAAAATTTATCAACTTGAGGATTCATTTGGTTCAGGTAGCATTAGGAAGGTCCACAATGGTAATAACATCTCCATTTCTCAAAATCGTCAGGGTTGAGGAGATGGGGAGGGTCGCTAGTAGGTTCGGGGCTACAAGCGAGAGAGTTACTCTGGCAAGTTGTTATGGTTATGGAATGACGGACAACAAAAAGAAGGTTTGCCCAAAGTAGTACATCAGGCAACCAAGGGACGAGATCTTGGATAGACAACCATTATAGCCGAGCAATAAGTCAGTTCCGGCACAAGATTTTGGCTTAGGGGACCTTTAATAGAGCAAGGTAGATAGAAAATGGGGATATAATAACTTCCTCACCCTTACAAGTAGATGATGACACTTCATGTGACATGGAAAAGTCACATTAATTTACTGGTAACACTACCATTCGAGTGTGGATCGAATTAGTGGGTGCACTAGCAATAGTAGTCTTATTATGTACATGACTACCTTTGGGTAGTAAGACTTTTGTGTCAACTACAGGGAGGAGCATATATGGCACTAATGGAATTTTTATATATATTACGTAGGAATTTTTGCTCCTTTTTGGGTGTTATAATAATAGAACATAAAATTATTATATTGTGCTATGACTATTAGTAAATTGCATGCAAATGTATTGTACTCATTATTTTGGGGTAATATATTTTAGTTTGTGAGGCATCACCTGAAAGAGGGTTCAACCTACATATATATCGTATTCTATTATTGACGTTCGTGAGTATATTGTACTGTTATATTCAATCCCAATGTGTAGGGACTTTTACTGAGGAGATTAATGGTATATTGATATATTATCGAGTGGAGGGATATAGCTCGTTAAATTATTTAGCACTGATTGGTTAGAAATAGTGAGAACGCCGGGTAGAGGTCATCTTACAGACTTGAGAGTGGATGAGTAGAATTTTATGTCCACATATAGAAATTAAAAGGTACATGGGACAAAGGACTTGACAGATCTTCATGAACAACGAGGTTAGATAGTAGTGTATCGGTTGGGTTCCTTATTTGGATTTCTCTTGCGAGACATCCCACGCATGAAACTTAATGAACGTTCGATGTTGGGAGATTTTCTGTTTGTAGTACATGGGTTTGTTACCATATCTATTACAAGTATATGTAGTTATAACCGTGTGATAATAATTATATTACAAATTAAGGTCGATAGACCCGTATAATGTTAAAATTTGAAAATGTTACTATTTGTTGACACCACGAGAAGACCTGCGGGACAACCTAAGTTATAAATAATTGGTAAATGTAAGGTGGTTGAGGATGACCTCACTATGTCACCATGCCAAGTATGTGGGGCACAGTTCGAGATAAAGACGTCATGTTTAGAGTGGGTAAGTAGAAATTCACAGGTTATAGGGTGTTTGGGCGCCCTAGTTAATCATGCATTTCAGGACAAATGCAGGGAGAAGGATTGAAAACACAGGAATACACGTAGACATATGAATAGAGTTGAGATAGACTTAGACTAAGGAAAATGGGTAACGAAACTTCTTATTGAGCAAGGAAATTAGTAGAAACTGAAGAGTAGTAGAATGAGGCATGTTATAGTGACCTAAAGTACGAGGAATGTAAAATATAAATTCTTAAATGTAATCAAAAGTTGTTAGGTACAAGGAAAATACGATGAGTGCTATGTCATAATAAATTAGAAGATTCTAAAGTCTATAATGGGTAACTAAGTATTATTACAAATATCTTCCACGAGTTGGTGGATCACTCGTTTAAATGATAATGAATAAACCATCAGAATAAAGAGTACCATTAATGAGAGTACCATTACATTAGATTATATATGGAGGCGTAACCCCTATTGAGTATGGTAATGACAAGTTAGTTGGCCAAAGCTTTGGATTAATGACAGAACATATAAATATGAACCCAATGAAGATAGACTCAGCTTAGACTCACAAAGTCTCTCGTGTATAACTCAGGGAATAATAAAGAACTTTAGAAGGGGCTTAGCTAGAGGGAGAGAGAAGTAAGCATCCTAGATACATCTTGCTTGACAGGTAAAACCACACCAAATACCCTCAAGAATCTCTGTCGAATATTGAAATCTTTATAATAAATGACAATGGTGAGTGAGTAAACTCTCTATTTTACAATAACTCCCTCTGGTGTGTATTCTCTTTTGTAATAACTTCTGAATGCTCCAAGAGTCTCTCTAAAAGTCTCTCTCTTCCTCAAAGGTGGTTGGGGTCCTTAAATATCCCCCCACACTAGCCCCGAGGCAACTCAGTCATTAAAACTATGAAAGACATCCCTCATATTTTATGTCATTGCATTAAATGCCTGATGCACTAGTTATCTCCACGTCATAAACATTAAATGCCAAGACATGCCTTTTTCCTAATCATTGTGTGACAAGGGGCTGTTGTCGCACAGGTGTCTCACCAACTGCCTGACAGCCCCAAATACCACGGTGGTTTACTCAAGTTCATGTCTGACATTGTTTAGCTAGCTAGTGACATCACCTACAGTAGATGTGACATTTAAGTAGAGGGCTTCTTGGTTCATAACTCAACGCCCGATGGAACTCCAAGCTGCTCCAATTGAGGTTCCACGGTCAGGGTCCTTCGATGTTTTACCAGGTGTATCTAGTATGGTCAGGACAAGCCCCAACGGTGCCTTACTTCTCAAATCTCCAAACCAGGTCCCTCTAAAGTTCCGACGGTGAGGTCATTCGATAGAGCATGAAAGATCTCCCAGGCCCTGCCAAGCCTGGTCTCTCGCAAGTACCGTTTGACCTCATACAAACTCTTTTGCTATTTATCGTTACGTGATTACAACCGTTAAAGCTTACAGTCATCAATAATGAAAATACAATATGACTAATACAACAAGCTAAAATATGAAAGTTGCCACGCTTGAGCTACCTCGGTTGATTAATCTCAAACACTGTTGCTAATTGGGGATTTATTCCTAATGTCAAGATTGCCTTCAAGCCCCCTCTACATTTGACCCCTCGTGGAGAGATTTGTTGGAACAAGAAATGTCTGCACGAAATATCTCAAACCGATGGACTTCTCACTTTTTTTTCTTTGTGTGAAAATATTCAGGACTTTTTCCTTTATGCAGAACCGTTGGGACATCGTCTTCATTGGGTCTTTAAGGGATAAGTCTAATAAGATATTTTGTTGGCGCAAAAACTCAAGCTTGTATAGGAAGGCAATGATTAGTGTTCCCCAGACGTCACTTCATTAATGAGGTGGCGCAGTCCTCTCAACTGTCAAAGCACTTCCCAAGGTGCCACGTGTTCATGTGAAATGATTATAGGCGGCTATGCACGTGCGATGGTTGGGAAATCTAAATGCGAAAACTCGAGATTTCGAAACAACCATATTCAAAATACTTTGAACCTTCTCCTTTGTTTTTTCTTACTCTGTTATTATCTTCTTCAGACTGGCGTTTCTTTTTTAGAGAGAGAGAGAGACTCCATTGTTGCAAGAGATTTATTCTTCACTTTCTATACCACCACCTGTGATCGTGTTTCTCTATTCTCGCTCTCAATCCCTTTTTTCTCGAAGCTTTCTCTGTTACGATTTCATTATTTGCCATGGTGTCTTCAAGCAACCCCACCGTGTCTACCACCAGTGTTCCGTATGCCACCACCACTGCTGCCTCCACCCTGGGTGCTGTTCGCCAGGAACAGCTAAGGTTTTACCGTCGCTCTCCCATTTTTGGGGAGGGTGATGGCTTTGCTGTTGCCTGTAAGACTATCTATTTTTCTTCCAAGTTTGACGCCCTACTGTTGGGTGATGAGGACGAAGAATTGTGTAAGTGGGGATTTCTCCCCCCAGAAGGAACTCTCAGATTTCGCTTGGAGCGAGGGGACTTTCCATGGTCCCATATTGATTTCGAAGAACCCGGGGGATCCCCCGCACACTTTGCTGCCTGGAACTCTCATATGCAGAGTTCCTATGCTGATATCCTTGGTAAGATCGGGCTGCAATGGGCTAAATGGTTTGGTGAGTTTACTCTCTCCAAGAACAATGTTGCCCTTCCCGTCTTGGTCTCTCAATGGAATGTCGCTACTCATACATTCATCGCTGCATGGGGTGAGTTTACCATAACTCTAGAGGACATGTGCGAGCTCCTGGGCCTCGATGCAACAGGCCATGAGCCTTACACCGATGAGGCTCTTGATGCTCAAGAGACTGTAGATCGTTTGGAGTTGGATCGCATATGTCAAAGCTGCATCGGTTCTTCCAACAAAGCTACTTTTTCTCCCTTGATCAATTATTTCTTCAAGAGTTCTGGTGAAGGCAGTTCCTCATCAACTGCCCTTGGTCAAGGTACACCGTTGGAGCTTCCCGCCTACATTCTTGTGATTCTTTCTCGTTTCCTTTTAATGGGCAAGCCCAACGACCAGCCCCGAAGGGACCTTATCAACCTGTCCCTTCACTTAGCTCGAGGCATAAAGCTTCCCCTGGCTACAATTGTCTTGGGATACCTATACACCTGGATGTATAGGGCTTTATTTGACATGGAATGCTCTATTGGCCATTTGAAGTTGGCCAATTTTGCCAACAGCATTCTTCTGACCATCTTTCACTACTTCCGCTTTCTTGCCATAACGACCAAGCCCAATAGTCCTCCTTCGGGTGAAGCAATTCTGCCTCCACGGTCTTTCATCTATCACAAGAGACAAAGCCGAGAGGAGTTGATTTCTGTGATTGACCATTTTGAGAACTTCGTCATGAGGCCCTATCAGGAAGAGGCCTTCTTTCACACTTGTGGATTTTTTCATCATGAAGTCAGAGTGATACAGGACCCTTCTCCCGACATTGAGGATCCCTCTCTTACTGTGGTTCTTCTGTTTTCTCCAGGATATCTGCCCTCCTTCACCGAGTGGGGACACGAGCGAGCATTATAATCCCAACCGATGCAGCCGTGAGTTTGGGTTTGACCAGGGGGCGCCATGCCCAGTGTTTCAATCGTCAAACCCCAAGGTCTCCTTTGGAGAGGCATGCTCCCTGTTTTCTTCGACCGCTGCATGGGGGATATGTTAAACGATGGCTGGGCGTGTCACCATTCCTATTATTACTAGACATGGGGATGTGACCCCTTTGTTTGCCACCAAGTATTAGCCGAAACAACAAGCTAAAATTGCTGAGTTCGTTGAGGGAGAGCCGCTGTATCCTCCCATTTCTTCATTTTCTTCCCTAGAGCTGGGGCTAAAAGGCAACTCTGTACTTGGGATATAATTCCCCCTATATTTAACCCACAAATCACCTCCGACCGAGCTTCCCCCACTTTGCCCCATGGTCCCAGTTGCAACGCCAAAACCGAGGACTCTAGTTGTTCAAAAGAAGGCTGCCCCCTCTACTGCAGCTACTACCCATGAGGGGGATTCTCCACCACCTGCCAAGAAGGAAAAAACGACCAAGATTGGGTCATCAAAAGAGAAGTTCCATGTGACACCCCGACTAATTAAATATTGGTTAGCTACTCCTTTATTAAATCAATACAAAATGCCAAGTTGGTTTATTTAATAGCATCACTGTCGAAAACATTTTAATAATTACTAACCACCTAGTATTTAAAAAGTAAGTTGCCAAATTTTAATTTAAGTCTGATTAACATGCAATAAAAGAATAATGGAAGAATAACATAATCCATTCACCATAACGAAGTAATGAAATAACAAACAAATAAATATAAGTTCGGTGGAAAACTCCTCACAATAATCCCACAACTTAAAATAATAAGACAAGTCTGAATCCTAGATTAATTACATGCCAGAAGTCTGAATAACTGAAATAAATGGAATGTCTCTGAAAGAAATGGGCGACATGACCTACAACTGATAAATCTGAATATAGAGTCAAGATAGATGAAGCGTCTATAAGGAAAGTCATGTAACTTCCACAAACAGCTACAGCTCGTCACCTGAATGAGGATCCTAAGCATGGTGTCCGTGTGGCTGGGCACCTAAAATGGTTTTTACAAAAATAGATTTGAAAGCAAATGGTTCAGAGCCCGAAAGTGGAAATCATTTTAAAAAGAGCAAGTGTTTTAATAACATAAAAACATTAAATGCAAAATACATGTTAGGACGTGCACTCACATGAAATTATCACCTCTCGACTACATGCGCACTCCTAACGTACCGTACCCATCTAAATGACATATATATTTAACCAAATCGTAATAAATTCTACACCTTACTACTCGCTTCCCATAATACATTCTATCGTTATCAAATAAATAGAGGGCTTTACTTAAACTCAGATTCTCAATTTGTAGTACAATTCACTATCGGTTGACCCGTTATGTTTTCTCAAAACATTACCATAATTATATTCACTATACCAACATGAAAGTACCCATTAATTAAGTGTATATTATTCACGTCATAAATATACAATACAAGCACCCCGAGACTAAGCTGCGGTGCCCACATACTCTGCTATCCATCCCGGTACATCACGTACATAAGGATCACGCATTCCGAATCTCTCACGAATCGTTCTCAGATAATAACATCACAAATAATGGAGGCGAACACAGTCACATCACATGGGTCATGCACATACCTGCGCTCCCACGATCAGCAGACTTATTAACATCCCAATAAGTCCTTCTCTGACCTATGTTCATCGAGGTACCAGTCTAAATATGGGCAACACAAGGATTAGAGCACCCTAAGTGAACGCAAACCTCCCGTGATAGCAAGTATGGTAGGTATGTCATACACATAAAATCAGTACATATACTAAGTATGCACACATCTTAGTAATCACCATAATATATTGGTGGTACACTTCTCATTCTCGTATTGACATATAATGCTACACAATTTATATGTTCCCGATTAATATAGTAATTTAGGCAGTCAATAGTTCTCGCATCGTAATAAACACTCACGTCCTACTTCATAATTTCCCTTAGGTTCAACTACACTTCTAGGTTTTTCTCCTCATTGTATCCCAAATATCCCAAATATATCAATTAATCCACGAGGAAGTGTTATCTCTACATATAAACAAGGTTATGGGACACTAGGGATCCAAACAGGCTAAAAAGCCCAAACTATCAGCTCGTTAGAAGTCTCGTTCGAACGAGGCTGTTCGAACGAGAGTTCGTTCGAACAAAGTGGGCTTTCTAACGAGGTCTCGTTCGAACGAAGTCATCGAACAAACATCACCCTCGTTAGAAGTCAAAGGTCAACTCGTTAGAAGCTCGTTCGAACGACCTGGGCAGGTCTTCTAACGAGTGGCCAGTTTCAAGCCTAGATTTTCCAAATCTCATTTTTTCCAACTTCTCTTCACCTCTAACATCATCTAAACATTAATCCAACGATTGTTCAAAGCTACTAATCATACCTAAACATATTTAGGCCATATACTAACGCATGATGTGGGGTTAATTCATCCTAACCTCATTCAATTATCAAATCTCTTCATATTTCCCCCAATCTCAAGAACATGAACCCTAGAAGTTTATAAATCATCAAAGAGTGTAATTAAATCCGTCTTTGGTATAAAAGATGTATTTTTTCCACTGACTAATCATCCTACAATTATTCTACATGCAATCTTCTCATAAAAATTATAAATTTCTACATCCAATTCAATGGGTTTTTATCATATTCCAAGAACAATAAATTCTGTCAATTTCCTACGCATGGAAGAAACATTCTTTATAAAAATGAAATTAAACCACTTGCCTTATGTGTATCTCTGATTTTAATGATGAATTGATGGAGTGTTCTCTCTCTCTCTCTGCAGAGTTCCTTCTCTCTCTCTCTCCAAGCTTTCTTCTCGAAGGTGCTAATGGTGGCTAGGGTTTGCCTTAGGAAATTTTGGAACAATTCTAATAACCCCCGTAGCCCATTAAGTCCTAAGATGTGGTTAGTGGGTTTAGTGGGAAATTACCAAGTCATCTTTTTAATTCCCAATTTTCGTAGGTTTTAATTCCCAAAAATTCAAAATTACCAAACTACCCTTATACGTTGCCGGCATTGCCTAAAAATGCCCCGGGACCCAAACTAAACCCCCGGCTAGTGTTTTCTGACTATTTCGACCCTTTCGGACGCGTTGGCGCACTCAAAACGACCATACGGTTATTAGAAATAAAATTCACTTTCATAATTAAAATAATTATATTCCTGACGCGACTGTCACACACGTCTTCAACAAAATTTCCAAATTGCCGTATTTAAATCTCACGACAAGTTTCATAATTCAAAATTCATATATAACCATATATACTCATTAATATCAAATACTAACTCGCATCTCGCTAGTATTTTTATCCGGATTAATTTCCAATTAATACACATTTAATTGAATTAATCCCATAAATAAATATCACAAAAATATGGGGTATTACATTCCAGATGCCCCAAACTCCCGTGGAGGCTCTTCCCATAGCCTCCGTTCCACCTCCCATGGATGCTGAAATGGCTGAGCGTGTAAGGAGGGAGGCCCAAGCATAACTAGACTGAATAAATGCCGAGTATCAATGGCATGCAGTTGTTGTCCCTTCTACCATTGCTTTCCCCACGGTGGTGGTTGATCCTACAGAGCCAACAGCTAGGAGGAGGAAAAGCTCCAGGGTTCCTCAAGGGGTCAGCACTGGTGAAACGGGATCAAGGAAGAAGACTTTGGGCACCAAGTCACATAAGAAACTAACTCCTGAGGTGCACCAAACCCCTGATGTGCATTCTACTCTTGCCCCTTCTGTTGCTGTTACTCCTCCTTATTCACCCATGGTCGTGTCTTCTCGTTCTCCTTCTGAATTGGAGGTATGTATGCCTGATTTAGTTATTATCTTCTTTTTCCTTAAGGACGACTGTCTTTGCTTTAATATATATTTTCCTTATTCTCTTTTTTTTTTTTTGACAACGGTGGTGCAGGGAGTTGAAATAGAAAGACCAGACCCCTCTAGCCCTCCCGTAAGCCCTTTTGTGGGGGGACGCTTCGGTGCATCTCGTACCGATGTGACTCCTCCTCGTTCCCCCATGACGGGGCTTACCTATTCTTGATGTGCAGGCAGTCAACGTGAGAGAGAAGTCGTTGGGGGAGGTGATTCCTCGCCTGAGGTGGTAATGCAACCTGAAATAACACAATTCGAGATAACACCCTCGGTCCCCTATGATCTATAGGCCTCACCTGAGGTTCCTCTCCCCCTTGTTCTTGTTGAGGAGAGTGAGAGCGGGGTATGATTTCCTGTAGAAATTATTTGTTGTAGTCTTTTCTGTCCCACTCCTTTCTTATTTGACTTGCTGAATTCTTATATGCTTTAGGTACCCCAGGTTGAAATATCTTCGTTGTTGGCAAGCGTTCTTCTTCCAACAACGCTGATGAGACACCTGACTGACATTCCTCTCTTTAGCACCATAACTGAGGTAGGTAACACGTAGAGATATTCCTTCGTATTGTCTGTGCCCATTCTTATTTTCTAACACTTGCCTTTGTGCCACTGTTTTCTCCTGATCTTGCACTAACTCGTGTTGTGCCTTTATTTGGGAGTTCAGTGTCTTTGTCTGATGAACCAAGTATGCAGGCCCTGGTGCCCTATATAGGTGATAGATTTTTGCGAAGTATGGAGGCTTCTGCGTCCAGGGACCCCGTTATGGATTCTGGGGTAATAATCTCGACCCCAACGGTTCCTGTCCCTGCGGCTGACCCATACGCTCCCGTTGTGACTGAGGTATTTTTGTTGACTTTAAGTTTTTCCATAATATCCATCTTATGATTTTTCCTAAAATTTTTTCTTAAATTTCATCTTATAACGATGACTTAATCAACGATATTCGATAAACTCCACCTTATAATGGTGACTTAACAATGAAAACGCTTGTTAAGATTTTCCATAAACTCCATCTTATAACGGTGACTTAACAATGAAAACACTTGTTAAGATTTTTTTTTATAAACTCCACCTTATAACGGTGACTTAACAACGAAAACGCTTGTTAATATTTTTTATAAACTCCACCTTATAACGGTGACTTAACAACGAAAAGGCTTGTTAAGATTTTTCATAAACTCCACCTTATAACGGTGACTTAACAACGAAAACGCTTTTTAAAGCGGTAACTTAACAACGAAAACGCTTGTTACGGTTTTTTCATAAACTCCACCTTATAACGGTGACTTAACAATGAAAATGCTTGTTAAGATTTTTCATAAGTTCGTCATGTGCGCTACCTCTTTTCAGATTGCTCGGCAAAATTCGCCCCCAGTGCTTTCGCCTGTAGGCTCACCCTTTCAAGAACCTGATGTTTCGGAAAATTCTATTCATGATGATCAAGGTTCTAGGACTGGTGCTGTAGCCGAGGGCGAGTCTGGGTGCGAATTGCCTCTTCCTAACCTTGCTCCTCACGCGTTCTGCCTAATGGTGCTTCAGCAGTCTCCTCAAATGCCTGTCCACCACCGCTTGGTGATCGAACAACTGGTGAATCGCCACCCTGAGACCTTCACACCAAATTGCCTGCACTCCAATATTCACGTGATTGTAATACCCCGTATTTTTGGCTATATTTATTTTTGGGATTAATTAATTAAATGAGAATTAATTGGAAATTAATCCGGATAAAATACTAGCGAGATGTGAGTTGCTATTTGACTATATTGAGTATATATGATGTTATATGAATTTTGAACTATGAAATTTGTCGTGAGATTGATATACGGCAATTTGGTCATTTTATTGGGACGCGTGCGACAGTCGCGTCGGGATAAAATTATTTTAATTATAAAAGTGAATTTAAATTCCATTAACTTTAAGATCATTTTGAGTGTGCCAACGCGTCCGGAAGTGTCGAGATAGTCAGAAAACACTAGCCGGGGGTGTAGTTTGGGTCCCGGGGTATTTTTAGGCCATACCGGCAATATAAAGGGTATTTTGGTAATTTCGTATTTTTGGGAATTAAAAATGGCGAAAATTAGAGAAGTAAATGTGATGTGGGTTTGAACCACTAAGACACTAACCAACCCATGTTAACCCAATAGGTTACGTAGGTTATTAGAATAAGGTTCAATCACTTTCCATAAGAAAACCCTAGCCACCATAACCATTGGAGAAAAAGCTTAGAGAGGGAGAGAAGGAGAAGGAATTCTGCAGAAAATCTTTACAAAATCAACACCAAATTCAGAGACAATCAAGGCAAGTGATTTAATTTCTTTTAATTCAGAGAATTTTTCCTCCATGTTAGATAATTTGAAGATTTACAATTGTTCTTGGAAGAGAAATGAAAATCATGTTGTTTGGACTTAGAACTTGAATATTGAGGACAAATTGCATGTAGAATCCAATAGAGATGATTATTCTTGTATTAATATATGTTGGATGTAAGAAAAACGGATTTAGAATGAACTAATTGAGGACTTAAAAGTTTAGGGTTCATGTTCTTGAAAAATTGGGGGAAAAGTGTAGAGATTTGTAAATTGATTGATGTTAGGATGAATTAATCCTTTAAAACGTGATTGGATGTGACTATAATATGTTTAGGAGTGATTAGATACCTTAAAAAAATCGTTGGGACTAATTTTAGAGGAGATTTGAGGAGTAGAGATGGTGAAAAATGAGATTGGGAAGAATCTGGGCCAAAACCTATCCCTCGTTAGAAGACCTTCCCAGGTCGTTCGAACGAGCTCGTTCGAATGAGCTCGTTCGAACGAGCTTCTAACGAGTTGACCAGTCGCTTCTAATGAAAGGGAATTTCATTTGTTAGAAGGTAAACTTCATTCGAACGAACTGGAATCTCGTTCGAACAGCCTCGTTCGAACAAGACTTCTAACGAGCTGGCAGTTTAGGCCTTTTTGGCCTGTTTGATTTTGGGAGTCCCGTAAGCTTGTTCGAGGGTAGAGATAACATTCCTTTAATGATGTATTGATAGATTTGGGACTTTTGGGTTATTATGAGGAGTAAAGTATATACGAGTGATTCAAATCAATGGACTATTTGGGATGAGACGTGAGTGTCTACTACGACGTGAGAATAAATTATGGCGCGTATGATTATAAACCAAAATTGTATAAACTGTATATATTATATATTGGTACTAGAATGAGAATAGTACTACAATTAAACTACGGGATTACTAAGATGTGTGTTTACTTAGTATTGGCATATGAATTGTGTGTATGACATACCTACCATACTTGCTATCACGGGAGGTTTGCATTCGCTTAGGGCCCTCTAATCCTTGTGTTGCCCGGATTTAGACTGGTTACCTCGATGAACATAGGTCATAGAAGGACTTATTGGGATGTCAATAAGTCTACTGATTGTGGGAGTGCAGGTATGTGCGTGACCCATGTGATGTGACTGTGTTCGCCTCCACTATTTGTGATTTATGTTATCTAAACTATTCCTGAGAGATTCGAAATATGTGATCCTTATGTACGTGATGTACCGGGATGGATAGCAGAGTATGTGTGCACCGCAGCTTAGTCTCGGGGTGCTTATATTGTATACTTATGTTGTGGAAAATATACGCTTAATAAAATGGGAACATTCATATGGTATTGTGTGTAAATATGGAAGTATAAATGGGATAATCTATACTGAGTTGTATTACTTTTGTGAGAACCTGAATTTACGTTAAGACCCTATTTAATTGAGATCGTTTTAATGTTAATTGGGAACCGAGTAATAAGGGTAAAATCTATGACAGTCTAGCTAGATATGATGTCACTTAGCTAGTGGGTTGTGTCGTTTTAGATGGGTACTTACGTTAGGAGTGCACAGTTAGACGAGATGTGCGAATATCATGTGAGTGAACGTCCTAACATGTACTTTACATTTAATGTTTTAAATGTTTTAAAGCACTTGCAGGTTTTTAAAATATCTCCACATTCGGGCTCTAACCCGTTTGCTTTCAAATCAATTTTTCTTGTAAAACCAGTTTAGGTGCCTGATCGAGTGCGAAAAGTAGCGCGTGTAAAGACGCTAATCGTTGTTTTCGTTTCGCCAACTCAATACAAAAACCTAAGTTACTACTACACTTGCGAGGCAAGCACAGCGGTAAGTCGGGTATCGAGAATCCACAGGGACAAGTTGTTAGAATTTAAGTGGTTTAATATTCCGAAATAAAAGTGTAAAAGATGATTAGAAACTAAAAGAAAAGATGCATAAAGGAAAAGATTATTCTAGGCAATGGTATTGAAACTAGATTATGAAAGCGAGTAAAACTATAGGTTGCGTCGAATATCCCTCACCCGAGTTAATTAGTATAAAATGGTCACATGGGTCGACGAGTTATTTCAAATGCATCTCGTTTCGACAGTTAATTAAATCAAGGGTTGTTACGCCCTAAATCATCATAAAAGCCTAATAAGATTTTGGCGTCAACAAATATCCCTGAAATTACGTACGAAAGGTCGTAAGCACGGGACATACATGATATGCCCCGTCAAATCTCCTAGGCGTAATAACTAGGACAACGCACCCGAAATAGACCCGTAAACTCCATCACCAAAGCAAAGCAACGCGTCAACCCGAGTGAGTTCAATTCAAACACAACCTAATTTAAATTACCTAGAAAGCATGTTAAAAAACGCGATAAATGGAAAGCGGTAAATAAACGCGGTAAATCTATACTAGAAAGCGTGTAAATCAAAGCATGTAAATAAAGCAAGAAAACCTAAATTAGAAAGCTTGTAAATTAACTAAAAAGCAAGAAATGAAGAAATACAACTATATTAAAATGGTAGGGATGATGAATAGTGTAACTTACAACCCAATCGGGTGTCAAACCGAGAAGAATCAAAGCAAAACTCTTCAAAAACCCCAAACCCTAAGCTAAACTAACCTAAAATCGTGTATATCTACTCAATCCCTGATTATTACAACAAAAAACCTTTATATAGTAAGTGGGAAAAGATAAGGGAAAAAGGAAAGAAAGAGGAAAGAGCCCAAAATATCTGGCACTACCGGTCGACCGGTCGCAGGGGCGCGGTCGACCGGTCCCTTAAGCCAAAGCATACTGTCTCCTTCCCATGACAAAAGTTCAAACCGCGGTCGACCGGTCCCTTGTACGCGGTCGACCGGTACTATGTTTTCAGGCTTCATTTGGTCCATGATGAGGGGGAAAAGGTCCATTACGGAAACGAGCCTAGCTTCTTCGTTCGAACTCCAAACGACGCACCGTTTGCGGCCACACGATGCTAACTCAATGAACTACGCATCCGTGGAATTTCCAAGAGCCGAATAAGAAATGTGAATTGACTAAAAAGCCCTTGAAGTAGCGTCCATCGACGAAACTTCTCCGAAATGCAACGGATCCTCACTTTTAGCGTTCCAATACCTACAAAAGCACAAATAACCCCTGCAAAACATGTATCTATCCAACTCCAAGGTTGTCTGGTTAATGAGCATAATTATAGGCATTTAGGACCGTAAAAGAGTTAGAATGCATAAGGATAACGGGTGGGAATATACAATATTCGATACGAATCACACCCCCTAACTTACACATTGCTAGTCCCTAGTGATGAAACAAACAAAACCAGTCCACAGAAGGCGGTACAAAATGTATATATGCATCGAAATATAATTGCCACTTTCGTAGGGAACACGATTGCATTTAGCATATGCAATAAGCCGTTAAACCCCTAGGTTACCCTAGTGGACGAGTGTCGTCTCGTGAGGGTTTTCAGGGATGAAACCCACAAACATCATATGGTTTCCTGAAAATATGCCCAAACCAACATGCGACAAGCCCAACAAAAGCGAAAAAGATTTCATATGCATTATTAGCAAAGTGACTGAATTCACACAAAAGTCCGAATCATTAACATTATAGAATGCACCTCATAGAATTGAAACCTTAAAATGTGGGAGGGGAGCGAGCACATGCAAAGTGTGATTTGGCAAAAACTTATATAAACCGGATAAACATTAAAGCAAGCATATATTCAATCCTCACGGGCATTACACTCATCAAGCGAATTCACTCGAAACAGGGAGGTAACACACGGAACATGCGGGCTAATGAGTAATTGTAAATGGAAACTAGGCCGCACACATGTCACAATGAAGAACGCTATATAGGAAATAAAAACTTGTAATCTCAATGAAAGATACCGCACACTAAAAGAGGCGAAATGCATTTTCACATATTATCACAATTATTATGACTTTTAAATTACATCAACCTAAGATCACATAGGACTTGTAAATGGTTATAATGTAGGTATGGCTAAGGTACGAAATGAAGGAATATATGTACGAATTCAAAGTGTTCGGAATGAAAACTCGGGATAATGGGATAATGCGGGCAATATCAAAATTGGAAAACAAGCTCAAAAAAGGCATTAGATATATCATCGGGGAGAGTAATCAAAGCTTATTGAACTATATACAACATATACAAACTTTTCTTTCCTTTTCTTTTCTTCTTTTTCTCATTTTCTCTTTTGTTTTCTTTTGCTTTTTTCTTTCTCTTTTTCTTCACTTTTTTCACTACTTTCTTTTCTTATCAAACTCTCATATGCCTAAATTGCAACCGACATCATAACAACAACATTCAATCCCAAGTAACATTCCAAACAAAGGTATGGAAAGTGTATGTATGGGCTATAACTCCAATATAGAGTTGGTTATGGGAATGGGATATGAAATGAAAGGCTATATTTAGGCTCAAAAGGGTTAACGAGGGTAAACATATAAGGGTGAGGTCAAGGCTAATATGGGTGATATAACAAAGATGGCCTATGATCATTTCCTAAAGTTTACGCAATTCTCGAGTCAAAATAGTATATGAAAATCATGATCAAGTAACACATTTCAAGTATGAACTCAATTAATGAACAGTGAAATGAAAGAATAGAGAGATTACCAACGAATTCAACGTTTTCAATGAGAAATGAATAGTGTATGCACTCACAAACGACGAAAGGTACAAAGCTTACTCGGTGTAAGTATATACAATGCAACAAAAGATTACCGAGTTATAAAAATCTTAAACCAAATCAATATAACAATAAAAGTGCATGTGCTCATGGGATTAAAGTTTAATTCATGAAGTTATTCATAATATCAATAAGTGAGACTAAAGTCTAATAACTTCTAAAATCGAGAACATGCATCATTGGGCTCTCTATTGGATCGGGCAATTATTGAAATTTATCATCGGAAACAAAGGCAAAATGCCCAAAAAAGGAGAAAAAATAAAGAAAATCTTTTTGAAATTTTTGAATTTTTCTAAGAAAAGCATACTAAGTAACTAACATGTGAGCAAAAACATGGACTAAATAAAGAAATGGATAGAATATCCCACACCCCCTAACATAAAACTTGACATTGTCCTCAATGTAAATTAAGAACCATGTCAAAGAGAGGAAAGGAGCGATATTACCCAAAATTGGAGCGATCCCCATAAGAACAAGTCCAAAGAATCTACAAAACAAGTTAGTACCGAGCATAGCAAAAACAAATAATAAAAAGTTAACTAATTACACTAGACTAAATTAAAAAGGAAGGAAAAAAAATGAAAAGAAAAAATAAAAAGCTAACTATATACAACCTACTATTTAGACTTCACACTAACTGTACACTAGAAGTCTAAATAGCTGAGGGTCCACCATAAGAACGATTTGACTTTGGAGGATAACCGGTGTACCCTCACATACAAGCATGCCTTCCGAAAAATATGAATTCCGTTTTAACAACGGAAGGCATGTGTAAGGCGGAGGAAATGAACCATCGCCAATTAAAAGTTTTGGTGGGACGATGGGGGGTTTGGATTGCACGGGTGACAAAAACAAGTGGGGACCGAGAAAAGCCGAATATCCTCCCAAAGATTTTGAAGTTGGAATGGGAGGCGGCGCACACAAAGGCAAAGATGCGATTGTGGAGGGCGACTCGAGCAAGTACTCCTCATCGGCGATAGGGTTTAAAACATTAAAGTTCGAAACCGAATCATCGGGTACTTGTTCCGGTGGGGTAATAGAGAATGAAAATGGGGATGAAAGAAATTCAAACTCATGAGATGAATCATCATCGCATGAAGTTGGAATTTCAAAGGAAATAATATCATTTTCAATGAAATGTTCTTCTTTGGGGGCCAAAGAAGAAATCATTTCATTGCAAATAGATATTACGTCATTTTCATCCTCACTTTCAATATCTATTACGAGATGGGCAAAGTCTAGAATGGCTTGTTCCAAAGTAGGTACAAGTACCTCATTTGGTTCAAAATATTCCTCGACTTCAAAAGTCTCGGAAGCAAAATCGTCGTCGGACTCAAATAATAAATCCAACTCATGTTCCCACGAACGATTTTCTTCCCGATAGCGGTTTTCAATTTTCTCATTTTCATACATACGCAAGCCCTCACCGAATGTCATGGGTCGAGGTGCGGATGCATTAGAATGGGAACTTTGAAAATTACTATCGGACTTAAACGAAAACTCATTATTATAGGAATTTTGAAAACTATTGCAATTCGTTTCAAAATTCCTATTATAAGGAGGTAAAGGCCCAAAATCATTATCATCATCATCAAAATTCCAATAACCTAAGTTTTGACTTTCGTTATACTCGCCCAAAGTCATATTTGAATTTGTTATACTTTGGGATTCTAAGTATTCACCGAAAGTCATAGGTTTGCGAGAATTTTGAGAATTATGACAAGGATTACCGAAAGAATTGGAATAAGACATGCTTACCCCAAAAATGGCTCAAGTGGCGAATTCCACAAAATAGGTGCGCGCGGGAAATTCGAGCGTTTCTAAGTGCTCAAATGTGGAAGTCCTGCAAAATATTAGCAAATAATACAAATAGAAAGAAAATACTATGAAATACTAAATCAAAAAAAAAATTCTAAAACATCAAGTCCCCGGCAACGGCGCCATTTTGATCGAGTGCGAAAAGTAGCGCGTGTAACGACGCTAATCGTTGTTTTAGTTTCGCCAACTCAATACAAAAACCTAAGTTACTACTACACTTGCGAGGCAAGCACAGCGGTAAGTCGGGTATCGAGAATCCACAGGGACAAGTTGTTAGAATTTAAGTGGTTTAATATTCCGAAATAAAAGTGTAAAAGATGATTACAAACTAAAAGAAAAGATGCATAAAGGAAAAGATTATTCTAGGCAATGGTATTGAAACTAGATTGTGAAAGCGAGTAAAACTATAGGTTGCGTCGAATATCCCTCACCCGAGTTAATTAGTATAAAATGGTCACATGGGTCGACGAGTTATTTCAAATGCATCTCGTTTCGACAGTTAATTAAATCAAGGGTTGTTACGCCCTAAATCATCATAAAAGCCTAATAAGATTTTGGCGTCAACAAATATCCCTGAAATTACGCACGAAAGGTCGTAAGCACGGGACATACATGATATGCCCCGTCAAATCTCCTAGGCGTAATAACTAGGACAACGCACCCGAAATAGACCCGTAAAGTCCATCACCAAAGCAAAGCAACGCGTCAACCCGAGTGAGTTCAATTCAAACACAACCTAATTTAAATTACCTAGAAAGCATGTTAAAAAACGCGATAAATGGAAAGCGGTAAATAAACGCGGTAAATCTATACTAGAAAGCGTGTAAATCAAAGCATGTAAATAAAGCAAGAAAACCTAAATTAGAAAGCTTGTAAATTAAATAAAAAGCAAGAAATGAAGAAATACAACTATATTAAAATGGTAGGGATGATGAATAGTGTAACTTACAACCCAATCGGGTGTCAAACCGAGAAGAATCAAAGCAAAACTCTTCAAAAACCCCAAACCCTAAGCTAAACTAACCTAAAATCGTGTATATCTACTCAATCCCTGATTATTACAACAAAAAACCTTTATATAGTAAGTGGGAAAAGATAAGGGAAAAAGGAAAGAAAGAGGAAAGAGCCCAAAATATCTGGCACTACCGGTCGACCGGTCGCAGGGGCGCGGTCGACCGGTCCCTTAAGCCAAAGCATACTGTCTCCTTCCCACGACAAAAGTTCAAACCGCGGTCGACCGGTCCCTTGTACGCGGTCGACCGGTACTCTGTTTTCAGGCTTCATTTGGTCCATGATGAGGGGGAAAAGGTCCATTACGGAAACGAGCCTAGCTTCTTCGTTCGAACTCCAAACGACGCACCGTTTGCGGCCACACGATGCTAACTCAATGAACTACGCATCCGTGGAATTTCCAAGAGCCGAATAAGAAATGTGAATTGACTAAAAATCCCTTGAAGTAGCGTCCATCGACGAAACTTCTCCGAAATGCAACGGATCCTCACTTTTAGCGTTCCAATACCTACAAAAGCACAAATAACCCCTGCAAAACATGTATCTATCCAACTCCAAGGTTGTCTGGTTAATGAGCATAATTATAGGCATTTAGGACCGTAAAAGAGCTAGAATGCATAAGGATAACGGGTGGGAATATACAATATTCGATACGAATCAGTGCCCAGCCACAAGGACACCATGCATAGGATACTCATTCAGGTGACGAGCTGTAGCTGTTTGTGGAAGCTACAGGGATTTTCTTGCTGCCGCTTCTATCGTTTGGATTCCAGATTCATTATCTATCAGTTGTAGGGCATGTTGCCCATTTCTATTAGAGATATCTTTCCATTTCAGTTTTTTTTAGACTTTGGCATGTATTGATTTAGTATTCAGTATTTCGTTACTTAATTCAGTTGTGGGATTTGTAGTTAGAAGTTTTCCTCCAGACTTTATCTACATTATGTGATGGTTATTCTATTTACTTTAGTTTGGTGAATGGTTTTATTATTCTTCATTACAATTGTTGCATGTTAATCAGACTTTAATTAAAATTTGGTAACTTACTTTTTAAATACTAGGTGGTTAGTAATAATAAAAATGTTTTCGAAAGTGATGCTATTAGCTGAGCCAACTTGGCATTTTGAATTAATTTAATAAAGGAGTAGCTACCCGGTATTTAATTAGTCGGGGTGTCACATGTGGTATCAAATCCAAGTTCTAGTGTCCTTTAGGATCTATACGACTATTATGTTTCGGCTAAGTTTCTTTGATATAGAGCCCTATATTTTAGGACTGTTGTACTCTTTCTGTGTATGCTTCGTTCTTCAGCTATTTTAAGTTTATAAACAGCGAACTTATAAACTTTGTTCTTATTTCAGATGCCTCCACGACGTGCACGACGAGTTCCCAGGGATGCAACGCCCGAACCCTAGCCCGCTCTAGTTCAGGGCATGATGAACGCCGCTGAGGTTGCAGCTATAGTAGCCCAAGCGGTAAATGCCGCAATTGCCGTAGTCCAGCAGGCAACACCTCAGGCTCCAGTTGCCGCGCGAGTATAGGAAAATGCATTCCCGTCTTCTTGGGAACGTGTACGTGACGCTTTTCAGAAAGCGCATTCGCCAGAGTTTGCAGGTAGCCCAGATGTGGTAGTCTCGAGCTAGTGGAGGAAGGATATGCAGAGGCACTTAAGTATGTATGAGTGCACGGATGTTCAAAAATAGGTGCTAGCTACTTTCAATCTAGTTGGATCTGCACTGCAGTGGTGGGTGTCTATTACCACCGTGGAGGAGATGGATACTCTCACTATTCAGGACTTCTGGGTACGGTTTGACCGCAAGTTCTTTTTGTCGGCTGTTCACACGGAAATGAGGAGGAAATTGATGGGTCTGAGGCAGGAGGGTAAGACCTTGGCCGAGTATGAGGCCGAGTTCACAAATATGTTGAATATCGTTCAGGATGAGATACCGACAGAGAAGAAGAAGATTGAGAAATTCACCGACAGGTTGACATGGAGGATCCGTCAGCATCTGTTAGGGAACCTATCGTTGGCCATGTATTCTGATGTGGTTAACGTTGCTTTGTTACACTGCCAGGACCACCGCTTTCATATGACTGAGGGAAAGAGGTCGAGAGAGTCTATCCATCAAGGCATGACAGGAGGGCATGGTGCCGGTGGGGCACAATCTATTCAGGGGCAGAGACAGGGTGAGCAGGGTTCTCAGCAGGGGGATCAGAAGAGGTTTCGATCAGGGAACTACAGACAGGGACATGGAGGTTTCCCTCAGGGCCATGAGGGTCCAAACGGCCATTAGGGCCAACAGGGGTAGAATGGGCAGCAGTTTCAGCAGGGCCAGTAGGGCCAAGGGAGTAACGGTAACGGCCACCAGGGCCGGGGACCGCAGGCGCAGAGAGGAGGGAACTTTCCAGGGAAGTGTTTTGTTTGTGGCAAGACTGGCCATAAACGACAGGATTGTCCTGATAGGGGCAGGGCCCCACAGCAGCAGCAGCAGGGTGCTCGCCAGGAGCCGCAGAGGCCTATGTTTCCCACCGCTCTCCCCGCACCGCCACAAATGGCAGCATTGCCACCCATTCCAGCAGTCCCAGTTCAGCAGGGGCAGCTACAGTATGGACGTGTCTATAACGTCCACCAGGCAGCAGCTCCTTCGGCATCGCCCGCGATTGAGGGTACATTTCCTATCCATGGCACTATGGGTCGGGTATTATTTGATACGGGTGCTACACATTATTTTATAGCTACACATTTTGCGAAAGCCTTAGGATTGTTAGCTACGGCAGAGAGCACAGTGACCTGTGTCGACTCACCATTGGGGAGTGGGTCACTTATATTCTTTTTATGCCGGGGAGGGGGGTATAGATTGGTGGTTTGGTATTACCTGCAGACATGTTGGTATTAGGTATGCATGTTCACGATGTGATTATTGGTATGGATTGTCTTGTTGTTTATAGGGCCATGATTGATTGCTTCAGCGGGAGCATTGTTTTCACCATTCCGGGGCAAGAGATATTCGTAGTGGCGATGCCTCGCCCAGAGGGAGGATCGACCGCTCATCTGTATTACATAGAGGAGGATACCTCTAAGGAGGTTGTGATTCCTTTAGATTCGATCCCGGTTGTCACGAAGTATTAGGATGTGTTTCAGGAGATACCAGGCCTACCCCCCAGTCGATAGATAGAATTTGTTATAGACCTATTGCTAGATACGAGGCCTATAGCACGCGCACCGTACCGTATGGCTCCGGCAGAGATGCGAGAGCTACGAGATCAGATAGAGCAGCTGCTAGGTCAGGGCTTTATTCGTAGGAGTACCTCACCTTGGGGCGCTCCAGTTTTGTTTGTGAAGAAGAGGGACTGTTCACTGAGATTATGTGTGGACTACCGAGAGTTGAATAAGGTCACGATACGGAATAAGTATCTGTTGCCTCAAATCGATGACTTATTCGACCAGTTAAGAGGAGCTTTTTTCTTATCAAAGATTGATTTGAGATCGGGATACCATCAGTTGCGTATCAGGGAGGAGGATTTCTCGAAGACTGCGTTCTTGTCGAGATATGGTTCTTACGCGTTTCGGGTTATGCCTTTTGGTTTGACCAATGCCCCAGTTGTGTTTATGGACTTGATGAACAGAGTGTTCTGGGATTTCCTAGATCAGTTTGTCATTGTCTTCATAGATGGTATTCTGGTTTACTCCCAGACAGAGGAGGAGCACGTCGAGCATTTGAGGCAGGTTTTGCAGACACTTCGTCAGAACGAGTTATATGCAAAATATGAGAAGTGCGGGTTTTGGCTGAAGGAGGTCCAGTTTTTGGGACACATTATTTCCGACCGGGGGATATCTGTTGATCCGGGGAAGGTATCCGCGGTGAGGGAGTGGGGATAGCCCATGAAACCAACGGAGATTCATAGTTTCTTAGGCCTAGCAAGATACTACATGAGGTTTATTCGGGGATTTTCAAAGATAGCGGGTCCTTTGACACATCTGACTCGTAAGGGTGTGCCATTCATCTGGAGTGATGCCTGTCAGTTGGCATTTGATGAGTTAAAGGACAAATTGACCTCAGCACCTGTGTTAGAATTGCCAAGACCGGGAGTTGAGTATTTGGTTTACACCGATGCGTCTTTGCAAGGGCTTGGAGGTGTATTTCAGCAGGAGAGACAGGCCATAGCTTATGCTTCCCGTAAGCTTAAGCCTCACGAGAGGAATTACCCCACACATGATTTTGAGTTGGCAGCAGTGGTATTTGCCCTATGGATTTTGAGGCACTATCTTTTGGGAGAGAAGTTCCAACTGTTCACGGACCACAAGTCCCTACAATACCTGTTCACGCAGAAAGAGTTGAATATGCGGCAGCGTAGGTGGCTTGAGTTTGTGAAAGACTACCAGTTCGATATCCAGTATCACCCAGGCAAGGCTAATGTAGTAGTAGACGCGTTGAGCAGTAGGCCAACAGTTGAGGTGGCAGAGGTGTGGAAGGCAAAGTGGAAGGAGTTAGGACATCAGGATGCAGTGGCCCGATCTTTCATGTCTGTGATGACCGTTACACCGTAGATTGTCATGAAGGTAGTACGGGCACAGGCTAATGACTCGTTCTGTCAGGAGCAGATAGTTCGATTACTAGCAGAGGGAGCCGAGTCCTATACCGTCAGCTCAGATGGGGGATTACGCTTCAATGGACGATTGGTAGTTCCGGAAGGGGAGAAATTGCGACACGAGGTGATGGCAGAGTCGCACGGATCACGATTCGCGGTACATCACGAAGGGGACAAAATGTACCAAGACATGAGACGCCAGTATTGTTGGAGCGGTATGAAGAGAGATATCGCTGAGTTTGTTTCGAAATGCGCCACTTGTCAGCTTGTAAAAGTGGATCATCAGAGACCGGCAGGACTGCTACAGCCGTTGGAGGTCCCGGTGTGGATGTGGGAGAGCATATCCATGGACTTTATCACGGGGTTGCCTACGTCGCAGAGGGGTCACGACTCCGTTTGGGTAATTGTGGACAGGTTGTCCAAAGTCGCTCACTTTTTACCCGTAAGGACTGACTACACTACGGGACAGTATGCCCAGCTCTTCATTTCAGAGGTTGTGAGACTTCACGGCGTGCCCCTAAATATCATGTCTGACAGAGACAAGATATTTGTTTCGAGGTTTTGGGAGAGTTTCCAGGAGGCCATGGGCACGGAATTGCGGTTGAGTACGGTTTATCATCCGCAGACCGATGGGCAGACAGAGCGCACAAATCAGATGTTGGAGGACATGCTACGCATGTGCATTATTGACTTTGGAGGTGGATGGGAGCAATACCTTCCACTGGTAGAGTTTGCTTACAACAACTCCTATCAGTTCACTATTGGCATGGCTCCGTTTGAGGCGTTGTACGGTAGGCCTTGTCGTTCCCCAGCATGTTGGTTAGAGGTGGGGGACAACAAACTACTTGGAATGGAAGTAATTCAGGATACTTCGGCAAGGATTGAGTTGATTCAGAGTCGCATTCGGGTAGCTCAAGACAGACAGAAGAGTTATGCTGATGCGAAGAGATTTTTCAGGGATTTCCAAGTGGGGGACCAGGTTTTACTCAGAGTATCTCCTATGAAGGGTATTATGCGTTTCGGGAAGAAGGGGAAGTTGGCACCGAGGTATGTGGGGCTGTTTCCTATTATTGAGCGGATAGGACCGGTTGCGTATAGACTTGGATTACCGGAGCATTTGCATCGGATCCACGATGTGTTCCATATTTCCTCGCTAAGGAAATGCCTTAGAGATAATTTGGCTCATTCTCACATTGATGTGGAGGACATCGATCTCCAGCCGGATAGCTCCTACGAGGAGGGGCCGATTGCTATTTTGGACCGAAGTGAGAGGAAGCTGCGGTCAAAGATAGTTCCATTAGTGCGTGTTCAGTGGCGACATCACAATGTCGAGGAGTCCACATGGGAGCGCGAGGATGAAATGCACGAACGTTATCCCGAGTTGTTCTTAGCAGGTACTTTCTAGTTTCGAATTTCGGGACAAAATTCTGTTATTAGGGGGGAAGTATGTAATACCCCGTATTTTTGGCTATATTTATTTTTGGGATTAATTAATTAAATGAGAATTAATTTCCAATTAATTCGGATAAAATACTAGCGAGATGTGAGTTGGTATTTGACTATATTGAGTATATTTGATGTTATATGAATGTTGAACTATGAAATTTGTCGTGAGATTGATATACGGCAATTTGGTCATTTTATTGGGACGCGTGCGACAGTCGCATCGGGATATAATTATTTTAATTATAAAAGTGAATTTAAATTCCATTAATCGTATGGTCGTTTTGAGTGCGCCAACGCGTCCGGAAGGGTCGAGATAGTCAGAAAACACTAGCCGGGGTGTAGTTTGGGTCCCGGGGTATTTTTAGGCCATATCGGCAATATAAAGGGTATTTTGGTAATTTCGTATTTTTAGGAATTAAAAATGACGAAAATTATAGAAGTAAATGTGATGTGGGTTTGACCCACTAAGCCACTAACCAACCCATGTTAACCCAATAGGTTACGTAGGTTATTAAGATAAGGTTCTATCACTTTCCATAAGAAAACCCTAGCCACCATAACCATTGGAGAAAAAGCTTAGAGAGGGAGAGAAGGAGAAGGAATTCTGCTGAAAATCTTTACAAAATCAACACCAAATTCAGAGACAATCAAGGCAAGTGATTTAATTTCTTTTAATTCAGAGAATGTTTCCTCCATGTTAGATAATTTGAAGATTTACAATTGTTCTAGGAAGATAAATGAAAACCATGTTGTTTGGACTTAGAACTTGAATATTGAGGACAAATTGCATGTAGAATCCTATAGAGATGATTATTCTGGTATTAATATATGTTGGATGTAAGAAAAACGGATTTAGAATGAAGTAATTGAGGACATAAAAGTTTAGGGTTCATGTTCTTGAAAAATTGGGGGAAAAGTGTAGAGATTTGTAAATTGATTGATGTTAGGATGAATTAATCCTTTAAAACGTGTTTGGATGTGACTATAATATGTTTAGGAGTGATTAGAGACCTTAAAACAATCGTTGGGACTAATTTTAGAGGTGATTTGAGGAGTAGAGATGGTGAAAAACGAGATTGGGAAGAATCTGGGCCGAAACTGGTCCCTCATTAGAAGACCTTCCCAGGTCGTTCGAACGAGCTCGTTCGAACGAGCTTCTAACGAGTTGAACAGTTGCTTCTAACGAAAGGGAATTTCGTTCGATACTTCGTTCGAACGAGATCTCGTTAGAAGGTACAGTTCATTCGAACGAACTGGAATCTCGTTCGAACAGCCTCGTTTGAACGAGACTTCTAACGAGCTGGCAGTTTAGGCCTTTTTGGGATGTTTTGACTTTGGGAGTCCCATAAGCTTGTTCGAGGGTAGAGATAACATTCCTTTGATGATGTATTGATAGATTTTGGACTTTTGGGTTATTATGAGGAGTAAAGTATATACGAGTGATTTAAATTAATGGACTATTTGGGATGAGACGTGAGTGTCTACTACGACGTGAGAATAAATTATGGTGTGTATGATTATAAACCGGAATTGTATAAATTGTATATATTATATATTGGTACTAGAATGAGAATAGTACTACAATTAAACTATGGGATTACTAAGATGTGTGTTTACTTAGTATTGGTATATGAATTGTGTGTATGACATACCTATCATACTTGCTACCACGGGAGGTTTGCGTTCGCTTAGGGCCCTCTAATCCTTGTGTTGCCCGGATTTAGACTGGTTACCTCGATGAACATAGGTCAGAGAAGGACTTATTGAGATGTTAATAAGTCTGCTGATCGTGGGAGCGCAGGTATGTGCGTGACCCATGTGATGTGACTGTGTTTGCCTCCACTATTTGTGATTTGTGTTATCCGAACTGTTCCTTAGAGATTCAGAATATGTGATCCTTATGTACGGGATGTACCGGGATGGATAGCCGAGTATGTGTGCACCGCTGCTTAGTCTCGGGGTGCTTATATTTTATATTTATGTTGTGGAAAATATACGCTTAATAAACTGGGAACTTTCATATTGTATTGTGTGTAAATATGGAAGTATAAATGGGATAATCTATACTGAGTTGTATTACGTTTGTGAGAACCTGAATTTACGTTAAGACCCTAATTGAGATCGTTTTAATGTTAATTGGGAACCGAGTAATAAGGGTAAAATATATGACAGTCTAGCTAGATATAATGTCACTTAGCTAGTGAGTTGTGTCGTTTTAGATGGGTACTTACGTTAGGAGTGCACAGTTAGACGAGAGGTGCGAATATCATGTGAGTGCACGTCCTAACATGTACTTTACATTTAATGTTTTAAATGTTTTAAAGCACTTACAGGTTTTTAAAATATCTCCACATTCGGGCTCTGACCCATTTGCTTTCAAATCTATTTTTCTTGTAAAACCATTTTAGGTGCCCAGCCACAAGAACACCATGCATAGGATACTCATTCAGGTGATGAGTTGTAGCTGTTTGTTGAAGGTACTGGGATATTCTTGTAGACTCTTCTATCGTTTGGATTCCAGAGTCATTATCTATCAGTTGTAGGGCATGTTGCCCATTTCTATTAGAGATATCTTTCCATTTCAGTTTTTTTTAGACTTTGGTATGTATTGATTTAGTATTCAGTATTTCGTTACTTAATTCAGTTGTGGGATTTGTAGTGAGGAGTTTCCTCCAGACTTTATCTACATTATGTGATGGTTATTCTATTTACTTCAGTATGGTGAATGGTGTTATTATTCTTCATTACAATTGTTGCATGTTAATCAGACTTTAATTAAAATTTGGCAACTTACTTATTAAATACTAGGTGGTTAGTAATAATAAAAATGTTTTCGACATTGATGCTATTAGCTGAGCCAACTTGGCATTTTGAATTAATTTAATAATGGAGTAGCTACCCGGTATTTAATTAGTCGGGGTGTCACAGTGATGAGTCACAGACTTCAAGGCATGGCGATCGTTGTTGCTGAAATTGCTAGTACCCCTACTGCAAGTGTTACCAGATCCCTTCTTAACCAATTTCTGGGCTTTCTGAAGGAGTTGGGGCATGATGGTTTCCTTTTTGACTGGCTTGTAATGTATCTGAAGACTTTGAAGAACCAGCAACTGATCATCCAGAGGGAAGTGTTACGAAAGCACCAGGAGGACCAGTAAGCTGATGAAGCTAGGTTGGTCGCATTGGCACTCCTTTTGGAAGCGTTGGATCAAGAGGGGAAGGATGCATAAAAAGATTTGTTCCTGGTCAAACTGAACCACGAGAGACTCCTGATCGAACGTACACAAGTGCAAACGAGGCTGGAGGTTTCTATTAACGCCCAACAGTCTTTCACGGCAGCTTCTTCGGGCCTCCCTGGAGATTTTTTCTCTTCCTCAGATTTATCTTTTCTTTTAGACTAGTTACTTCTTGTATACAGATCTTTTACTGTTCTTATATATGTAATTCTTGGGCAATAGCTCCCAAAATAAATTTTGTAATGCTCTATTGTTTATGAATGAAGAATATATACTTTTTTATCCCTTCGCGTGTTGTGACTGTTGTTGTATGCTATAGAGTTTTGTATTTCTGCAATTCTTCCATTATGCTAAAAAAATGTCACCCAAATCTTGTATATTTATAACCATAGCTAGTCATAACATCAGTTCAAACTTGGTTGTTTACACCTGATAAACATTCAGCCACTTATTGTAAATCTTAAATGGCTTGTCTTCCTCTAACTTTGAAATTAAACAATAACCTGAGTCATGGGCTTCTTTCACAACGAGAGTTCCCTCCCAATTAGCTGCGAACTTTGGTAGAGGAAGTCCCCTGAGGTGCTTCACTGCCGCTTTCAATACGAGGTCTCCCTCCACGAACTTCCTTGGTCCCACCAAGTTGTCATATGCCCTGGAGAGTTATTTCGTATATATTTGGAAGTGTTGCATCGAGTTATCTCTGTGTTCATCCATAGCTTCCAGCTGTACATATCTACTATGAGGGAGCATGCTACTTCTCAAGGCATAACGAGCAGAGGGAACTTCCAATTCTACTGAAAGGATTGCCTCAGCCCCATAAACAAGAGAGAACGGCGTGTATCCTGTGGGTTTTCACTTGGTTGTTCGATAGGCCCACAAGACAGCTGGTATCTTGTCATCCCATGCCCCTGGAAAGTCTTCCATCATTTTGGCCAAAATATTCACCATGGTTTTGTTAGTTGCTTCGGCCTGACCATTTCCCTTTGGGTATGCCACCGTTAAAGAGTGATGAACAATGGAGTACTTCTCCGTGAGCATTATTAATTCAGAATTGACGAAGTGGGTCCCATTATCCGAGAGAATAACTTTTGGGATCCCAAAATGGCAAATGATGTATTCTCTGATGAAGTTGCTCACCACCCCAACCGTTGCCCGTCTGAGTGGTATTGGCTCGGCCCATTTTGTGAAACATTCTGTTGCTACTAGTATCCATATCTTGCCTCTCGAAGAGGGGTGTATTTCTCCCACTAGGTCGAACTCCCAAGTATGAAATGGATAGGGGGTTGATAGAGAGTGAAAGTCTACCTATGGGGCATGGATCATATTCCCATGAAGTTGGAAAGCCTTGCATTTTCGAACAAACTCCGCAGAGTCTTTCTCCATTGTTGGCCAATAATACCCCAATGTCATCAACTGATCATACAGCTTGGCTCCTCCTATATGTGCTAGATCGTGCGTTTGTTTGAGGACCTCCACTGCCTCTTCCCTCGTGACACATTGCAAGGGACTGTTAAAGTACCCTTTTTCAATAAAGCTGCCCCTCGTGGAGGTAGAACCTTGGATCCCTTCGCCTCAGACCCATTGCATCTATTTTCTCTGTTGGGACAACCCCCTCCTGAATGAAGTCGATGTAGGGCTGCCTCCAGTCTGTTTGAGCTTCAATAAAATGGCACTCAACTGCATCGAAGAATAGCTGACACTTACTGCATTTCCGTTGTAGCTCTTCCGTGTCTTGCTTCATCCTAGGCCAGAAATACCCGTCCCTTTGAATTCTCCTATATAGAGGTATCTCAGTCGTTTCGAAGTGTTCCTTATGTGTTTTACTTAATATTTGCTCGGCCTCCTCTGGGATGACGCATCTTGACAACCATCCTCCTATATTTCTAAAATAGAGATTTCCCTGGCATGTAAAATATTGGGCCAACTCTCTTAGCCCCATCACCCCCTCACCAGACTCCAGTTGCTTCTTAATATCTCTTCTCCAGCCCACCTCTTCCTCCATCGATAGTATTGACTGTACTACCGAAGGAGATGTTCTTTGTTGGATCACAACTGTAGTCTCATTGGTTTTCATTATCATCTTCTGGGCAATAGTGGCATAGGCATCTGGATGGTGGTTCATCGTTCGGGGATGTCTCCTGATCTTGGTCCGATGGAACTGGTTGAGGATCTTTTTAATGATTGTTCTATAGGGTGCCATGCTCATGTGTTTCAACGCATATTCTCCGTTTACCTGCTGAATTACTAAGTTCGAGTCACCCTTAATGTAGAGTGAATGAATTCCCCTCTGAAGAGCCATTAGAAGCCCTAATACAAATGCCTCGTATTCTGCCTCGTTATTAGAGCAAGGGAAATCTAGTTTGTAGGAAAGGAAAATCTCTTCCATCCCTTTTGAAAGAACAACACATGATCCTCCCTTCTTTTCCACCGAAGATCCATCGAACTGCATCGTCCATTCCACCTCAATTGCATCCAGTAATTGGCCTGTAAATCATCTCCTGGAATGTCTTCCCTAGGCGGCTCGAAGGTTCCTGAAGGTAAGATGGCCAATAGGTCAGCATACGCCTGGCTTTTGATTGTGCAAAGGACCACACATTTTAAGTCATATTCAGAGAGAATAAGGAACCATCTAGCTGCCCTGCCAATCAATGTAGTCTTTGAGAGTAAATACCTAATTGGGTCGCATCTAGTTACAATATGAATGGTAAAAGACAGCATATAATGCATAAGTTTTTGTGCTACAAAGACCAAGGCTAAACAATGCCTTTCTAAGGTATTATATCTAATTTCTGGCCCATGTATAATTCTGTTGAGGTAGTAAATCGGCCGTTCTTGCCCGTCCACTTCTTGTGCTAGCATAGATCCAACGGACCTCGTGGTGGATGTAAGGTATAGCTGCAACGGAGCTCCTTCCTGGGGGGGAACCATGATTTATGGTGATACGAGCAGCTTCTTCAACACAACAAGGGACTTCTGGTGAACCTCTTCCCATCTGAATTTCGTGTTCCTTCGTAGCAGTTGCATCAGTGGGTGTGTTATTTCGGCCAATCCAGGCACAAATCTCCTATGGTAGGAGTCTTTATCGAGAAAACTTTTCAGCTCCTTCGCCGTTCTTGGACATGGCATCTCCAAGATTGCTCGCTGTTTATCCTGGTCCATCTCTACCCCTTGTCGGTTAACCACAAAGCCTAAAAACTTACCACTTGTTACCCTGAAGAGACACTTTAACGGGTTCATCCTTAACTTGTTCCTCCTGAACCGAGCAAACACCTTCCTTAAGTCGTTCAGATGGGACTCATACTTCTTTGATTTGATGACCAAGTCGTCTACATAGAATTCCACAAATTTGTGGAAGAAGTCATGAAAAATGGCCATCATTGTTCTTTGGTACGTAGTCCCGGCGTTCTTGAGTCCAAACGGCATTACCTTGTACATGAAGTTTCCCAACGACCTTCGAAATGTTGTTTTCTCTGCGTCAGAGGGGTCCATCTTGATCTGGTTGTATCCCACATATCCATTTATGAAGTTATACAAATCATGACCAGCCGTGGCATCTATTAAACTGTCGATGGAGGGTAGGGGAAACTCATACTTGGGGCAAGCCCTATTCAAGTCTTTGAAGTCCACGCAAATCCTTATTTTATTTTTGTCGCTCTTCCCCACTGGCACAATGCTGGATAGCCAGAGGGGATGTTGTATGGGCTTGATAAATCCTGCTGCCAATAAGCATTAGATATCTTCTTTAATCTTTAAATCTATTTCAGGCTTGTAAGTTCTTGTTGCCCGCCTCACCGGAATAGCAGAAGGCATCACGTTCAACTTGTGGGAGCTCACTTCCTCATCTAGCCCCTCCATTTCAGTGTACTGCCATACGAAGACATCTATGAACTCCCGAATTAGGTCATCCAAGGCTTCTTGTTTCTCCTTAACAAGGTCTTTCGAGATAAATATAGGCCTTGGATCTTCCCCTTCCCCTGCTATGTTTAGTTGCTCCAACTCTTGTGCCTGGGGCCTTGGTTGGTCTGCCATGTAGTCTGGTTCTTCGGCGACATCTTCTACGAACTCTTGTTTGTTGGAGTTGTCTATCACCATACACTGCCCCCGTTGATCCACTAAAAAACACTCATATATCGGGTCAACCTCATTGTTAGTCTTTTCGGCCGCCCGTTCACACCATTATAAGCGGTACACCACTATTCCCTTTTTAGTAACAATTTTCTTGCATTTCCTGCTGGTAGCTGTTGCTACGGCCTTTCTCTTCCTTTCTCTGGAAGCCTCAGCGATTCTTTCCCCTGAAAAGAAACTTAACACGCTTTGTCGTTGGACCTCATGCTCGCCTTGGTCTGTCCTAGGCCTCATCTTTTCTTTGAGCTGCTTCGAGATGTTCTGGGGTCAAGGGACCGCCCGATATGTTTCATCGATCCTCCCCCCTTCGCCACTCTCATTTAAAGGTCCCATTCTTTCACTAATCGAGGGGACCCATGCTCCCTCCATTCTTCTTGTTAGAACCCTCACGTCCTCTTCGAGCTCTGTATAAAAGGTTGCATCCACCAAGTGTGCTTATTCGATAGCGAAAGGCCTCTTAGTTGCCCTAATAGTCACTTATGTCCCCTTGATATTCGCCTTAGCAAATTCATGGTACGTTGAGGGAACTAACCCTTGGTTGTGCATCCATACTCTTCCTATTAATAAATGATAGGAAGTTGTGCTTTCTATTACATGGAACTTGATATGGGAACTCAGATTTCCCGTTATTATCCCCACGTTTACATACCCGATGGATTTGGAAGATTGATTATTGTAGCCCGAGATTACCAAGGGCATGGGAACCAACCTTTTGTTCAGGAATATTAGCTAGGTGGAAGGAGTTGATTGGCATAATGTTGATGGAAGAACCCCCATCCATAAGAGTTCGTGCAAAGCTAACCCCGTTAACACTGGCGGTTACATATAGAGGCCTATTATGGGGGAACCTTACAGCTCTATCTGCATCGCTGAACATTACTTCTGATAGGAACTTCTTTACCAGCCTAGCCATGGGTCCCCTCCATCATAGCGAGGGGACTGCATTTCTCCTTGCAATATCTAAGATCGCCTGAGTTATCTCCATTCTTCACTCTTTTGGGATTCCCACTTGGTCGAAGAACCAAGTGAACTTTGGAGATTTTGAAACTGTGCTATACTCTACAACTGGGTCCGTTTCCTCACCCTCAACGCTATAAGCATCTTCTACGTCCCTAGCACTTCCTTCATCATAAGCTAGAACTATGTTAGCCATTCCCTTCGTGCAATGCTCCAGTTCCTCATCAAACTCCTTCATCATTTCCCCTTCCCCCTCCCTTTCTGCCTCCTTATCGTAGGCCGTTACGAGATTGACCCCATGTGTCGGGAGTGGGTTATTGTTAACGTTCTGCGGGGGGATTTGTAATGTCCCCACCTTCATGTTCTTATCGATGATTCTTCGCAGCGTAAAGCAGCTTTCTGTTGGATGCTGGACTTTTCGATGAACCTGACAATATTTGGGGTCAGCCCTAGTTGTTGCGTCGGGCTCTTCCGCTGGAACACCCTTTGGTTCGTAAACGGTTTCGCCCTGGACCATTGTGTTATAGCAGCTCACAGCCTCCTCCACCGTACAAGGTAACGGTGGCGGGTCTTCTCTATCTCTTCCGAACATTCTTTTGTTGTCCTTCCTCGGGGCCTTGCCCCCATCTTCCCCATCTTCCCCGGCAACGGCGCCATTTGATAAAAAGAAAATTCGGTGTATTGTAGATTTATGTCGTTGTTGCAACTTCTTTCTATCAAAAATTGACTTGAACCTACAAAATTATAACAAAACTAGTGTAGAGGTAAGTAAGGGATTCAATCCATATCTTAGGGTGAAACACAAAATTGGAGAGGACATATATAGATTCATTTGAATTTTATTATTATTTATTTATTTTTGCTTTTTATATTTTTTTTATGGATTTTTCAAGGGATTTTTTAGCTAACTAACTATACTAATTTTTATAACTACTAATTAAGAAGTAAAAGCTAATTTAAGAAAGGTGAGATAAACAAAATTGTCCTAATAAGTAAACTAACAAAATTGGACTCATGAGGGCTTCAAAATTTCATCCCATAAATGGGAGATTAGCCCTCAATAATCATCATCCAAAAATATAAGCTAAACAATTGAAAGCATGATATGATTAAACTAAAAGTAAAAGAGAGGAATAGATCAAACCCATTTAAGCCTTGAATTGACATGAAATGTTCAATTACATCATCAATCTCTCAATTACAATTCTTCACTCATGTATTTATTGAAGCTAAACTAAAAATTACAAACTAAAATTAAAAGGATAGTGGATGAATTCATAATGGACAATTAAATAATAAAAGAGATTTGCTAAAATTGCAAATCCTAAAATTATAAAATTGTACATTAGAATTCACCCAAAGAAATAAATTCTAGATCATTAATTTATATTGAGATAATTGCTAAAAATGCAAAATCTCAACATAAATGAATGCAATACCTCAATAAGGGATAAATTTCACTACATCAATAAGGGATCTCAAAATCTCAACATAAATGAATGCAAAATCTCAACATAAAAATGCTAAAAATGCAATACCTCAATAAGGGATAAATTTCACTACATCAATCTATTATGAAATAATTGCTAAAAATGCAAAAAATCATAATAGATGGGTGGGGTGAAATTCATCCAAGAGATAATTTTCAACACACACCTCTATATTGAGGTATTTGCTAAAAATGCAAATACTCAACATAGAGGGGTGGGGAGAATTTTATCACACCTAGCTTAAAACTAATTTTGAGATCCCTTTCAAATGGGTCTTCATCCTCAATATATAGGAGGCATGGAGCATGAGGGGTAAAAATGGAAATTGGCAAGGGTGTGCATGTGGGAATGGTGAGGGGAGCATGGGGTGTGATTGTGTTTGAGGGCATGTGGGTTGTGAGATTAGAGGGGTAATTTTGGAAAAGGAGTAAAATTAGTTAAAGTGGCACATGGGGTATTTGTTATTTGGCTTTTGGTTTATTTGGCTTTTAGAAATTGGCAGGTGAATGAATCATGGCTTACATGGGAAATGGGTTAGGAGTTGGAAGATGGGAAATGGGTAAAGCTGAATTCGGGTTGGAGAGGGGATGGTGCCGGGTCGGAGCTGTTTGTGGCCACTAGGGGCTGTCTTGCGTTGGTTCGGAGGTTGCTGGGGGAGATGGTTGAGAGGTGCATCGGGCATCCGGGTTAGTTCGTCAGCCCCGGGTAGCAGGTTGTCGGCGGGCTAGGGGTTTGGTCGGGAGAGAGGAGGTAAGGGGCAGATTGTAGGAGAGAGAGAGAGGGTCGTCCATGGCTGGAGGGGAAGAGGGTCGCGGCGGCAGGAGGTTCCGGTGGTCGGAGGGTAACGGGGTGAGGCGTTGAGCAGTCAATTGAAGGATGGCGAAGTTGGTTTCGCGATGGGGTCGGCGGCATCGCATAGGAGGGAGAGAGATAAAGGGGCAGGACACAACGCCGGTGGGATGGCACGAGGTCGCCGGCGATGGGCTGGAGGTGCGACCGGGTATTGGTTTGTGGTGGTCTCGGTTTGGGTAAGGTGAGAGAGTAGAGAGTGGTTTGGTGGTTATGGTGTTTTGGTGAGGAAGAGAGAGGAGATATGTTTTGGTTTTTTGGTTATGGGGGAAGAGAGAGAAAGTGTGGGTGAGGTAGGAAGAAGATGAAGTGGGGTAGGTTGTGTGTGTGAGCGTTCAGGTAATACGATGAGGGTAAGGGGAGTTGGGTGTAGGATAGGTGTAATGGGTATTAAGTGTGTGTGTGTGTGTGTGTATCATTTGGACCCTTAAAAATATTACAAGACTCAATTAAAATTAAAACTAAAAAATAAAATCTAACTAAAAATAAATAAAAATATTAAAACTAAAAATAAAATCTTAAGCTATTAAAAACAAAAATAAAATAAAAGAAATAAAAATATAAAAGTCTAAATGAAAATTAAGGTCCTAAAAATATAAAATCTAATAAACTAAAAAAATAAACTACTAAAACTAATCTTAATAAAATAAGACTAAACTAAAAAATAATCAAAATCGAAATAAAATAAAATAACATTATATTAATAAAAATAAAATAGAAAAATAGAAAATAAAATTTAAAAATTCTAAAATAAATCTAAAATAAATCCTCAAAATAGAAAAGACTCAAATTAAAAGTCTAAAAAATAATAAAAAGGACACAAACTAAACACAGAGGATTTGGGACAGTTTAGGCTAAGTCTGGGTAGGCTAGGTTACGGGATAAGGGAGAGGTATTTAGCTCCATAAAATGCACAATTGCCATGAAATACAGCTTTTGAAATCGCAAACGTGCATTTGACCTACAAGATAAACATTTAAGCACATAAGACCCATATTGTAGAGAAATAGCAACTAAAGTACGTCTATTTGGGGTATAAATTGTACAGTTTTGGGTGCTTATCAATATATCCCACCCGTGGGGCCTGAGACCTTCCTCCAATGGGTTGTATCGGCTGTCTGAACACCATGGGACCTACTACCGGGTTAGGTCACACTACCAAAGAGATATTTCTTGCGGATTTTAAGAATGCTGAAAATGTTCCCTCGCGTGTCTCATTGATTAGGTGACAGATATACTCAGGAAGTAATCCCTCAGCACGAATCTGTAGTAACCTTGCCTCCTTAGCTTCTTCCCTTACATCGAGGGAACTTTCCCTAAACCTTCGAATATAGGCCACTACCTCTTCTCCTGGCCTCTGCCTCTCCCTGCCAAGTTGGGTTAGGGTGAACTCATCTGCTGCCAAGAAGAACTTTCGGACGAATAATACATGCATCTCCTCCCACGTAGAGACGCTATTGGGAGGCAAGTGTGAGTACCAAGTGTATGCTTTATCAGTCAAGGATTTGGAGAACTCCCTCAATCTAAGCTTTTTGTCATTGCAGTGCGCTCCTAAATGTTCCACGAAACGCTTAATGTGTTCCTTCGGGTTCCCACCTTGCCCTGAGTATTTATCAAAGGTAGGGGGAGTATAGTCCTTCGGGTAGGGCTCATCGTTGTATTACTGGGGGTAAGGTGTTCGAATGCCAATGTAGACCGAAGCCACCTCTCCCACAGCCTACGAGGAAGCCTGCATGAACTTCAGCATCTCCTTGTGCATCTCTTTTCTAATTTCTTCCATGGGCGAGGCCACTAGGGCCACCAGCGATGGGGCAGAGGACCGAGCGCTCATTGCAACCGAAACGAACATTACCGGTGGCGCCATTGGGGCTACTCCTGGTGCAACCGTTGGGGCTACTCATGGTGTTACGAAAGCGTTAGCCTCTAACCCTCCCCGCATAGTTGAAGCCACCGGAGATTGCAAGAACTCGTGAAACTTGCTCATGAGGAGGGAAATCTGGGCGGGTCCCAACCCCGTGATCACGGGAGGTTGGGACACCCCCGGGATGCCTATCGTTGTTGGCGCGAGAGGTACCTCTACTCGAGGAGACCCATCTCCTAGGGCCTCTTGCTCTCTCGCAGCCTGTTCTTCATTATGCTGAATGTCATCAAAATTGAGTCTCCGAGTAGCATTATCTTGCGCCATACTCCTTATCTAGATGAATGCCTCCCTAGTAGAGTCGCCAAATGTAGCAGGGTACTTTAGATTATATATGGAGGCGTAACCCCTATTGAGTATAGTAATGACAAGTTAGTTGGCCAAAGCTTTGGATTAATGACAGAACATATAAACATGAACCCAATGAAGATAGACTCAGCTTAAACTCACAAATTCTCTCATGTATAACTCAAGGAATAATAAAGAACTTTAGAAGGGGCTTAGCTAGAGGGAGAGAGAAGTAAGCATCCTAGATACATCTTGGTAGGCAGGTAAAACCACACCAAATACCCTCAAGAATCTCTGTCGAATATTGAAAGCTTTATAATAAATGACAATGGTGAGTGAGTAAACTCTCTGTTTTACAATAACTCCCTCTGGTGTGTATTCTCTTTTGCAATAACTTCTGAACGCTCCAAGAGTCTCTCTAAAAGTCTATCTCTTCCTCAAAGGTGGTTGGGGTCCTTAAATATCCCCCCCCCCCCACTATCCCCGAGGAAACTCAGTCATTAAAACTACGAAAGACGTCCCTCATACTTTATGTCACAACATTTAATGTCTGATGCACTAGTTGTCTCCACGTCATAAACATTAAATGCCAAGACATGTGTTTTGCCTAATCACTGTGTGTTATGGGGCTGTTGTCGCAGAGGTGGCTCACCAACTGCCTGACAGCCCCAAATACCACGGTGGTTTACTCAAGTTCATGTCTGACATTGTTTAGCTGGCTAGTGACATCACCTACAGTAGATGTGACATTTAAGTAGAGGGCTACTTGGTTCATAACTCAACGCCCGATGGAACTCCAAGTTGCTCCGCTTGAGGTTCCACGGTCAGGGTCCTTCGGTGTTTTACCAGGTGTATCTAGTATGGTCAGGACAAGCCCCAACGGTGCCTTACTTCTCAAACCTCCAAACCAGGTCCCTCTAAAGTTCCCACAGTGAGGTCATTCGATAGAGCATGAAAGCTCTCCCAGGCACTCCTAAGCCTGGTCTCTCGCAAGTACCGTTTGTCCTCATACAAACTCTTTTGTTATTATCGTTACGTCATTACCACCGTTAAAGCTTACAGTCATCAATAATGAAAATACAATATGACTAATACAACAAGCTAAAATATGAGCTGCTACGCCGAGCTGCCTCGCTGAGTTGCCACGCTTGAGCTACCTCGTTTGCTTAATCTCAAACATTGTTGATAATTGGGGATTTGTCCCTAATGTCAAGATTACCTTCAAGCCCCCTCTACAAATGTTAATTAATAAACCATCAGAATAAAGAGTACCATTAATGGGAGGACAACGTAATGTTCCAAAAATGTTAACATAAAAGGAAATATATGTATGATGAGAACTAATGAATTAGGAAATTAACAAGTGTGGGGGTTGGGGATGATGGAAATTTTCCTCTCCATTAGAGGAAATATATTAGTCGTTCTTAGTGAGACTCATAATTGTGGCAACGGAAATAAGTTTTCAAGGTGTCGTGTAAGTACTAAGGAGAATCATGAGATTGAATGATAGAATAGTTTGATATGTAATGACTAAAGAAAATTAGTCAATAGCATGGAACGGTAAGAGAAGACCATTGGGTTTAAATAGATCATTAGTGGAGATATAGAGAGCGTAGAAGAATAACACTCAGATAGTGAAATTTCATGGAGTACCTTCTGGTATCGTGTCCAACTGGGACAAGGTTTTTGTATCTCATTTTTGAGTGAACTTTCAGGACGCTATGGCATGAAAATGCGACTAACTAGAACCTACTGCCCGTATACTGATGGGTACACCAAGCGCAGTAATTAGATGATTGGAGGATATGTTTCATATATGTGTACTTGATTTTTGGGGAGGTTAGGTTAAGTATCTTCCCCTGGAAGAGTTTGCATATAATATCCCATATTAGTTTAAGAATTGGATGGCCCCATTCGATCAGTTTTACGGTAGGACTTGTCGTTCTCATGCATGTTTGTTGTATGTGAGGGATAACAAGTTATGAGGGACATAGTTGATACAGGACATGATGCCTATGATAAAGATGATTCGGGGTCGTATACGGGTAACCCAGGATAGGCAAAAAACTTTTTCGATGTCAAATAGTTCTTTTGTGACTTTATTGTGTGGGAATCAGGTTTTAATTCAAGTATCTCCTATTAAGGGATAATTTGATTTGGAAAAATGGGATCTTGGCACCAAGGTATGTGGGACCATTTCCCATCATCGAGAGGATTGCACCAGTGGCATGTATATTGGGATTCTCAGAGTCCTTGCATCATATACATGACATGTTCCACATTCATTTACTTAAATGGTATCTATGGGATGAGTCGACTCACACTCACGTTGAGTTGGAGAGGATTGATTTTCATCGTGATAGTTTATTTGAGGAGAGACCAGAGTGTATCCTAGACAATCGGGAGAGGAGATTGAGATCGAAGGTAGTTCCACTTGTCCTGGTTCAGTGGGAGTACTTAATCATAGAGGAGTTTACTTAGGTACGTGGGGTAAAATACATTGTAAATATCAAGGGTTTGTTTTACTAGGGATACTTTCGTTTTCCAAATTTCGGGACAAAATTCAATTATAAGGGGGGAAGTATGTAACACCTCATATTTTTAATGCTTTTAAATGTTGGATTAATTAAATTAATAGTGCGAAATTAATTGATAATTAATCCGGATAACAATAAATATTAACTTTCGAGATAAGGGTTGATATTTATTGATGATAATTATATTGAATAGTACTGAGAAAATAATGTAATATATTTATGTGAATGTGATTATGAATTTGTGAAAATTGTCATGAGCAGAAATACGACAATTATAGTATTTAAGTCGGGGCGCGCATGTTAGTCGTGTTGGGACAAAATTAATGAAATAAAAGTGAATTATTTATAAGTAATTTGAATGGTCATTTTGAGTGTGCCATTGATTCCATAAGTATCGAAATAGACAGAAAAGTTTACTAGGGGGTTTGGTTTGGGCCCTGGGACACTTTAGGCCAAACGGAGACTTGAGGGGGCGTTTTCATAACATCCATTTTTTGGAAGCTAATATTCATGAATATTAGGGATAGAATATAGGTACTAAGTGACTCCAATTAGGGTTCTCATTCACAAGTTTCAAGGGAGAGTCAGAAGGTGTGGGTAAGAAACAAACCCATGGAGCTAAGGCCTAGAACCACCACCTTGCAACACCAGGACCAACAACCTATAGATCGAAGAATGAGGAACACACCCATACCTCCTACATTAGAGGCTTAGACCATCATAATAAAGTAAAGTGTTTAAACCTTGCTTTCTTTTAGCAATAATCACGTTCATGTTAGTGTGGGGTACAATGTTATGTATTGTTCATAATTCTTGAATGAAATTGGAGATTTAGAACAACTAATTTGAATATGAGGATTAAGTGGGTTAAAGTCTTCATGTATGTAGATTAGAAATCATGAGCTACAGACTTATTATGATGAACAAATCTGGTATTATGGAAGTTTTGAATGTGAATTTGAAAAATTAGGGATAAAGAAAATTAATTTGGGGTTTTCAAATTTTACTAAGTGTTATGCATGATTCAATGATTCTAGGTTGTTAGAAATCATATATATATGTTACATCATTGATTAAAATTGATTGATTGGTGGTTGGTATGAATATGTAGAACTTTCTAGGGTTAATGGTGAAAAATGATTTTTATAGAGGTAGGGGGCAAAGCAAGTCAATCTCGTTCGAACAACCTGGGGAAGTTGTTCGAATAACATCGTTCGATCGATATTTCCAATAGAACTTCTAACGAGATATCGAACAGAATTCAGGGGTTTGTTAATTCGAATGACCTCGTTCAAATGACCTCATTCGAATGACATTTCCAACGAGATTTTAGAACTTTGGAGCAGTCTTAGGTTTAAACTTCGCAACTTAGTTTAATTCAGAGAGATGAATTATTATACATGAATCCTTATTAGGGATTAGTATTATAAGAATGGGGTAATGACTACAAAATATACTTGGGTTTATGAAATGCCTTACTTGCGACATGGTAGAGGAGATTGTCGTAATTAAATGATATCGAGAATATAATGAGATGTATTCCACTTATGAAGATATACTTAGATTATGTACACCTACTAATTGGAATAGGTTACGTGAATTCCTATATGATTGATTTTCTATGTGTATACATAGCTACCATACTTGATATCACGAGAGTTTTTTTTAAAGGGGACAGTCCCATTTTGAGGAGCCTTCGGGCGTATATTTTACTTGTGCCTCAAATCATGGAACCTAAGTACGGTCTATCTGTGAGAATGATAGTGACGACAATTATATTGGTGTGTAGGTACATGCGTAGGCCATAGGCTTGGAACAATGTTTTCCTCAAATATGTGTGATTTGAAATTTATGGTTCATGGGACATTTCAAACCCGTTTCCCTTAATTAGTACGAGATGTACGGGGACTTGATAGCAGAGTAGGCATGCACCGCAGCAGAGTCCAGGGGTGTCACATTATTATATATATATATATATATATAATATTGTGATGATTATGTATATGTATATGTAATACTATCTAAGGTATGAGACTTGTAGATAAAGAAGATAACTAATCCTTAAATAACTATAGTAAGTGCACACTTAACAGTTTTGTGAACCTTATATTCGGGATAGAAAATACAAGAGCATTGTATAGTAATATTACGGGGGGAAATACGAGATACTACTACGGATGATAGTTATATGGTTTAAATGTATAATTTAGTTATGTGATAACTATTATTATAATGGTTTAGAAGTACGTTAGGCATGCATAATAGTTGAGAGGTGAGAATATTAGGTGTGTGCTCAAAAAGCTAACATGCACTTTATATTTTCTTGCTACAATTTTTAAATACTTTCTAAACATTTTAATTCCTTTTACACTCAGGCTCTGACCCATCTCTTGGAAAATATCTTTTTCAATGTGTATTATTTTTGGTTCCCATCCATAAGGATGCCATAGTTATACCATTGGATCTTTTGACTTGCTGTAATAATTCTGGAAGTTGTAGGTCCTCGCATATAGACGCCTCCACATTTATGATTTGCATTTCTAATATCTACTCTTCTCAGTTAGGGAACGTGCAGCCCAATCTCAGTTTATTTATGTTAGAGATACATTGTACTTCTAATTCCAGTTTTCCACCTGTAGTTGGACTTATTATTATTGGTTTGGATTTCTTTTTATAGGGACGATTATTCCAATTTATTGTATTTAGTCGGATGATGCATTATTCTTTAGTATCTAAATTGTGAGAATGGTGAATGTTTAAATGGCTTAACTGGATTAATATTTATCAACTTGATTAAATGTTTTGACACTATCGTAATTAATTTTTAAGTGGTTAATAAGAAAAATGTGTTTCAATAGTGATGCTAAGAATGAACCAACCGAATATTTTGTTTGAAATTTTATAAAGGATGGGCCACCATGTATTTAATTGGGCAGGGTGTCACACGGGAGTCCTTTTACTACGCAAAAATTTTTTACGAGTTACATTTGTCCCACATGAGGTGTTCATGCATCTTAGGGGCCGTTTGTATTTTCCCCCCTCTAGGAGCATTTTTTTATGCCTAAGTCCAAATATTTGTAAATTTTAGTAATATTCTCAAGTCGTGCATCCTGTGAGTATGCAGTCTATTCATTAGAGTTACATTGGTCCGAGAGAGGAGTTCGTGCCCTTCACGGGTATGTTCTTGTGATGTTTTAGATTTTTGACCTCTAACGGTATGTTTTTAAGCATAAACCAGGATATTGAACATTTTAATCATATTATTAAACCACGAGTCCTATGACTATGCAATTAGGTCCAATGATCTTCATTGGTCCTATACAAGGTGTTCATGGGTCGTTTGGCAGACAGTTTGGTATTTCTCCATATATCGACATGTTTTTCAGCCTAAGTCTAAATATTTGAAAATTTTCATCTTATTCTCAAATCGAGAGTCTCGTGAGTACGAGGTTCATTCCAACGAGTTACATTATCGGCATGCAAGTTGTTCAGGCCTTTAACGAGTACGTTTAGGGGTTATTTTAGTTTTTCTCCCTCTTGCGTAATGTTTTTAATCTCAAGTCTATATATTTGCAATGTTTAGCCTTGATCTCAAAATGGGAATCCCTTGACTATATGGTATGTTCATTCGAGTTACATTGGTCCAGTGCGATGTGTTCATTCCCTTCATGGGGCCGTTCAGGCGATGTTTTGGGTTTTAGACCACTAACAACACGATTTTAATCCTAAGTTTAGATATTTTCCAATTTTAATCACATTCTTAAATCAGGAGTTGGGTGACTATGTAGTGAGTTACTATGAGATCCATTGGTCCCGTGTAAGGTGTTCATACCTCTAACATGGCCTTTTGGTGGTCGTTATAGGATTTCTCCATATCGTCATTTGTTTTAAGCCTTATTCTAGATATTTGCAAATTTTCAACATATTCAAAGAAAAGGAGTCCCATGACTACACGAGATTTTTTTCCAATTATGTTTGTAACGTGCGAGGTGTTCGTGTGTCAGGCATGTCTGTTTGGGGAATTTATGGGTTTTCATCTCGTAGTGGCATGTTTTTAAGACTAAGTTTAGATATTTTCAAATTTTGGTTATATTATCAAATCGAGAATGATGTCACTACACGTTCAGTTCATGCGATTTATATTAGACCCATACAAGGTGGTCATGCCTGTAATGAGCCTTTTCGAGCATATTTTCAGTTTTCACTCTCTAGCATCATGTTTTAAGCATGTCCATATCTTTACAAATTGTAGTTACCTTCCCAAATAGATAGATCTTTGATTATGCAAACATTTCCTACGAGTTACATTGGACCCATATGAGGTGTTCATGCGTCCTAGGTGTCGTTTGGGGGATAATTGGGGTTCTCCCCTCTAGGTGCATTTTTTGAAGTGTACGTTAAATATTTGTAAATTTTTGTAATATTCTCAAATTGGGCATCCTGTGACAGCACATATGTTCATTTGGATTGCACTTGTTCCATGCGAGGTGTCAGTGCCCCTTATGGAGCCGTTTTGGTGATGTTTTGTGTTTTTGACCTAGAAGGACATTTTTTTAAGCATAAGCCTTCATATTGTAAATTATCATCAAATAATTAAATCAGGTGTCCAATGGTTATGTAGATAGTTCATATTACTTACATTGGTTCGGTGCGAGGCATTTGTGGGCTGTTTGGTAGCCATTGTGGTATTTTTCTCTATAGTGGCATGTTTTTAAGACTAAGTCTAGTTATGTGAAAATTTTCATCATATTTTCAGATCGGGATTCTCTTTTCTATTAGGATGGTTGCTACGTGTTCCATCAGTGGCGTGGGAGGTGTTCATGCTTTAACGGGGCCATTACGGGGTTGTTGTGGGCTTTTTCCCTCTTGTACCATGCTTTTAAGCCTAAGTATATATATTTGCAAATTTCAGTCCTGTTCTCAAAATGGAAATCCCAGGACTATGGGGCTAGTTCCTATAAGTTACATTGGTCCCGTGCGAGGTGTTCGTGCCCCTTATTACGTTGTTCGGGGGATGTTTTGGGGTTTTGGCCTGTAATGAAATGGTTTTAATCCTAGGTCCAGATAATCATCATATTATTAAACCTGGAGTTGCATAACTATGTAGTCAGTTCCGACGAGTTACAATAGTCATGTGGAATGTGTTCATGCCTGTAACGGGGTCATTTGGAATTCGCTTAAACTTTTCTCCTTATCATTCCATATTATAAGCTTAAGTCTAGAAATTTCTAAATTTTTCTCATGTTAAAAAAAGTGAAGTGCCATGACCACACAATCAGTTCTTACTTGTTAGATTTTTCCCATGCTAGGTGTTAGTGCCTCTAAGATGGCAATTTGGGAATTTTAGGGCTTTTTCCCTATAACATCCTCTTTTTAAGGCTAATATAGATATATCTAAATTTAATCATATTCTCACATTAGGCATTGTGTTATTGTGTGGGAAGTTCCTACCAGCTACATTCGACATTTACGAGGTGTTACTGCCTCCTGTGGGGCAATTTTGGTGATGTTTTGGGGCTTTCACCCTTTAGTGGAATGTTTTTAATCCTAAGTGTTTATGTTTGCAAATTGTTTTTATATTTCAAAATCCTGAGTACTTTGACTATGCAGACATTTATTACGAGTTACATTGGTCCCATATGAGGTGTTTCGCACCTTAGCAACTGTTTGGGGCCTATTTTTGGTTTTTACCCACAATCAAAATTTTTCGTGACTAAGTCTTGATATTTTAACATACTAGTCAAATTATCAAATCAGGCATCGTCTAACTATGTGGTTTGTTTAATCGAGTGACATTTTTCTTGTGCGAGTTATGCGTGCCCCTTATAGGGATACTCAGATGATGTTTTTTGTTTTTGACCTCTAAAGATAGGTTAGCCTAAGCGTACATATTCATAAATGATCAGCATTTTCTCAAAGCGGGAGTCCCGTGATTATGCAGTTAGTTCCCATGATTTGTAGTTGTATATGGCTAAGTGTTTGTGCACCTAACTGTGCCATGGTGGTCATTTTGGGTTTTCTTAAAAATATGGCATTTTTTAAGCCTAAGTCTAAATTTTTTCAAACTTCCATCATATTTTAAAATAAGGAGTTCCGTGACTACATAATCAGTTCCTAAGAGAAAGATTGGTCTTGTGCGAGATGTACATTCCTCAAACGGAGTCTTTTGGCAAATGTTAGGGTTTTTTCCCTATTGAAAAATGCTTTTAACCCTAAGTTAAATATTTTGCAATTTTAGTCATTTTGTCAAACCAAACATCATGTGACTATGTGATCAATTCCTACAAGTTATATTAGACCCATGCAAGGTGTTAGTGCCTCTGATAGGGCCATTTTAAGGATGTTTGTGGTTTTCACCCTTTAGCGACATATTTTTAAGCCTGAGACTAGATGTGTGCAAAATGTAGTCATATTCCCAAACCGGGAGTCCTTTGACTATGCGGGAAATTTCCTACGAGTTACATTGGTCCCATATGAGTTTTTAATGCATTTAAGGAGATGTTTACGATTTGTTCATTCTAGCTTCATTTAATAAGCTTAAGTCTATGTATTTGCCAATTTTCATCTTATTGTCATATTCGGCATCCTGTGACACGCGGTGTATTCATTAGAGTTATAGTGGTCAATTGTGAGGTGTTCGTGCCCCTTACGGAGTCGTTCAGGTGATGTTTGGGTATTTTCATCTCTAACATAATGTGTTTAATCATAAGCCTTGCTTTGTAAATTTTCTTCACATTCTTAAATCAGGAGCCTCGTGATTACGCGGTTAGTTCGTATGAGTGACATTGGTGTTGTGCGAGGGGTTCGTGGGTCGTTTTGCATCGATTTTGGATTTTTTCCATTTAGAGGCATGTTTTAAAGCCTAAGTCTAGATATTTTAAGGTTTTCATCATATTCTTAAACTAGGTGACTCATGACTATCATGTCAGTTCCTACGAGTTACTTTATTACTATGCAAGATGTTCATGCCTTTAACATGTCCGTTTCGAGGTTCTTTTGGGTTTTCTCCCTTTTGCGCCATGTTTTTAAATCTAATTCTAGATATTTTCTTATTTCATTCTTATTCTTAAAACAGGAATCCTTTTACTATGGGGGTCACTTCCTATGAGTTACATTAGCCCAGTAAGAGGTGTTCATGCCCCATACGGAGCCTTTCAGAAGATGTTTAAGTTTTCGGCCTTAAGCGGCATGTTTTTAATCCTAAGTATAGATATTTGTTAATTTTAACCATATTTTTGTACGAGGAGTGCCATGAATATGCAGTCAGTTCCTGTTAGGTACACTTGTCCCGTGTAAAGAATGCGAGCCAGTAATGGGGCCATGTGGGGGTCATTTTATGTTTTTTCCCTCCACCAACATGTTTTTAAGACTAAATCTAGTTTTTTTTTAACTTTTTTCTCATATTCTCAAGTTGGGGGGCCCGTGAGTACGTGGTAAGTTCTTACGAATAAAGTTCATCTTGTGCGAAGTGTTCATGCCACTTACGAGGTTGTTTGGGGATTATTCTTACTTCTCTCCATCTAGCAGGATGTTTTTAATCCCAGTTCTTCATATTTTAAAATTTAGTCATGTTCTTAGCATTTCGTGATGTTTTGGGTTTTTTTAACATTTCGTGATGTTTTTAATCTTACAAGGTCGTGTTCTTAAGATTATATGACTACGAATTTGGTTTGTAAGAGTTACATAGTTTATGTTCGAGGTATTCATGACTTTTACGGGACCATTTGGATAATGTTTTGGGTTTTCTCCCTGTATTAACATTTTTAAAGAATAAGTGTACATATTTCAATGTTTTCGTCATATTCTTTAACTAGGCATCTTGTGACTATGTAGACAGTTATGATTAGTTCCATTTGTCATGTACGAGGTGTTCGTGTCGCTTGTCCAGCCGTTTGGGTGTGATTATGGGTTTTCTTCCTCTAGTAACATGTTTTTAAAGCTAATTCTAAATAATTTCAAAATTTCATCATATTCTTAGATTAGGAATCATGTGAGTACGAAGTTAGTTACTACGAGTTAAATATGTCTTGTGCATGTTGTCAGTGCTTATTACAGGGTCATTTGGGGGTTTCTTCATGTAATCTTAAGTCTAGATATTTGGAAACTGTAGTCATATTCTCAAATCGGGAGTCCTATGAATACATGGTAAATTACTATTAGTTACTTGGTCCTGTGCAAGCTGTTCGTGCCATTTACACGACCGTTTGCGAAATCTTTTGTATTTTCTCCGAATAGAGTAATGCTTTTAAGTTGGTTTCTTGATATTTGAAAATTTTAGACTTGGTATCAAATCGTATGTTTCGTGACTTTGCAACCCATTCATACTAGTTACATTGGTGCTATGTGAGATTTTAATGCCTCTGACGGGATCGTTTGGGGGCCATTTCTGTTTTTTTGCTCCAGGGGCATTTTTTTAAAATGATATCTAGATACTTTCATAATTTTGAAATATTCTCAAATTCGGAATCCCTTGGGTATGCAAAGAGTTCCTAGGATTTAAACGGACTCGTGCTAGGTGTTCGTGACTCTTACAAGGCTGTTTGCTAGCCATTTTAGGTTTTACCTATATAACGACTTGCTTTTAAGACAAAGTATTATTATTTGTAAATTTTTGGCATAATCCGAAACCAAGAGTCCACTCGGTACGAGTTCATCTCCTACGAGTTACATTTGTCTCATGCAAGGTGTCGATGCCTCTAACGTGGACCTTTGGGGATTGTTTTGGATTTTCTCACTCTACTGGAATATTTTTAATCCCATATCTAGATATTTTCAAATTTTTGTCATATTATCAAATCGGGCATCACGCGACCATGCGGTCAGTTTATATGAGATACATAGGTCCTGTGAGAGGTGTTTGTGCCTCTTAAAGGGCCATTTTTTTCTTCGACCTCTATCGAAATTCTTTTAAGATTAATCCTATATATTTTCAATTTTTTTATATATTCTCCAATCGGGCATCTTGTGACTATGCGGTAAGTTCCTACAAGTTACATTGATCTCGTATGGGGTGTTCGGGCCTCTTACGATGTCGTTTGGGGTTTTTGCACAATAGGGGCATATATTTAAGTCTAAGTCTAGATATTTGGAAATTTTAGCCATGCTCTCATATAGGGAGTACCGTGAGTGTGTGGTCACTTCCTGCGAGTTACTTGGACTCGTGTGTTATGTTGGTGCCTCTTATGGGGGATATTTTAGGAAGCAAATTCAATCGATGAATACCTAAATTTTTGTTTATCTACATTATGTAGTACTCAAATACAAAAACATCCTAAATATAGTTAAAATTACATTAACAACCCTATTACATTGCTAAATTACCCAAGAACTCGTTGAAGTTGTAAAATGACATAAATAACCTATAACTTTTAAAAGAACTTTAATTTAACCAATATTTCACCTCTAAACCTAAACTTTATACCAAATTAAGCCATTAGACTTCAACTAAAAGGCATTTATTATACAAGCCCTTGGACTTTTACGAATTTAAACAAATACAGTCAAAGTATTTAAAAAATTTATATTTAATACCCAATAATTACACAACTTTTCTTCCAAGGACAATAATGACAACCTTGGTATTTACACTTCTTCTTCCCAAGTCAGCCTCCGAATGGGAAAAGGAAGAAAAAATCTCATGTGCAAACCATTTAACCATGTGAATTTAAAATCCCAACAACTTTATCTTCTTGATTGTAGGGAGAAACCACGTCCCATTTACACTAATAAATTTCCCCCAACCTCTACCATAAAGCACCCATGGCTATTAGAAACAAAACTCATTTCTTTAGCCTATCCAAAGTTCAAAATTTTCCCTTCAAACTGGTGATCTTTCATTTTATATACCGATACCTTTTTTTCCAATTACATAGTTGTAATAACCCTTACTTTTGAGTAATTTATTTTATATTAATTTAACATGTGAGGTAATTATACAAAATGTTGTATAATGGAGTAAATATTATTTTAACTAAATTAAAAGATAATATTTACTGAATTTTTGCATATTTACTATTGAGTGAATGTAAATGGCATCATGTTATGATTTATAGTGTCGTTGTGCTTTAAACGACATTTATGGTTTAAAAATGAAATTGGAACTTGAAATTATTTATATTATTCCGGATGCCAATTTAGAGGGCACGCTCAGTCCCGAAATAGTCGAGAGAGTCAAAATAAGTGTCATATTATATTTATTCCGGGCACTTCGACATGTTATGACTTAATTATGTAGTTACGAGTCATTTTAATGGTGTGTTAACATTTAAAGATGGGAATTAATGCTAAGGGCACGATTAAGTCTTGCAACCCTCTTATTTCTCAAGTGTATGCTATCCTAAACCTAGAGAGAAAGAGAGAGTAAGAGAATTTGGGAAAAAAATAAGGGAAAAAAGGAGAATTGAAGAAATTGGGCTTGATCTTGCATCTACTGGAAGGGAATCTGCTAATACAACCTTAAGGAAAGTTTCTTACTTCCTAATATATGATTTAGGTGAATAAAATGTAGTGATGGTTATGTATTGGGAACACTTGAACAATTATGGGTTTTCATGAATTTGTAGTGTTTAAACCCTTAAACATTATTATAGATAGATATTGTGTTGATTATAGTAGTTAGTACTTATGTAGGATTGTTTTAGTTGGATTATTGATGGATGGTATGGACAAAATGGAAGTGAAATGAGTTTGGGAAAAATTGGGGTATTAACATCCATATGCGAAACTAGGCATTCTGGCCCAGGAGAATCTATTCGTCCCTAGCGAATCGATTCTCTAATGGGGTAGACTACAAGTCTGTGTTAGGAAAATTGATTTGGATTACCCGAATTGATTCGGCAGTAGGCACAATGTTGGGTCCGCTTGACCGAATCGATTCGGCCCTATCCGTATTGGTTCGCTTTCAAGACTGAATCGATTCGGCCTGGGGCGAATCAATTCAGAATTCCTGTTGTTTTAGTATATTTTTCTAACTTAGTTTGTGATGCTTTTCCTGTAGATTTAGGACCTAGGAACTTTCTATTAGGGATAAAAAAGTGTATTAGAGACTTCTAATATGTAGGTGACCACACTAAATTAGAAAGGGGATACTTAGGCTTATCTCGGGAATTATTTAATAGATGTTAGTGTAATTCTTTCTTGAGTAAATTAGTTTGAGACTAGGGAAGATTAGGATTATATAATTGTGGAAATTTAGAGACGTGATTGAGGTATACTATATTTCCTGGCTTATAATAATTTCATTATTTCTTGGGGACTATTTTGGGGATTTATTAAACATTAAAGTTTATAATTATGACATTAAACACTTATGGCTCTTAATAAAAACATAATGCATATTTTAAAGTGGGAAGAACTTGTGAATGATAATTTTCTTATACACACCTCTCTAAATGCTGTCATAGGGGAAGTTACGCGCATGAGGTGAAGTCCCCTGCCTAGTGAATGAAGGGTTAATATAGTCCTCGGACATTGGACCGATTATTATATATTGTGTGATTATTGTTCACTATTGAAGGTATAAGGCCGCTTCCCGACGTCACGCGATGTAGGATGCCCAGGTGGTCTTGGTGATACACTCTAGAAGATGATAACTATTTAGGGGCACATCCAGTGGGGGAACCGGGAAGGATGGTCTTAGAATCGTTATATGATGTGAATTATAACCATTCTTATTAAAGAGGGATTTTATTAATGGTAAAGCACTTTCAGAAATATTTCTTTGAATAAGTTTCCTAATGAGATAAGGAACGATGAAGCGAAATTGTGTAAAAAGGAAATGGAATCTGATTAATTAAGTTTTTATCTATATTCTCATGCAAATGATTATTGATCACTATCATTGATATTACGCTAGTTTGTCCTTTTAGTTTCAGAGGTCAGAATTCATATCATTATTTGTCGAGGGCGAGACAAGTGTACTCATGATGATTAATTGTTCATAGCCGTCATGACCTTTATTCACTTAGTGATTATTTTAAAATCGGGCCCTGGCCCATTTACATCTCTTTATTTTGCACGAATCTAATATTCTCCCAGGTGCTCCGCCACAAGGATGCCCGTACGGACTTTTCTATCCAAGTATCCTAGACCTGTAACACTTTGCGAATGATATGGGATATTTTATACTGACGCTTTCATTTTTTTGTATTCTAGTTTTAATGGGGACACATTCGGGCGTGTTGCACAAGTTTTGTACTTGTGTTATATAATGTGTTGTTATATTTTAATACTCGGTGTAACAAAATTGTAAAGGTCTATTAGCCGACATCTTATTCGGTTATTTTGATGCATATGGTTGCTGATTTATTATCTGTCTTTATATCCACCTTCTTTTCAATTGGATTGTTTAAATATTTTTCATTAACTTACAAATTAAATTTTGACAATCCGTTATCTAAAATAATTGTTAGTTATGTCCTATGCTTATTGTACTACAATGATGCTAAGAATGGACCATCTATGATTCCTATAATTATTGGAGTATCGGATTGGCCACCTCTTATTTTAATAAGCGAGTTTTCACATATGGTATCAGAGCATCAAGTTCTAGAGTCTTTAGGATCTATGCAGACTTGTCACGTTCTACCGTAGAGATCTTTAATATAGAGCCCTATTGTTAGGATTGTTTTGTTTATCTATATTGGCAATCTTCTGCCAAAATAAATTGTTCTAAATAGTATTCTAATTCAGTTGTTTCTTCTTCCGAGATGCTGCCTAAGAGAGGTCGCCCTGCGAGAAGAAATAGAGTTGCAGAAGATAATGAAGAACCTCCACCGCCACAAAAAGGAACTATAAATGTCGCTGAGGTAGCCAATATTGTGGCCCAGGCGGTCAATGCGGCGATGACCGTCGTGGTTCAACAAATTCCACAAGCCCAACAACCAAGGGTTGAGGAAGTGCAAGCCCCCACGGGACCTTCTCCATGGGAAAGAGTTAGATATTCTTTCTTCAAAGGTCATCCCCCAGAATTTCCGGGTGGTTCCGACGTGATAGTGTCTAACTAATGGAAGAAAGATATGCATCATCATCTTCGCTTGATAGATTGTAGTGACGAACGAGAGAAAATTCATAATACTTTTAAATTAGTTGGAGCAGCCTTACATTGGTGCAGTCAATGACCATGCAAGAACAAAGAAATACCATGACTATAACTGATTTTTGGGTTTTATTTTACCGAAAGTTTTTTCCTCCTGTATTTTATAAGGAGATGAGGAGGAATCTTCAAGATATAGTTCAAGGTGAACGTTCGACGGCATGGTATGAGGAGGAACTCACTCGTTTGGCTACTTTTGTGCCTAATGAGGTAACTCCAGAGGAAAGGAGAATACCAAAGTTTATAGGGGGCTTACATTGAAGGATACGATAACACTGGCTAGAAAATACAGCTTTACAAACATTCAGGGATCTGATGAACGCCTCATTACTTCATTGTTAGGATCATCGGTTGCATATACAATGAAGTAAGAAAGCATTAGTTGTGGGACAATCTAGTGATCCAGCAGGCAATGGTGCCGGAGAATCACTACCCTCATCCCAATCATCGGGAGGTAAGTAAAAGGAAAGGGACACCCAACAAGGAGATTTGTCCAAAAGATAGCATTTCAAGGGATTTAATTTCTGTAGTAGTTTTTTCAGGCAGGGTCAAGGTGCCCAGTAATAGCAGAAGGTAGGTCAGGCTGGTCGGGGCAATAATGGCGGTCGAGGAAATTCGGGCCAAGGCTTTGGACAGTTCAGAAATAATTGAGGGCATAATCAAGAAAATATGGCGAGTCATTGTTTTCAATGTGGGGAGCTGGGTCATTATAAGAAATTGTGTTCTCAATTGATCCGGGGGACAATTTACTAGAATTCCAAAGCATCATAGGCACAACCACTACCACCGCTGCCTAATCCAATTGTCCCTCCACAATAGGGATAATTACAGTATGGGTGTGTTTACCATATGCAGGATGCTATTCTTCCTCCAGCCCCGCCAGCGCCGCCAGTAATCGAGGGTAAGTTTCCCATTCATGGGCATATGGGTCGTGTATTGTTAGATACACGTGTGACACACTCGTTTATTTTTAGAGGTTTTTCTCAAATGACGGAGCTAATTAAATATGCGAAAAGTACCTTTACTATTGTCGAGTCCTCTATGGGTGATGGTTCGCTCATTTTCTTTATTTGTAAAAGAATAGAAATAAATCTTGGTAATTTGTTCTTTGAGGCCTATTTACTTGTAGACACCCCCATTATGTTACCCCCATCTTTCCTTAGGTCCCTAGTACCTCCCCTTCATCACTAAAAACCCAGGTCATGTCCCGAGTACTGACCTAGAAGACATCGGGCACTCCTCGACTCAGTTTGACAAAAAATCAAACTATTCTTCTTGATTGAGACTGAATGAATCCTCGAAGGGCACTAAATACCCTTTACAATGGTCCATCCTCTACGCGATTCCGACTTACAATGCGGACGAACGATTCATTTGCATCCAAAACTTGACCCAAACACCACCGGGAGCTCCCGAGCTCTATTTGACCTAAGTCAACTCTTCAGCTCAACCGGGGCTGAATGAATCTCTGAAGGGCACTGAATACCCTTTCCAATGTTCTGGCCAGTACGCGATTCCGATTTACCATGCGGACGAACGATCCGTTCGACTCCAAGAGGTCACCGAATGCCTCTAGGGCTCGGTTGACCAAAGTCAACTCCCCAAACTGGGTAAACCTATTTGGAATGTCTAAGTACATCTCCTAACCTTTCCAACGATCCACCTCGTGCACGATTTGGACTTACCATGCGGGCGAACAATCCGTTTACATTCGAACGATTCCCCGTGCTTTGGACTGACAAACGCTTCCGAGCTATATTTGACATAAAGTCAATCCCCAAACCTGGCAGTGGTCCAAAGGACTTTCAAAGGCCTCTGAATTTCCTTTGCAACGGTATGCCCCGTGCACAATTCTGACCAATGGTTTTCCCTCGGCAGCCAATTTTCTCAAAAAGGCTTAAAACACACTACCAAATGGCAGGTTCTTGACCCTGTCTATTGGCAGGTGCCGATTGGCATGATGAGGTCTATGCCGATCGGCAGTGACCTGAGACTATAAAAGGAGGCCTTCACCTCATTTTTAGGAGGATCCCAGATCTGATAAAATTCACTCTCAGCGAATCTCAGAAACCTCTCTCGAAGGCAACATGATTTCAACTTCCAAATCCCTTTTTTACTTCCACTTTTCATCATCCTTTTCATCATCATCCAAGTGCAAGGGCTGCTCTCCATCATTCAATATCAAGCTCAAGATCTTGAAGAAGGTCCAACTTTCTCAAACTCTCTCTTAAATTCTCTTAAATTCTCAATAACTTGTTTTATTACATATCACTTTTATTATCACATCTCACACATCCTAATATACTTTTTATTTAGTATTATTGCACATCTCCTATTTTCATATAAATAAAACCCAAAAAAAATAAAAAGAGGGTTTGCTAATAAATTCCAAATAAAGATTCTCATACTTTTCTCACACTTTACTCACAACTAAAACACTTTTCATACACACACACACACACACTCACAAAGGAAAATAGCAAATGCCCGTGAGAGATCGAAAGGGTGGAATGGGTGCCTAACACCTTCCCATTTCGTAACTAAGCCTCCGAAACCTTCTCTAATCATTTTGGTTTCGCACGCACCAGTATGTCTTTTGATGCCATCCTTCGGGATGGCTTCCCCTTTTCACACCTCGTCTCAAATGATGCCGGCCGAAGCGGTCCCGAGAGGGATGAACGGGACCCGAATCATCCTCTCCCTTCACGCGCTCGCCCGCATGGTGAGGATCGGGGATGACCACAGTTGCGACTCTACCGGGAATAGGTATATTTTGAGGGCTTGACTCTATTTGCATGGATGCTATATTTGTTTATGTTTTCCCCATGTCTGCATGGTCCCCCTTTCCATGTGTATCCCATGCTTATGCTTATGTTCACACACTTATAGAAAATTTTCCATGTACACTTCACACCACGTGCACCTAGGATCACATATATCCACGTGTTTCACTCATCACCTATCCATACATGGTGTACCTTGGGTACTCGTACTTTGCTCCCTGTTTGGCATAATCAAGAAAGGCATTCTCATCATAAGATACTAATAAGAGAATCAGGCATGATTCACACGACATCATCAAAGAGCATTGCTATTGACTAAATTTTACCTAGTAACTGGAGGGTCACTTCGTGATGGCAACTGGCCTGGTAGGTCACAGTTAGCCTAAGCGATATGGCTCTCACCTTCCATTGGCAAAGTACCTTTGACGTATATCGAAAAGTTCCCCCATATCGTACCGCTTGATCGAAGTCATGACGTGAGGTATATCACAGGGAATTCGTTCACGAACGCCGAGTATATCGAATTCTCTCTCACGTGTACAGTCCCCACGATGTATATGGTGAGGCAATTCACGTACACTCAGGTATATCGAATCGCTTGTCCACATGTACCGATTGCCCGCAAGAGCAAAATGTATAACGTGGAAGTCACGCCAAAGGCGGGAACCCATGCCGATTCACCTAACCAACTGCATACCCGCATACAGGTGTCAAAGCTAGGATACGCACTTTAGATTGCCGGTTTCAACCCGAAACTCTGTCGAAATTCCGGGTCGATCTGTCGCCCGAATTTTTGCGCATTTTTAAAATGGGAACATGTCCGTGAGCCTGGTTACAAGTCCAATCGTAGCTTTGCATATATTAAAGACCCCTATTCTCCAGGCTCAGTTCCCGTCCGACATTGTATTTAGGAGAATTAAATACAAGTGAGAACATAATAATCGTAATAATCATGTTGAGTTATGTATCCAAAAACATTTCTCCTTTCTTTATCCAAAAATCCAAAAACAATTCTCCCTTATTTATCCAAAATCCAAAAGAAGAATAGTTTGTTCCCTTTTTTCACAAAAACAAAATCTCATTCTACGCCTTCTTAGGCCGATTACAAGCCATAGGCTTGGCTCCCTATTGGCTTCGATCTTCAGTCAAATCTCCCCAAAGTTTTGTTCGTTCCCCTACTATTTCTTCCGAGTCTGGAATCCATCCACTTTCCATGGAGAATTCATATCAAGCACCAGTCATACATCCGAATCTGATGACAGTCGTAGCTCATCTCGTGTCCTAGATTGACAACCTCCAAACTGAGGTCCGAGAGATGCAACTAAACTAGGTTCATATTCCTCAAGAGGCCGAGGCCCTATTCCCTAATGCTATGGGTCCACCTGAGCCTATCTGGGCCGCCGCATGCCCAACTTTCGATGCCAAACATTGCCCAGCCTGCGGCTAACCTGATTGTTCATCTTCGTAGTTATCATCTTCGTAGTTATCAAGAAGTTTAGAGGTAGTGGCATCAAGAAGTTTAGAGGGAGTGGACACCTGATTGTTCATCTTCGTAGTTATCATCTTTGCATGACTTTACTAGGGGCTTCTGAAGAAGTGATGGACCAATTATTTCCACAAGCTTTGAAGGATAGTGTCCTCCGATGGTTTTTATCCCTTGAGGAATCCAGAATTCGTAGCTGGGAGGATGTGTCCCGAGAATTTATATCACAGTACAAATACAACGAAGAACTTAAGGTCACCTATCATAATTAAAACTACTCAAATAGAACCCTAAGGAATCAGTCAGTAACTTCATAACTCGGTGGAGGGAGCAAGCAGCTACCATGACCAATCGGTCATATGAAGAAGAATAGGTCAACATAGTGAAGGAAAAATTGTTTCCCCATGTCCGAGCGACGATGGGAGGACAATATTATCCCCACTTTCGAGCTCTTAGAGAGGCTGGAGTAGAAATCGAGGAAAACCTTGTTAAAATAGAAGTTGAACCGAATAAGGTGTCCGGAAAGTTCACCCCTAGAGTGTATGAGAAGCCTGCCAGTGCGACAGTTTCAACCATCAACAACATTTCTCAACTAACCACATCATGGGCATAAGAAAGCCGCCATGCCCCAATAAAGAGGTAATACACCGAGCCCCATGCTCCCCTCTCCAAAGTTTACCAAGCCCTGTTAAGCCAAAACCTCATCAAACTCTTAGATCCCCTTCCATTTCCAAATCCAATCCCAAGAAACTTCAAGGCCGATGATCATTGTGCCTTTCACCAAACTGCTTGCCATACCATCGACCAATGATTTCACCTCCGAAACATAATCCATGATCTCATTGACCGGGGTACCATCGCCCAACCAGCCAATCCTAAGACAAACACTACTCACAATCCACTTACAAATCATGCCAATGCCCTCTTCCTAGAAGAAAACCCAGATTTTGATCCCTTAACTCAAATCACACCAATATACTCTCCTAAACCTCTTTAAATTTTGCCATATTTCCTCCTACACCCTACTGCCCTCGCTGATCTGGCACTGTAACTCCTTACCAGAGCATGCATCATAGTCCGTACCCGTTCGTAAAATAGAAATATGGAATTGTCAGAAGTGTTGAACCAACTCCTAGAGTTCGGGCTGAAATTTCCCTCACAGATGGTCATCAATTGCCAAAGGTTCAGCACACTATTCTTAGAAGCACGAAAGTGGTCCCGAGATTCAGACAGGTGGGCGGTACTAACCGACGAAGTCCACCTAGATGATGTTGTCATGACTATGGCAGGATTATTCGGGCAAACCAACAGCATTTGCAGTATCACCGGGTTATTTGACACTTTGAAGCTAAAAGGGCGTTTAGTCCCTTTAATCACACATATCCACACATAATGGGAGGACCTGTATAAAGAAGACATTAAAGTTATGGAATGAATTTACTTCACATGGAAAGACAAAATTGTTGCCACTGGGGGAAGAATTCAAAGATTCGAGCTAAGAACAAGCTTTAGAAAGAGCTGGCCTAGTAGCCAACATATGTGGGATGATATCATTTGAGGAACTCCTCGGAGAGATAAACAGGGTGGCAGAGAAACCTGAGATTGACGAAGAAACAAGATTCGTGTTCTTTCCTTCTTTAGTAAATCACAATACCAGATCAGGGAGACATTACTAGGTTCCAAGCTCACTACCAGAAAATGACAAGGGGAGGGGCGTTGAAAACCTACCTATGCCAGAGATGACCATTAAGGAGAGCAAGATCCCCGATCAACTGAAGAAAACTCAAGCTAACCTCACTCTATGGGGACTTTGCATGTCTACCCAGCTACACATAAATGCTTTAATCAAATTGCTGACTGGACCCAGAGTTCCTCCCTCTACCTCACCTGAAGAAGCGGTAAATTTGGTCAGATCCTTAACCTATACCCGAATGCTATCATTTTATGAAGAAGAAATCCCCAGAATTGGGCCAAATCAAAATCATGCACTCAACATCTCCGTCGAAGCTATGGGGAAGGGCATGCCACTCTCCCTTGTCGATAACGAATCCTCCCTGAATGTCTTCCCATTGAGAACCTTCAAATGCTTAAGCCTAAAAGAAAGCGACCCCAGTTTAATCTCCGTCGCTGTACGTGCCAACGATAATACCCGTCGGGAGGTGATGAGATCCATAAAACTTGTAATAGGGGTTGGCCCTATAAAACCTATCATTGATTTCCAAGTCATAGACATCCCAGCTTGTTTCAACTTGTTGCTAGGACAACCTTGGCTCCAGAGTATCAAGCGTGTGTCTTCCTCACTCGATCATAAATTGAAGTTCTTTGTCGAAGGGCGAGTCATCACCATTTTGAGCGACAATAAAAATGTCGAGGGTCCAAGCCCCAGCAGTCCAATTCTTGAGATACAACGTGGGTCAAATTATATGCTCCTATCAGGATTTTGAGTTAAACCACTCCTAGTCCCGGTAGGGGACAATTTCAAAGAAAGGGTTTGTCCAGAATAAGACCCTCATAGAAATGTCAATGTGATTCAGATGTTTAGAAACATGCACATCATGGCCGAACTGGGATTAGGTAAAAGGCAGCAAGGGATACTTTAGCCCATCAAACTGAAAAAAGCTTTCCCTCCTTGTGGCTTGGGGTATCAACCATCAGAACAAGAGTTCACCATTATCGACCAAAGAGAATATTAGACTACATCATCTCAGGAGACTCCTTGAATGGACGATTCATCAAAGAAGGTGAAGATTTCCCCTTTTTGCGATTTTCTAGAACCATGGTATGACCACATAGATAAGAAGATGAAGCCTGGAATGGAGATCTTTTTCCAAGACAGCTACTCATGGGCCGAAGGTTTCCAACACTGCGTACAATTGCTAGTCAAAGATAACAAAGAAACTGAAGAAAGTGATTTCGAAGATTCCTTCAACTTATAGACACTGGGTCTAACACTCTGCATGGTTCATTCATGCACTACATCAATGGATCCATCCTATCTGATTAAATCTACTGATACACCCCTCCTCAACTGGCATGCTGCGCCAGTTCCACTCCTAAAATCTCCCCTAACCCCAATGTTTACCATATTTCTTCTTCTGTTGTCTATCCTTATTCAAATGTAATCGAGACCACTTTTGATAAGGTTCTCAATGCTATTTTTCATATCAATGAAATAAACGAAGATTTTGAGTATGTTGATGTGCCTTACATTAACTGCTTGGATTCTAATCAATGTTTTGATGATGATGATTTTGCAAATGAACAATTCTTAACTAATCTAAATAAGGTTAATAATAAAGAACATAACCGCGTTCAAGTTAATGAAGAAGATAATGTTGTTATTAATCTCGGTTCTAGTAGCCAACTGCACGAGATTAGGATAGGGGCCACCCTTGACAAGCATGAGCATGCACAACTCGAAGAATTAATGAAGGAGTTCGTGGATGTCTTCGCATGGTCCTATGATGATATTCCTGACATTGATCCTGAAATAGCTCAGCATGAGCTTCCCACTCTCCCAGATTACAAGCCGTTTAAATAAAGATTGAGTAAACTCCACACCGAATGGTCGCTCAAGGTCAAAGAAGAGGTGGTCAAACAGTTAAACGTGGGCTTCATTCGGGTGATCGAATATCCCACATGGCTAGCCAACATAGTACATGTGCTGAAATCTGGTGGGAAGGTTCGAATGTATGTAGAGTACTGAGATTTAAACAAATCTTCTCCAAAGGATGATTATCCGCTACCCAATATCGACATGATCGTGGACAACACATTCATCGACGAGTTTGCCGGATACAACCAAATCATGATGCACCCAAACCACCAAGAAAAAACCGCATTCATCACCTTATGGGGAACCTTTTGCTACACCGTTATGCCATTTGGTCTCAAGAATGCTGGGGTTAACTGCCAAAGGGCTGCCACAACCATCCTGCATGATCTGATTCATAAAGAAGGCGAGGTTTATGTGGATGATATGATTATCAAGTCCAGAACTAGAGAAGGTCACATTCTCGCTCTCCGAAAGTTCTTCGAACGACTGCGAGGGTATCAAATGAGACTTAATCCATAAAAGTGTGTCTTCGGCGTTATTTAGGGGAAATTCTTGGGATTCATGTTCAGCGAAAAGGGGATAGAGGAAGATCCTGTAAAGCTAAAGGCCATACATGAGATGCCACCACCCCGAATAGAGAACGAAGTCCAAGGTTTTCTTGGAAAATTACAATATATCAGTCTGTTCATCATCCAGCTAACCTCCATCTGTCAATCGATCTTCAAGTTCCTCCGAAAGGATTCAAACAAGGTTTGGAACGAGGCCTGCCAAGATGCTTTTGACCAAATCAAAAAATATCTGACCCTAACTCTAGTTCTCATACCACCACAGCCTGGTCTCCCTTTGCTCCTATACCTAACCATAACTGACACAGTCGTTGGGGCTTTGCTAGCCCAATACCTTGAAGACTCCAGCAAAGAAAGATCCATCTATTATGCCAGTCGCAAATTGGTCAGGTACGAGGTCAACTACAATGCTTTGGAAAAGGCGTGTATCGTACTTATTTGGGTCACCCAAAAGATATGACACTACATGCTCTCCTTCCCCATCAAACTTGTATCCCGAATGGACCCCATCAAATACCTGCTTGAGAACGCACCTTATCCTGTCAAATGTCCTGATGGTTGATGCTCCTAACTGAGTTCAATATCGTGTACATCACATAGAAAGTTATTAAAGGATGAGCCATCTCTGACTACCTCACGGATTACCCTATAGAAGAAGCAGAGGTCCGGATCACCAAATTCCTAGATGAAAATATCCTCTGCACCACTCAAGACTGCCTTCGATGTAAAATGTTCTTTGATAGCGCTGCCAACCAAAAGGAATATGGCATTGGGAGACTTCTGATCACCCCAGATGACTTCCACACTCCCATCGCCATTAAATTGGATTTCCCTTACACCAACAACATGACGAAATATGAGGCATGCACAGTAGGCCTCAAAGTTTCTCTCGATAAAGGTATTGAATACCTTGATGTCTATGGGGATTCTGCCCTTATCATCGGTCAAGTGCTCAGAAAGTGGAACGACAAGGATGGAAAATTCCAACCCTTTCATGGCCAATTAGAAGAGTTAGACTCCTGATTCTGAGATATCACCTTCCATTACCTAACCTGAACAAAGAATAACCTAGACGATGCTCTCGCTACCTTGGCCTCCATGGTCGACATGCCCGAGGGAATAACAATGACCCCCTTCCTACATCAAAAGCAAGACAAACCAACCCATTTCTACCATATTGAGCTTATCTCCACTAAAGATCCCGAACTAGATGATTGCTAGTACTATGTTATCTGGTGCCCCCTCAAATATGGTAGGTATCCTAAGGGTTCCACCAAGAAATATCAAACAACCCTCTGAAGACTGGTCGCCCAGTACATCATCTGTCATAAAGCTCTACTCAGGAGGAACTTCAATGGAACTCATCTACACTCTATCGAAGGGGCTGAGATTCAGAAGATAATGCAAAAAATCCATAGCGGGGAATGCGGACCCCATATGAATGGTCACATGCTTACCAAGAAGATCATCCAACCGGGCTATTACTGGACCACAATAACCCAAGACTGAACCGATTATGCCCGAAGATGACTCAAATGCTAACAATTCTCCAATGTTCAACACCTACCTCCGTGAGAACTATACAAAATGACCTCTCCCTGGCCGTTCTCCACCTGGGGTGTCGACTTCATAGAGAAGGTTACACCAAAGGCTTGAAACGGACCTAAATTCATCCTAGTCTCCATTAATTACTTCGCCAAGTGGGTCGAAGCTGAGTCATATGCAACATTGAATGTCAAGAAAGTGGCCAAATTCCTCAAGAAAGAATATCTTCTGCCGATATGGGGTCCCTCATGAGCTAGTGTTAGATAATGGGTTGAATTTCAAAGCCTAAGTCACATAAGTAGTCAATGAGTACGGGATTCAGAGACACAAATCTTCTCCCTATCGACCTCAGATTAATGGTGGAGTTGAAGCCGCCAATAAAAACCTCAAATCTATCACTAGCAAGATGACCGAATGTTATAGGGATTGGGCCGACCGGATCCCGTACACCCTCTGGGGATATCAAATGTCAATCTGAACCTCTACTTGGGCTACCCCTTACTCCTTGGTCGATGGCATAGAATCAGTCCTACCTTTGGAGCAGGAAGTAGCCTCGCTATGCGTCATGCTCAAAAGAAAAGTTAGCGAAGAAGACTAGTTCTAAAGACGTCTTGATGAGCTAGCCCTCCTAGATGAAAGAAGATTAAAAGCTCTTTACCATATACAGGGGTTACATCGCCGAATAGCACGATCATTCAACAAGAGATTCAAGGACTGCGGTGTCCGGGAGGGGGATTTAGACCACAAAGAGATAATATAACCAATTTGGGACCCCAGAGGGAAATTCAAGCCTAATTGGAGCGGACCCTAAATTGTGAAGAAAATCTTATTTGGCGGTGCCTCCATGCTCACTGACCTAGATGGCGAAGAGATGGCTCGTCTAGTCAATCTGGACCATCTCAAGAAATTCTACCCCTAGTTCAAAATCTCGGCGCACTATGACTCTTCTCATCCCCCTTTTATTCTAAAAATAAACTCTTCATTTCCCTCTACCCAGAACTACGTGGGCCTGATCCTCTGCAAAAAACTATTTTTAAAAACATAAAAAACTTTTTCAAAAACCCTAGAGGTACGTAGGAAGCTCATACACCTCACATGAGTGTGGCCCTTTCTTTTTCACAAAATACCATTCTTTTCTTACCTACGAGAACGACGGTTCATTCTAAAGAATATATGAACAAAATGATTATGTATGCCTTAGCGATTAGTATAGATAACTGAAAATATAAAACTCATCGAAAGGCACAAGTGGATGATCAGAAAATTGTTTATTTCATTAATAAGAAATTACAGTACGGATTACATAAGAAAAGGAACGAATAACTCCCTTAACCCTACTACTATAAATGCCAAATAAACTCCTGAGGAGTCCTACCTACCGCTACCAGAGAAGCTTGCACCCTCATCATCTACATCCGGAGGTCCCCAAGATTCCCCTGCCTGAATAGAGTGTTGTAAACACTCCATGGACCGATAAGCCCGGACCATCTTCGAAATGACCACAACACCCCCTTCCATGGTGTTAGATAAAAGAAACCATCATTGTCCAGTCTCCACTGTCAACATGTTGCTGACTACTTTCCTCCACAACCCGTTCATATAATCTTTAGTTACACGCCAAAATTTCTCGACAGATTATGAGGGACGGGTTGACGGACACCGATTTTCCCATAGAGATCCAAGTAACAGACGCAGGCGCTCAATCAAATCTTCTACCGAAAATAAATTTGAGGTCTGAGGTGGCACGACCTGTGCCCAGCCAAATTGGCATAGAAGCCAACAAGGGAAATAAAAGGAGGTCTGTCTGAGACCAAGCAGCCGCACATATGAATACTCTCCAGGCTCCAGAACAGGTTGCAATTGCCCCCACCAAGGCATTGACCAATACAGACCATGAGCCCCAGGCTCCACAAGCCAATTCCCCCAGTTCTCAACATACAGACCAACACTAATGAAGTAGCATGAAAAGAAGTTGGGTATGGACGACAAGGGATATTCTGGAGGATTCGCCAAGCACAATCTTTCTGACAACCACCTGAACAACATCACGAGGCTACCCCTCAAAAAGTTAGAACAACCTTCTCTGCAGGCATCCAATCCATTCAGGGTCTCCGCCAGTATCATGATCGCTGGATTGCGATGATAAGACATCCATAAAGTAATGGTTGCAAATTGCGGGTCCACCTATAGTTCTCCTAGCACGAGTAATAATTTTGAAACCAGACCGAGGACAATGTCTCCAACATAGCCAGCATCACCTACTTCATTCAAATGTAGAGACTGCAGCACCGCCGGGAGGGAGATCATTCCTCCAACAACCAATGGTCTGGCCGTCGAAGGCAAAATATGAAGAAGCACAGCCAACAGACACATGGGAGGACGGGAAAATTCAAGAAAAGCCACGACAACATTGGGATTTACTCCTATAATGGAAGAAAATTCCTCATAGGTAGGACAAACTTCATCCAAACCAAAGTAGAATACATGGTGCTCGGGGTACCACAGTTGTACCGCCGCCATCAGCACGTTCCACTCAAGAGGCCGATTGCACCACAGGGAGACTCATCACATGTTGAAAGCATCATAGTCGACATTATATGAGCACATTGCTTCCAAGACTTTGAGGTAGTTAGAAAACTCAAGGCTACCACGGAGAGGCACCATGCAAGGCTAGGAGATAGTGGGAAAGTAAGTGAAAATGCCAAGGTGTGATGAAAACACTCCACCCTTACCCCTTTTTATACTTGGAACACCCACAAGACACATGATCGCTGCAGAAATCGGAGGGAATCCTACCCTACAAGGTACCGAAGGCTGAAGAGGGTACCAATCAAAACATTGAATTGATGGGAATGGACTGAACTGTCGATAGGCAGGTGAGGGCGCTTGCCGATCTACAACCCTCCATTTTGGAAATTACCTCCTTTACTCTATTTTTAAATAAAAAAAATCAATAAAAATAAATTGATATTCTCAAAAGAATTTCAAAATCCCTTTAATTTCCCCTTTTTAATCAAAAAAACTTCCCTTTAAAAAATTCCAAAAGAATATTCCTTTTTACCGTCTCAGCAGCAAAGTAACATGCGCATGTGCATGCATTCAATCATCATCAATAAAAGACAATCAAAAAATCCATTGCATTGCATATATCTATTTTTCATGTTACATCATTTTTACAGGAAATAAAAAGAAAAAGAAAAAATAACGGGTCTCAGTCCAAACCCACATTCTATCTCTCTCTCTCTCTCACCATGAGCTTCCACCCCTACGACGTGCTCTCTTTCCCCTACGGCAAGATGATGTGCCACCACTACCCAAGCCAAAGTCCTCTCATGACAAAGCAGAAGGAACCAAGAAAGCAGGAATAGGAACAGAATCCCGAATATGGGTAGTCGCCGAAGATATAAAGTCTCTGATATCCTTTAGCCAAGTGGTCGACACTCGGACATTCTGCAAGAAAAAGCGAAATCAGTATGAAAACAGAGATGACCAAAACAGGAAAAAAAAGAAAGAGAGGAACATAAAGGTATACCACAGGTCGGAGGACCTCCTCTGTCAAACCCAACTCCTTCGGATACATCTCATGAGGACGGTACAACATAGGCACCATCCCTCCATCAACTTGTTGAATGTTGTACGAAGGGGTATGCAATCGAACAAAAGGAACCTCGGAGGTCGCCGCCACCACAGATGTCGATGGGCCACCGCCGCTGTGGGAAAATCCCACCACCTGACTCAAACCCACAAGTGGGAAAGACAGGGCATCATATATGCTGGGCGCCATCAACCAGCTTGCCACAATGTCCATATAGTCATACGATGCAGCCGTATCGGTGTGAAACTAGGACTCATCAATCATCACCATGATCCTCTCATCCTCCGAGAATAATAGCTCCACCTCATAGACATAGGAGGCTGCGCATGTGGCACCACCTCCTACTCCTTAGCAATCTGACGAACCACCCGCTCCCCGAGGTAGTAGGAATGGCCTAACTCATGCACCAGGAATGCCTTATTCGCGCATTCACCCCAATCTCCCCCGCATGCTGAATGGTTATCCCCCAGGGATAAAATGTCACCTAAAAATCAACAAGAAGGAATTAAATCAATACAAGATCAAAAGGTGCAAAACTAAGACTAAAAATGGAAAGAGTCTTACCCTACCACTTGTCAGGTCATTCAATACGTGACGCTCTGCCTCCAGAGAGAGAGATCCCTTTGATAACCGATTGGACTTATGCCATCGATAAAATAGGTAGAAATCCCCAACAGTGTCGTACTTCAAAGCAAGGAGTGGGGTATTGCACCAATCCACCTCGTAGAACCACGTATGAATTCACAAACAAAAAGATACGCACAAGGAAAATACGAATGCATGAAAGGAAAATGCAGATGCATAAAAAGAAATATGCAAACCAAAGAATACCTCAAGAAGGTACGTGGACCCAATAAAGGTCTTCCGACAGCACCGGCTAAATGCATCCAGAGAAGATTAAAGGGTCACCAAAGTCAGACTCCCCCAATCATAGAAAGAGGTGTTTGAAAACATCCTCAGGTACGGCAAGAACCACAACTGGACAACTTTGGTGCCCGACGCCACCATGTAACCTCCAAACACAAGAAAAATAAATAACCGTGTCATCTTCTTCACTTGTAGCTCATCCTCCACATCAATCACCCTGCTCAGCAGAACATCCTTCAGCAGGGACCGACGGATTGAATCCCCACAAACTATCCTCCCTACATCACCAAGTGCCGCACGCACTGCCTCTAGTCTCACCCATAAAGAACGATCCACTTCTATCTGCTCTCCATCATAATCGAACCCCAGCCGCTGTTGCACTTCTATAGGAGTCACAGTCATCTCGCCGAAGCCGAAATGGAAGGTGTGGGTAGTATCCCACCACCTCTCTCCCAAAGCGCACAGGACCGTTGTCGACTGAGGCATCTCATCCAGCACCGATGCTAACCTCCTAAAACCCTCTAATGATACCACCCAACACACCGCACGTGGGAGATGCTCCCAGACATCTCTGAGCCCCATCGTCCCATCGGTGCGCATGTTATTCAAATAAATATCAGACTGGTAAGAAGGAAAAGTCTCATCAAAAGTCAAGAAAGAAAGAAAAAACACCAAAAAGAAAGTAATGCCAAAAGTCAGGCTACTTACATAACCGTCAGGACTCACTCTCGAAGAGCGATGATGCAATGGCTCTCGCAATAAGGTCCGCACATCCACAATAGGCTCGAACGCATCAAAGGAGTTCTCACTCCCGAAAGCAAGAGGCTCCCTAGCCCTCCACTCCACGTTCGCCCAGTCATCAACAATCAACCACTCCCGATGGACTACAATGCTCACAAAAGCGGCCATTTGTTGAAGATCCGAATGCTAGAACGATATATAGAGAAATCACAGAAAGTGAGAAAGAAAAGAAGTTGTGAAAAAAATTAAGGGATTCGCCCACTTTATATAGGATGCCAAGGGCCATGCCGATCGGCACGTCCCCCACCATACGGATCGGCATTGACTCCTTACCTTCCCGAGGTAGACCAAAAGTCTGTACCACTGCCGAATGGCACCCCTCATTCCATGACGACCGGCACCCCCCATTAAATTTCGTACAGAAGTTCCTAGAAAATACCAGAAATGCTCAAAAAATCCTCGAAAAGTTCCTAAAAATCCAAAGAAAGATTTAGAGCCTTTTTCACCAACAAAACCTCGTATTCCCTCCGGCGGAACCACTCTTTACCATCAGAATCCTCAAAAACAAAGTGAAATATCCTCCCGGTAAAGCCTCGGAGAATCTCTAAGGATTGCCTAATCACTTCCCCAACGGAGTTTCTTACAGCACCAAAATAGATTGTTCCCCCCCCCCCCCCCCCCCCCCGACAAGGTCTCCTAAAGAAACAAAATCTTCCCCAGCTATCAGCTCCCCAGCTTAGATCAAAATCACAAAGCACCTTCTCCAGAAGAATCAAAATCCAATCTTTATCCACTCTGAGGTAAAAATTGACCTCGGTCTTGGATCATCACCTGAGTCAGGTCCGATTTGACCTCGGTCCTCGGTCGTCACCACTCTTAGGTCAGAATTGACATTGGTCTTGTATCGTCACCTGAGTTAGGTCATAATTGACCTCGGTCCTCCGTCGTCACCACTTTTTAAGTCAGGATTGACCTCGGTCTTGGATCGTCACCTGAGTTGAGTCAGAATTGACCCCGGCCCTCAGTCGTTAACACTCTTATGTCAGAATTGACCTCAGTTATTAGATCTTCACCCTAAGCCCGTAGATTCATCTTTGACCCACAGAATTGGTCATCCCCCAACACCACTTCAGGTCCTCAGAATTGACCCAAACCTTTGATCATAATTCCATCCCCAGCACACTCCTTAGGTCCTCAGAATCGGCCTCAACCCTTTGAATCAGTCATACTCCCTCAAAAGCATCATGTGGTGTCTATTCCACGTTCATCATTTGTTCCAAACTCACCCATCGAGGGGCTCTGTAGACACCTCATTCTGTTACCCCCAACTCTCCTTAGGTCCCTAGTACCTCCCCTTCATCACTATAAACCCAGGTCATGTCCCGAGTACTTACCTATAAGCCATCGGGCACTCCCCGGCTCTGTTTGACCAAAAAGTCAAACTCTTCATCTCGATTGAAACTGAATGAATCCTTAAAGGGAACTGAATACCCTTTGCAATGGTCTGTCCCGTGCGTGATTCTGACTTACCATGCGGATGAACGAGCCGTTTACATTCGAAACTTAACCTGGAGGACACTGGGCGCTCTCGGGCTCTGTTTGACTTAAGTCAACTCTTCAGCTCAACTAGGGAAAACTGAATCTCCGAAGGGCATTGAATACCCTTTCCAACAGTCTGTCCCGTGCACGATTCCAATTTACCACATGGATAAACGATTCGTTCGACTCCAAGAGGTCACCAAATTCTTCTAGGGCCCGGTTGACCAAAGTCAACTCCCCAAACTGGGTCAAACTCTTGGTAATTTCGAATTACATATCCTAAGATTTCCAATAGTCCACCTCGTGCATGATTTGGACTTACCATGCGGACGAATGATCCATTTGCGTCCTAACGATTCCCCATCTAATGGATCGATAAATGCTTCCGAGCCATATTTGACCTAAACCAACTCCCGAACCCGAAAGCAGTCCAAAGGACTTTCAAAGGACTTGAAATTACCTTTCCAACGGTATGCCCCGTGCACGATTCTGACCAACAGTTTGCCCTCGGCAGCGAATTTTTTCAAAAGGCCTAAAACACACTACCAAATGGCAGGTTCCAGACCCTGTCTATCGGCAGGTGCCAATAGGCTCTATGCCGATCGGCAGTGACCTGAACCTATAAAAGGAGGCCTTCACCTCATTTGCAGGAGGAGCCCAGATATGATAAAATTCACTCTCAATGAATCCCATAAACCTCTCTCGAAGGCAGCGTGATTTGAACTTCCATATCCCTTTTTTACTTCCACTTTTCATCATCCTTTTCATCAAACTTGGTGAATTAGCCACTCTCCATCATCATCCAAGTGCTAGGGCTGCTCTCCAAAATTCAAGATCAAGCTCAAGATCTTCAAGAAGGTCCAACTTTCTCAAACTCTCTCTTAAATTCTCTTAAATTCTCAATAACTTATATTATTACATTGCACTTTTATTATCTCATCTCACACATCCTAGTATAATTTTTATTTAGTATAATTGCACATCTCCTATTTTCATATAAATAAAACCGAAAAAACAAGAAAAAGATGGTTTGCTCATAAATTCCAAATAGGGATTCTCATACTTTTCTCACACTTTTCTCACAACTAAAACACTTTTTCTACACACACACACACTCACAAATAAGAGATCCCCCATTTGGATTTATGGGATAAACCCCACCCCTCATTTTGTATGAGGACTACGTGGACTTTGATGCCTTTATAGGCTACATAGGCGCCTCGGGGTAAAACTCGAGACTCGAGTCCTTTTCTCACTTTTTCTCTTACTTTCCTATTTTCTCTAAATCTAATCTTCGTATATTCTATATACTTGCCCTTAGTGACGTATTACTCCACATGCGTTATCGTTCCATTATAACGATCAACGTAGGGGTAATCACGTAAATCTTATTTTTCTAATATTTTTCTTATGTCTTCCTGCGGATGACTCGCTTCATCTTTTCCATGATACAAGTCGAGGATTCCTACCTCTATTATATATATACACAGGCACACAAATCACCGGGGAGGGGGGGGGGAATATAAAGGAAAATAGAAAATATCCATTAGAGACCGAAAGGGCGAAATGGGTGCCTAACACCTTCCCATTTCTTAACTAAGCCTCTGAACCCTTCTTGAATCATTTTGGTTTCCCACGAACCACTATGTCTTGGGATGCCATCCTTCGGGATGGCTTCCCCTTTTTCTTTTGTCTGTTTTGAGTAAAATAGACTTGTGACTCTGAATCTCTTTACATTTTTTTACACCTCGTCTCAAATGACATCGGCCGAAGCGCTCCCAAAAGGGATGCGCGGGACCCAATGGATCATCTCCCTTTGCCCGCCCACCCACGTGGAGAGGATCGGGGATGGACACATTACTCGTCCTAGATATGGTCGGGTATCATGTAAACCTGGGTACGGATGCTTAGAATCATGATTCTCCAGTGAGATTTAGAGATTAGAGCAGCAGCAATAGGCTCATTTTCTCTATATGTGGTGCAAGAAATTACGGGTGCGATGTGACGTTATTAGAGTCAACCTTACAACCGAGATAACAGTGTAGTATATGTAGATATTGGTAAGCTAGTAGTATAGTATATACCTTGATAGAAGTGAGTGCTGAATGAATGTACGGTTGAGAGCCATCAGGTTAGTACCATTACACTTTGAGGCAATAGGATGTGGACTGATTCACGATCCTAGGTTAGTGTAAGTAGTATCAGTTGTATTTGAATTTCGAGGGAAAAATTCTATTGTAAGGGGGGAAGTATGTAATACCCCGCACTTTTATGGGAAATTAAATTTAATTATTAACTGCAATTTGGTAATTTAAGAAATTATCATGAATAGTAATTTTTGAGGTTTTTAATGATTTAATGATTTTCGATGTACGTTATATTTACTTTTGGGATTAAGTAAATGAGTCAGAGTATTTTATTATATGTCTTCGTTTGGTAAAGCAACAAAGGGTAATGTTATTATTGGAAAATCGCATTAAGTTGTGTTGGGTTAAAATAGTGAATTGCAGTCAAGTACCTTGGATGGAGATTTCGATTGCGCAGTTAGTCTCGAAATGGCCGAAATAGTCAGAATAGATTATCCGGGGGAAGTAATTGAATTTTGGGAATTTTTGGACCCGTAGGGACACGTAATTGAGTGAACGAGTCATTTTTGGGTTAATATGGGACAAGCCCTCATTTTCTACCTTATAAGGCACGGGAGAGTAAGAAAGAAATAAAGAATGAGAGAAGAAAGAAAGAGAGAAAGAAGGAAAAGGAGAAAAGAAGAGAGAAATGGGGGATTTCGGCCAAACTCCACCAGATTCGACTCGAAGTCGTCGGATTTTATCCTTGAGGCAAGTGTATACTCTTAATCATTTTATACGTAAATCTCATATTATAGTTGGTAAACTATATGATTTTGGATTAGAACCCTTAAAATAAATTTGGAAAAATTTGAATATGAGTTTACATATTGATGTAATGTAAACTCTTAATGATTTAAGGTGCTAAATCCATGTAAATTCAGTGAAGAAATGTATTGAAATGGGTTAAAATGATAGGTTGGGGTTTTTATGGTTTAAGGGTTAAAATCTAAGAGAAATGGTTTAATACCGCAAATTAATTGGTGTGTTAGTTGTAAAACATAGATTAGATGTTTATGGAGTTATTGGATGAGATTAGAAACAACAAAGTGGAGAAAAATGGAGGTTTGGATTTTTGGAGATGAATGTGAACAGTGTCCGGTGTCATTTCCAAATCGATTCGGCTATGAAGCGAGTCGATTCGGCTCTTGGTCAAAAAATGAAATTTGTATATCTTTTCGATAAGGTCGCGTGGGCATTGATCGAATATTTTTTTGATTTTTTTTTTTATTTATAATGAATTTTCTATGGAATATTGTCCGAGATCGAAATCATTAGTCAGAAATCCATCCTGACCTTGGGAAAAAATAAATTTATTGATGTGTTAGTTAAAATTGATTGGGTAAATGTTTGTGATGACATTGGTGTATATTATAAACCATGAAAATGGAATTTGGGTTGTTGGATGGAAAATTTGGTGAACTGATTTTTGAGAATCTGGTACGACCGGTCGACCGCGTCCCTATGATCGGTCGAGCACGTCAACGAAAAAAGGGCTACCGATTTGTTTCTTTGGCTTAATTGCAAACCGCAGCCAATCAGGGGTCTAGGTCCGATCGACCGGAACTCTATTTTCGGCCCGAGATTTTGGAAACTTTTATTCCCTGTCCTCTTTGAGTGAAAAGCTTAGGGGCTTTCTAAATTAGAGTATTATAGGGGATTACGATTTAAACTTCTTGACGAGTTGTGAATTGAATTTGGGTCATTTGAGAAGTTGATTTGGGATATAGGACTATAGAACATTTTGGAAGATAGAGAGACTACTTTGGGATTGATTGCCATGAGTGTGCAAACATTTGAATGTTATTACGAGTGAAAAAATTTGGGATTATTGGTCACCGTTATGTGAGTTTGGCAATTTTTGGCCATATAGATGATTAAGGAATGATGTAGATTATATATATAATGTGATTACAGTATATATATAAAATGATATGAATATGTATATATATATGTGTGTGAATGGTATATATATATTTATGTGAAGCATACCACCTCTTTGCTATCAAGGGAAGTTGCGCGATGTGGGTGAGGCCCCTAGCTTGATTAGCAGGGAGCATATAGTCCCCGAGTCATAGCGTCCATTTTTATATTATGTGATTTATTAGGGGTGAGACGTGGTGGGTATGTTTTGTCTCACTTCGGGGAGTAACTATGACCGCTTTCCATACGTTGTCATTTGTTTTATACCAAGGCTGTGTGAGATTCCGACCGTTGGTACCCAGGATGATATGTGAGACATTCCCTGGTAGATGATAGCATAAAGACTACATCCTCGAGTTATAGATCGTTGGGATGGTTATTGTACCTGTGTGTTTAGTACATTGTGTATGAGAACAAGATATTATATATTCAAAAAAGTGTAAAGAGATAAATAAAAAATGATTTGTTCTCATTCCGGGAGACATTATCCGGACATAATTTGTGACATGAAAAATAAAATGAGTATGTTATGTGAACGTATTTATATGGGTATATATATATACGTTATGTAGTGAAGGCCTAAGGGATCTCAAGGATTGACATTGCCAAGTAGTAGTGTATCGGGGGAGGGGGTTCCTTGTTTGGATTTCGCTTCGCGAGACACCCCACGCACGAACGTGGCACAATGTTGAGACTGGGGAGAAGTTTAGCCCTTAGTACTTGGGTTAAATAGGATTCGTAGAATTTTGGTGAAACGATAAGTTAGGAAGGGTAGCTTAACTAGGTTATGAAGGAGATATGCATTAGGTGTGAACTATTAGAAGAGAGGTGAGGGGTATCTCATGGGAGTGCGATACCAATTTAAATATGAGATAAAACATATTTTTCATAAATAAAGTATTTATGCAGTTGCTAAATATTTTCACAAATCGGGCTCTGACCCGTTTCTATATTTTCCCTCTTTCTCTCTCTCTCTCTCTCTCTCTATATATATATATATATATATATATACTAGGATGTACCCGTGAGGATGGCACTATTGTAAAATCGATCCTAATATTTCGTAATAGTAAATTGGACGAACAAAATAAGGCACAAGCGATGCATTTATACATTGAAATATATGTGAACACACATGATATTTGTACCCGTGTCAATGTGACAACAATAAATTTGTTCCCACAATTTTTTGTATCCATGCTGATATTACAAAAAAAAATTAGTTCTCGTGATAATTTATATTTTAAACATACCGCCAATAGTGCAAATATAACGTGTCACCAATTTGTTGTCATGGTTAGGTGCATCCCACAGTAACGACACAATTAGCATATTGACCCAATGTGTGCAATATGATTACGATTTTATGAGGGTGCATTTTTACCCAAGAAATATCTCATTTAGATTTGCATTTAGTATTTTTTTTTATTACAACATTTGAATCTTTAATGAACCAAATTTTATAAACCTTAGTTTGACATTCACATTTTAAGTTATGTAGTACTCCAATAACATTTCAAACTTTCCTTAACCAAATTTTATAAACAAACTTAAAGATTTTATAAAGAGACTTGAATTTTACTTGACCAGATTTTATAAAGAGACATGAATTCTGATTACTTTATGAAATATAAAGATTTGAATTCCATAAAGGTACATTGAATCTATTTTAATACCTTTGCAAATAGCGTAGAATCCAATCAAAAGTCTTTATCAATCAAGATCATTATCTTCTTCCTAACATTCGATCTTCACACATTCCAAGACTAAACTAAACATTATCATCACCTAAGACTCCTCACTCCCCCACCATGCCTTTCAATTGAATCATTTAAAAACTCTTTAGTTCCAAAATAAATTCAAACCACCGCCAAAACATCAAGGGTTTCATCACATTTTGTAATGGGAAAAGTTAGTTGCAAGAAATATGAAAAGAAAAACCTGAATAAATGTATATATGTAAATAACACACGTACTTCAAAACTGGAAATGCAATTTTTTAAAACTAAAACTTGAATAAATATATATTATTTATATATTTTACAAATACATGACTGGCTATTTTAATACTCATATAAAACACTATTTATCCCTAAAAAATAAAAGGTTTGCTTTTTCTCCACAATAGTTAACTTAGAGGAAGAGTGTTAAGGCAATATATAATACATATGGAAAATGGACAAATTGAAAAAAAAGGATATAAATGTCTTTCCATATAAATTTGCAAACAAAAATGGGCAAACCGAATAAAAAAAAGATTAGAGAGAGAGAGAAGAGCTTTGCCCATATTTACATGCACCGTCCTTTTGTATTGAGCCTTGTCCTCTGTTTATCTTGAGCTTTGTGATCCCTGCCACATAAAAACAAAGAATGGAAAAACAGCCAAACATAAACTATCAAATAATGAACGGATTTCAAAACTCGTATATAAAAACCCCAATTTGCTACGACTCGTTGGCATAATGGGTCTGTGTTTGAAAAATATTTAAAATACAACACTAAAATTTTTGGATATTACCATATTTTTTTGGAAGATAACCCATTATATCACTAAACTTTCAATGAAGTTACTAACACTGTTAACGCAGTCACACATGTTAGCTTAAAAAAAGTGGGGGCTAAATCAATCCACAACAGTTTGCAACAAATGATTTTCTTCTGTTATAATTTATAAGCAGTGTAAATGACACATCAAACGACACAGAAAAATTAAAAGAGAGAGAAAAACGTATATTGAAGAAATAAAAAAGGTATCTTGAAAGAAGGCAATAACTTCTTAGCAATTTCTTCTTAGATTTAGAGTGATAACCACCAAAAAATTATTTCAAAATCAGAAAGAGAGAGAAAAATGTATACCCACCATGTAACGCATATCCTTCACCTACGCTGCGACGAAAATTGATCAGCGGCAAAAGAGATGGATCAACGGCGATGGAGATGGATCTGGCGGATCTCGAACTCTTCACCTACACCACACGTACTTTCCAAACCTCGAACTAAATGAAAATCAACTTTCCTTCAAACCCAAAAGGAAATCGTAGGTTTTGAGACTTTTTAAGTGTATGTTGAGAACAACTGACGGATCCTGGAACTTAGATGTTTGCTTCCGCTTTTTGCAAGTCACGGATAAAAGCCACGCAAATCGCAAATCGCAACTCGCAAGTCATGGATCTGGGAGCTCGGATCTTTGCTTCCATTTGAAACTGTTTAATTGTATGAATGAACATACAACTCCTATACTTGAAAGCCATGCAAATCGCAACCCCCAAACCATACCCATTTCAGCTTCAACAAAGAAACTTCAGATCTGAAACAAAACACATGAACAAAATATAAATGAATATAAATCCCAATTATCTACACATGAATATAAAAATGTAAAAAAGTAACCAAGTATCTACACATGAATATAAATCCCGTGCCTGAATAAAATCCTCATAACATAAATGAAAAATGATCAGAGATGGAAACTTGAAAGGAACAAATTTTCATGGAGAGAGAAAAATTCGTTCAGTAAACCATATAGACCATTGGTTTACATATTGCTAGTGATAGAAAGAGATTTTTAAGATTGAGAGGTACTTTGTCTCATGCCTTGGGCTTTGTAAAAAACAAAACATGACCTCGAGCCTTGTGCGTGTAAATAATCTCTTTTACCCAAGAATCATTTCAAAACACGAAGCATTCAGATCCATTAGATAATGACCTCGAGCCTTGTGCATGTAAATCTTTTATTATATAGATACAAAACCTGTTTATATAGGTTTTGAATACAAAATTATATGACGTGGCATGAATAGTAAAAAGACCCTCCTCCTTTATATATATATATATATATATATATAGGTGTCCAGACACAGGGACACCTAGATAACGATTCCTTCAAGTCAAACGTCTACTGCAACAGCTGTGGATGCATGCATCTTTCTGTAGATGCTTGTATCCTTGTCATCTAGATAGGAGGTACTGTATAAACATTCGGGCTAATAACCCAGCTCCATTTATTTATTCTTTTGCCGCCTTTTATTGTGGAATTTGATTGGGTTGTATTATTGTTAAACCGAGTGTTCGGTTATTTTATTTCATTTTCAATCTTATATATAAATTATTGTGAATGCTTTATTAGAATGGTTAGTTTTAAAATATTAGTTTGATAAAAAATTTGACGCCAGCCAAATAGGTTATTAGTAATTAATTTTATTTTCGACAGTGAGGCTATGAATGAACCATATGTGACTCCTATTATAATTTGGTATAGGAGTGATCGTCCAATATTTTATTAGGCGGGGTGTTAAACTTTGATTCCTGTAATGATTGGAGTATCGGGTTGACCACCTCTTATTTTAATAAAAAGGTTGTCAAAATAGTGTTATGAACCATTAATATGCTCAAACAAATCAAATACACCAAGTTCTCACGTGTAGAACAATGCATGTTCAAAGAATTTTCAAAAACTCAATTATATCTTTGTCTTTAATGGTGAAACTCCATTCATAGACTCTCAACTAGCTTCAAAGTTAGGAATAAGTTTTCTATTTGTCCAGAATCTCAAGTGCAATGGCCATTTTAAAAACTTGAAAGCTATGAATCACCATTTCTCAAAAGTATTTTTTAGTTACAAAAACTGTAAACCCAAAATTCTCCTTAATAAAAAAACTCAAGCCTTTAAACCATTGTCAAAATCTTCCAACGAATAGTATAAACCCCATTGTAACATAAAAATCCTAGGCCATATCCACTGAAGCCACAAATGATTCTTCGAACTTTCTAAAAAAACAAACAGTATTTGAAACTTGATGAATACCAAACCTCAATCCATGAAACTTATATATTTGGATTAACTTAAAAAATAGGTTGGATTGGTTCCGTAATCATCTCAGATGGTTTAGAAAAATAGAAGTTATTCATGTTCAATTTTTTTTGAAAACCTAGGTCAACTGTCGTGTGGTCGAAAATGAACTTTTCAACCAAAAACCTTGACCAGGCGCGTGACGGTGTGTGGCCAATCAATTTTTTTTATATATTTTCCAATTTCTTTATTAATTTTTTCTCATCAAAAGTTTACAAAGTAAGGAAGTTTTTGGTCAATCCTGGAGCAAATTATTGAAAAACAAAATTCTAGGTCAAAACTTTTTTCATATATTTATAAATTAACCCTTCATGTTTTTTTCAAGTAATGAGTTTTGTCCGCAATTTTTTCTACATATACCCTGTTTAATTTTGAATCAATAAGTATTTTACACTATCTTTAAAATATGATCATATGCCCAATATTTCAAAACCATACGATAATTGAGAATGGTGATTGGACCCCCAACTTTAAAATCTTTTCACTATATTTTCTTATATGCGCGGAATAAAGATGGTTACTAAAAACAATTTTAATTTTCACAATTTATTCGATTTTCTTTTCTTTAAAAAGATGAGAAATTAAATTAAACTGAAATTTTTATTTCTGAAAACCAAATTAAAATTAAACCAAAATACTTAACCATTTTTCAAGTTTCACTTAAATACAATTAGTTAAACCCAAGTCATAAAATTTGCCTACCCAATATTTTCAATATTACCAAATTAGGCCCAACCAAATTATCAAATTAATTATATGACTTGATCAAATTAAGTTAAATTTCACCCAATTAATTTTAGCACCAATTTAAATAAGTAGTGATTTAAACCAAATTTTATCTTTTTACCTAAGCGTGCATGTAATGGTGAATTTTGCAAAAGATAAAATAAACAATCCACTACACGACGATGTACGAGGAAATACTCAGATCGGGAAAAAATCTCAGACGACCCTGACCGAACAAATTCACGAATTATGGAATTAAAAATTACAAGACAGTTAGACTTACAACACAAACTTGAGTCCATCCTAGCGTTGGCGCTCTTTATTGTAAACATCTTCGCCTTGCGAATAATCCCGGAGTCCACCGGAACCTTGGAGTCAACCAATTGAGACCAAGCAACCATCAACCACATGTGGTGCCTTTCACAATGTGAGAGTGTCGCAGCCACACATAAAAAACGTATTCTACTTTGAGGGATGCAGTAGAAATCCCAAACAACTCTTTAAACGGTAGAGTAGAACCCGGTGCCAAACAAACTCCAAGCAAATATATATATATATATATATATATATATATATATATATATATATAACAACATGAAATAAACATTAATTGATGGGTGTAAGTGTTTTGGCAGAAATTAATTCATGAAGACTTGAATGAACCATATGTGACTCCTATTATAATTTGGTATAGGAGTGATCGTCCAATATTTTATTAGGCGGGGTGTTAAACTTTGATTCCTGTAATGATTGGAGTATCGGGTTGACCACCTCTTATTTTAATAAAAAGGTTGTCAAAATAGTGTTATGAACCATTAATATGCTCAAACAAATCAAATACACCAAGTTCTCACGTGTAGAACAATGCATGTTCAAAGAATTTTCAAAAACTCAATTATATCTTTGTCTTTAATGGTGAAACTCCATTCATAGACTCTCAACTAGCTTCAAAGTTAGGAATAAGTTTTCTATTTGTCCAGAATCTCAAGTGCAATGGCCATTTTAAAAACTTGAAAGCTATGAATCACCATTTCTCAAAAGTATTTTTTAGTTACAAAAACTGTAAACCCAAAATTCTCCTTAATAAAAAAAACTCAAGCCTTTAAACCATTGTCAAAATCTTCCATCGAATAGTATAAACCCCATTGTAACATAAAAATCCTAGGCCATATCCACTGAAGCCACAAATGATTCTTCGAACTTTCTAAAAAAACAAACAGTATTTGAAACTTGATGAATACCAAACCTCAATCCATGAAACTTATATATTTGGATTAACTTAAAAAATAGGTTGGATTGGTTCCGTAATCATCTCAGATGGTTTAGAAAAATAGAAGTTATTCATGTTCAATTTTTTTTGAAAACCTAGGTCAACTGTCGTGTGGTCGAAAATGAACTTTTCAACCAAAAACCTTGACCAGGCGCGTGACGGTGTGTGGCCAATCAATTTTTTTTATATATTTTCCAATTTCTTTATTAATTTTTTCTCATCAAAAGTTTACAAAGTAAGGAAGTTTTTGGTCAATCCTGGAGCAAATTATTGAAAAACAAAGTTCTAGGTCAAAACTTTTTTCATATATTTATAAATTAACCCTTCATGTTTTTTTCAAGTAATGAGTTTTGTCCGCAATTTTTTCTACATATACCCTGTTTAATTTTGAATCAATAAGTATTTTACACTATCTTTAAAATATGATCATATGCCCAATATTTTAAAACCATACGATAATTGAGAATGGTGATTGGACCCCCAACTTTAAAATCTTTTCACTATATTTTCTTATATGCGCGGAATAAAGATGGTTACTAAAAACAATTTTAATTTTCACAATTTATTCGATTTTCTTTTCTTTAAAAAGATGAGAAATTAAATTAAACTGAAATTTTTATTTCTGAAAACCAAATTAAAATTAAACCAAAATACTTAACCATTTTTCAAGTTTCACTTAAATACAATTAGTTAAACCCAAGTCATAAAATTTGCCTACCCAATATTTTCAATATTACCAAATTAGGCCAAACCAAATTATCAAATTAATTATATGACTTGATCAAATTAAGTTAAATTTCACCCAATTAATTTTAGCACCAATTTAAATAAGTAGTGATTTAAACCAAATTTTATCTTTTTACCTAAGCGTGCATGTAATGGTGAATTTTGCAAAAGATAAAATAAACAATCCACTACACGACGATGTACGAGGAAATACTCAGATCGGGAAAAAATCTCAGACGACCCTGACCGAACAAATTCACGAATTATGGAATTAAAAATTACAAGACAGTTAGACTTACAACACAAACTTGAGTCCATCCTAGCGTTGGCGCTCTTTATTGTAAACATCTTCGCCTTGCGAATAATCCCGGAGTCCACCGGAACCTTGGAGTCAACCAATTGAGACCAAGCAACCATCAACCACATGTGGTGCCTTTCACAATGTGAGAGTGTCGCAGCCACACATAAAAAACGTATTCTACTTTGAGGGATGCAGTAGAAATCCCAAACAACTCTTTAAACGGTAGAGTAGAACCCGGTGCCAAACAAACTCCAAGCAAATATATATATATATATATATATATATATATATATATATATATATATATATATATATATATATAACAACATGAAATAAACATTAATTGATGGGTGTAAGTGTTTTGGCAGAAATTAATTCATGAAGACTTGAATGAACCATATGTGACTCCTATTATAATTTGGTATAGGAGTGATCGTCCAATATTTTATTAGGCGGGGTGTTAAACTTTGATTCCTGTAATGATTGGAGTATCGGGTTGACCACCTCTTATTTTAATAAAAAGGTTGTCAAAATAGTGTTATGAACCATTAATATGCTCAAACAAATCAAATACACCAAGTTCTCACGTGTAGAACAATGCATGTTCAAAGAATTTTCAAAAACTCAATTATATCTTTGTCTTTAATGGTGAAACTCCATTCATAGACTCTCAACTAGCTTCAAAGTTAGGAATAAGTTTTCTATTTGTCCAGAATCTCAAGTGCAATGGCCATTTTAAAAACTTGAAAGCTATGAATCACCATTTCTCAAAAGTATTTTTTAGTTACAAAAACTGTAAACCCAAAATTCTCCTTAATAAAAAAAACTCAAGCCTTTAAACCATTGTCAAAATCTTCCATCGAATAGTATAAACCCCATTGTAACATAAAAATCCTAGGCCATATCCACTGAAGCCACAAATGATTCTTCGAACTTTCTAAAAAAACAAACAGTATTTGAAACTTGATGAATACCAAACCTCAATCCATGAAACTTATATATTTGGATTAACTTAAAAAATAGGTTGGATTGGTTCCGTAATCATCTCAGATGGTTTAGAAAAATAGAAGTTATTCATGTTCAATTTTTTTTGAAAACCTAGGTCAACTGTCGTGTGGTCGAAAATGAACTTTTCAACCAAAAACCTTGACCAGGCGCGTGACGGTGTGTGGCCAATCAATTTTTTTTATATATTTTCCAATTTCTTTATTAATTTTTTCTCATCAAAAGTTTACAAAGTAAGGAAGTTTTTGGTCAATCCTGGAGCAAATTATTGAAAAACAAAGTTCTAGGTCAAAACTTTTTTCATATATTTATAAATTAACCCTTCATGTTTTTTTCAAGTAATGAGTTTTGTCCGCAATTTTTTCTACATATACCCTGTTTAATTTTGAATCAATAAGTATTTTACACTATCTTTAAAATATGATCATATGCCCAATATTTTAAAACCATACGATAATTGAGAATGGTGATTGGACCCCCAACTTTAAAATCTTTTCACTATATTTTCTTATATGCGCGGAATAAAGATGGTTACTAAAAACAATTTTAATTTTCACAATTTATTCGATTTTCTTTTCTTTAAAAAGATGAGAAATTAAATTAAACTGAAATTTTTATTTCTGAAAACCAAATTAAAATTAAACCAAAATACTTAACCATTTTTCAAGTTTCACTTAAATACAATTAGTTAAACCCAAGTCATAAAATTTGCCTACCCAATATTTTCAATATTACCAAATTAGGCCAAACCAAATTATCAAATTAATTATATGACTTGATCAAATTAAGTTAAATTTCACCCAATTAATTTTAGCACCAATTTAAATAAGTAGTGATTTAAACCAAATTTTATCTTTTTACCTAAGCGTGCATGTAATGGTGAATTTTGCAAAAGATAAAATAAACAATCCACTACACGACGATGTACGAGGAAATACTCAGATCGGGAAAAAATCTCAGACGACCCTGACCGAACAAATTCACGAATTATGGAATTAAAAATTACAAGACAGTTAGACTTACAACACAAACTTGAGTCCATCCTAGCGTTGGCGCTCTTTATTGTAAACATCTTCGCCTTGCGAATAATCCCGGAGTCCACCGGAACCTTGGAGTCAACCAATTGAGACCAAGCAACCATCAACCACATGTGGTGCCTTTCACAATGTGAGAGTGTCGCAGCCACACATAAAAAACGTATTCTACTTTGAGGGATGCAGTAGAAATCCCAAACAACTCTTTAAACGGTAGAGTAGAACCCGGTGCCAAACAAACTCCAAGCAAATATATATATATATATATATATATATATATATATATATATATATATATATATATATATATATATAACAACATGAAATAAACATTAATTGATGGGTGTAAGTGTTTTGGCAGAAATTAATTCATGAAGACTTGAATGAACCATATGTGACTCCTATTATAATTTGGTATAGGAGTGATCGTCCAATATTTTATTAGGCGGGGTGTTAAACTTTGATTCCTGTAATGATTGGAGTATCGGGTTGACCACCTCTTATTTTAATAAAAAGGTTGTCAAAATAGTGTTATGAACCATTAATATGCTCAAACAAATCAAATACACCAAGTTCTCACGTGTAGAACAATGCATGTTCAAAGAATTTTCAAAAACTCAATTATATCTTTGTCTTTAATGGTGAAACTCCATTCATAGACTCTCAACTAGCTTCAAAGTTAGGAATAAGTTTTCTATTTGTCCAGAATCTCAAGTGCAATGGCCATTTTAAAAACTTGAAAGCTATGAATCACCATTTCTCAAAAGTATTTTTTAGTTACAAAAACTGTAAACCCAAAATTCTCCTTAATAAAAAAAACTCAAGCCTTTAAACCATTGTCAAAATCTTCCATCGAATAGTATAAACCCCATTGTAACATAAAAATCCTAGGCCATATCCACTGAAGCCACAAATGATTCTTCGAACTTTCTAAAAAAACAAACAGTATTTGAAACTTGATGAATACCAAACCTCAATCCATGAAACTTATATATTTGGATTAACTTAAAAAATAGGTTGGATTGGTTCCGTAATCATCTCAGATGGTTTAGAAAAATAGAAGTTATTCATGTTCAATTTTTTTTGAAAACCTAGGTCAACTGTCGTGTGGTCGAAAATGAACTTTTCAACCAAAAACCTTGACCAGGCGCGTGACGGTGTGTGGCCAATCAATTTTTTTTATATATTTTCCAATTTCTTTATTAATTTTTTCTCATCAAAAGTTTACAAAGTAAGGAAGTTTTTGGTCAATCCTGGAGCAAATTATTGAAAAACAAAGTTCTAGGTCAAAACTTTTTTCATATATTTATAAATTAACCCTTCATGTTTTTTTCAAGTAATGAGTTTTGTCCGCAATTTTTTCTACATATACCCTGTTTAATTTTGAATCAATAAGTATTTTACACTATCTTTAAAATATGATCATATGCCCAATATTTTAAAACCATACGATAATTGAGAATGGTGATTGGACCCCCAACTTTAAAATCTTTTCACTATATTTTCTTATATGCGCGGAATAAAGATGGTTACTAAAAACAATTTTAATTTTCACAATTTATTCGATTTTCTTTTCTTTAAAAAGATGAGAAATTAAATTAAACTGAAATTTTTATTTCTGAAAACCAAATTAAAATTAAACCAAAATACTTAACCATTTTTCAAGTTTCACTTAAATACAATTAGTTAAACCCAAGTCATAAAATTTGCCTACCCAATATTTTCAATATTACCAAATTAGGCCAAACCAAATTATCAAATTAATTATATGACTTGATCAAATTAAGTTAAATTTCACCCAATTAATTTTAGCACCAATTTAAATAAGTAGTGATTTAAACCAAATTTTATCTTTTTACCTAAGCGTGCATGTAATGGTGAATTTTGCAAAAGATAAAATAAACAATCCACTACACGACGATGTACGAGGAAATACTCAGATCGGGAAAAAATCTCAGACGACCCTGACCGAACAAATTCACGAATTATGGAATTAAAAATTACAAGACAGTTAGACTTACAACACAAACTTGAGTCCATCCTAGCGTTGGCGCTCTTTATTGTAAACATCTTCGCCTTGCGAATAATCCCGGAGTCCACCGGAACCTTGGAGTCAACCAATTGAGACCAAGCAACCATCAACCACATGTGGTGCCTTTCACAATGTGAGAGTGTCGCAGCCACACATAAAAAACGTATTCTACTTTGAGGGATGCAGTAGAAATCCCAAACAACTCTTTAAACGGTAGAGTAGAACCCGGTGCCAAACAAACTCCAAGCAAATATATATATATATATATATATATATATATATATATATATATAACAACATGAAATAAACATTAATTGATGGGTGTAAGTGTTTTGGCAGAAATTAATTCATGAAGACTTGAATGAACCATATGTGACTCCTATTATAATTTGGTATAGGAGTGATCGTCCAATATTTTATTAGGCGGGGTGTTAAACTTTGATTCCTGTAATGATTGGAGTATCGGGTTGACCACCTCTTATTTTAATAAAAAGGTTGTCAAAATAGTGTTATGAACCATTAATATGCTCAAACAAATCAAATACACCAAGTTCTCACGTGTAGAACAATGCATGTTCAAAGAATTTTCAAAAACTCAATTATATCTTTGTCTTTAATGGTGAAACTCCATTCATAGACTCTCAACTAGCTTCAAAGTTAGGAATAAGTTTTCTATTTGTCCAGAATCTCAAGTGCAATGGCCATTTTAAAAACTTGAAAGCTATGAATCACCATTTCTCAAAAGTATTTTTTAGTTACAAAAACTGTAAACCCAAAATTCTCCTTAATAAAAAAAACTCAAGCCTTTAAACCATTGTCAAAATCTTCCATCGAATAGTATAAACCCCATTGTAACATAAAAATCCTAGGCCATATCCACTGAAGCCACAAATGATTCTTCGAACTTTCTAAAAAAACAAACAGTATTTGAAACTTGATGAATACCAAACCTCAATCCATGAAACTTATATATTTGGATTAACTTAAAAAATAGGTTGGATTGGTTCCGTAATCATCTCAGATGGTTTAGAAAAATAGAAGTTATTCATGTTCAATTTTTTTTGAAAACCTAGGTCAACTGTCGTGTGGTCGAAAATGAACTTTTCAACCAAAAACCTTGACCAGGCGCGTGACGGTGTGTGGCCAATCAATTTTTTTTATATATTTTCCAATTTCTTTATTAATTTTTTCTCATCAAAAGTTTACAAAGTAAGGAAGTTTTTGGTCAATCCTGGAGCAAATTATTGAAAAACAAAGTTCTAGGTCAAAACTTTTTTCATATATTTATAAATTAACCCTTCATGTTTTTTTCAAGTAATGAGTTTTGTCCGCAATTTTTTCTACATATACCCTGTTTAATTTTGAATCAATAAGTATTTTACACTATCTTTAAAATATGATCATATGCCCAATATTTTAAAACCATACGATAATTGAGAATGGTGATTGGACCCCCAACTTTAAAATCTTTTCACTATATTTTCTTATATGCGCGGAATAAAGATGGTTACTAAAAACAATTTTAATTTTCACAATTTATTCGATTTTCTTTTCTTTAAAAAGATGAGAAATTAAATTAAACTGAAATTTTTATTTCTGAAAACCAAATTAAAATTAAACCAAAATACTTAACCATTTTTCAAGTTTCACTTAAATACAATTAGTTAAACCCAAGTCATAAAATTTGCCTACCCAATATTTTCAATATTACCAAATTAGGCCAAACCAAATTATCAAATTAATTATATGACTTGATCAAATTAAGTTAAATTTCACCCAATTAATTTTAGCACCAATTTAAATAAGTAGTGATTTAAACCAAATTTTATCTTTTTACCTAAGCGTGCATGTAATGGTGAATTTTGCAAAAGATAAAATAAACAATCCACTACACGACGATGTACGAGGAAATACTCAGATCGGGAAAAAATCTCAGACGACCCTGACCGAACAAATTCACGAATTATGGAATTAAAAATTACAAGACAGTTAGACTTACAACACAAACTTGAGTCCATCCTAGCGTTGGCGCTCTTTATTGTAAACATCTTCGCCTTGCGAATAATCCCGGAGTCCACCGGAACCTTGGAGTCAACCAATTGAGACCAAGCAACCATCAACCACATGTGGTGCCTTTCACAATGTGAGAGTGTCGCAGCCACACATAAAAAACGTATTCTACTTTGAGGGATGCAGTAGAAATCCCAAACAACTCTTTAAACGGTAGAGTAGAACCCGGTGCCAAACAAACTCCAAGCAAATATATATATATATATATATATATATATAACAACATGAAATAAACATTAATTGATGGGTGTAAGTGTTTTGGTAGAAATTAATTCATGAAGACTTGAAAAACACAAAAACATGAACTTTTGATTTTGGAAATTCTTTCTCAATATTTCTCTCTCAATGTGTGTCAAAAGCACTCTAAAAACGGTTTGTTCCCGCGCATATAAAATTTGGGAAAAAGTTAGTGGGAACAAAAGAGTGGGAGAATGGTGAAAACTGCCACAAACTGCCAAAAAAAATTCCTGCCAGAAATCTAATTCGAATGACCATCTAACGATGGTCCCGTCGCCAAAAAGGGAAAGTTCAATGGCAAGCATGTTCGAACGAAATTATTGTTCGAACGACAAACTCGTTCGAACGATAATTTCGAATGAAATGTCAGAATGTGTAATTTTACATATTAAGCCCAAAAACATTTTATTTAAGGTTTTAAAAACTTTTTCTGAAAATAAAATTCATTTGAAAATAAAATTACACCAATTATAAAATTATTCCAAGTCTCCCTATATATATATATATATATATATATATATATATATATATATATATTTGTGTGTGTGTGTGTGTGTGTGAATGTATTCATACCAATTGTAGACAATGGAATCAATTGTTTTTTACATAGAAACATGGCACTTGAAACTCGACACTTTGATATCTTCGCTTTTAAATACAAGAAGTTATGTCTTCAACTTTACATGTCATAGGCTCGGTGGATGGTCAACAACTCTATCCTTTGACTCAAGTGTTTTTGTCCGAAATTGAGCCAACACTACATTAGGACTCAATTGGAAATTTTTGTCCTGATGAATCTCCCCCTTTGGCTATTTCGTGGAAAAAACCAAAACAAAATCCTAAAGGGCCGTCAAGCTCTACTAGATTCAAAAAAAATCCCACCCAAAAATAAATAGCTTTGTCAATGAAACATGTTCATGCACACTTAAGCAAACTATCAAACGTATTGGGAATATCAAGAATATTAAATGCATGTAAAATAAATACTCCCCCTAAATTAATTTTCCTTTATCAACTTTGATCAACCTTAGAAGATAGCGATCCCCCCCAAAGTTAAATCTCCTAAACTAAGATATGATTATAATATGATTAGATACCATTTCTCTTATCATTCTCCCCCTTTTTGTTCACAGTTAGACAATGGTGATGGAATTAATAAAATCCTCATTTCTCCCCCAATAGAATTAAGTATGAATTATCTCCGTAAATGTTACACAAGGGATATATATATGTGAAAACAAGTACACAGAAGATGCATAAAGTGTTAAGGACATGAAAGCATATGGGCAACAATAGATAATAACTAATCCAAGAAAGAATAATGGATGCTAACTATGACGTGAATAAGACGATATCAATTTGAAACATAAGAAACTAAGAATGTGATATCAGACAAATATTTTGCAACCAGTTTGATACCAGTTATGAATTAAAGCATAGGTGGACTAGATAAAATGGCAAAGACTAAAAAAATACGATATATATGTTGATGTAATGAATATCACTAATGCACACACACATATATATATAGGAATAAACACATGACACAAAATACATTAAGCTTTTCACACTCATATGGAAAACATGTGTCCAAGTACATGTGGTAAACAGAATTGTAGGGGTGTCATCTAGTAACAATTAAATTTTGATCCAATCACTTAAAACATTTTCATGGAGTTCTCATTTGATTGCAAAACTTTATCACATTTATGTATTGCCTCATGTGACAATATAAATTGAACTCAATGAACAAACATACACAATGCACATAAGCTTAGAATTTTGATGATTCTACAAACCAATGGAGTCATGATAATAAAAACGCAACTAGCACGAATGGAAATTGTGAAAAAACGTTGATATACCATCAAAACTCCCTCAAAATAAGCGTATTAATTATGGAATGACTATATAAACTAAAAAAAATAGGCCTTGGCAAATTATTTTCTTTTAATTCCATATTTTTCTTTCAGGCCTTTAAACCACGTATCTCTTTTACGTCCATAATAAACGGTGGCTTACTCGAAAAGGATAAATTTCCTTTCGGTGCCCTTCCCCGTGCACATTCATATATCAATTTTTTTATCACATAAATCTCACGTGCAATGGATTTAACATTCACAAATCCTCCTAGGTTACAAGATACGTAGATGAGTAGATTGGTAGGAGAACACCTCATAAAGCTCAAATATACATGTGAAGTTAAAATGTAAAGTGAGCTCATCCGTGTGTGATTTGAGGAATATGAAAATAGAATCCATTAAGCAACACAAAATCCAACTACTCCATGTAGCCATGGAAAATAACATTTTTAATATTAACAATCTTAACCAAAAGTTCTAGCCACATAGATACAAAAAAATAAGCGATTGTAATAACCCTCGCTTATGAGAACGTATTTTATATTAATTACTACGTATGGTAATTAGATATAAGTTTTGGATTATGAATTGAGTGTTAATTTAATGAAGAAAAGTTAATATTCACTATGAGTTTGCATATATACCATAACTATGGGTGAATATTGCTATGTTATGCTTATTGATATCATATGAATTAAAATGATATTTGGCTTAATAATGAGACCGGAACATAAATTGAATTATAAAATGTCCAAATAATAATTTAGAGGTCGCAGTTGATTCCGGAACGTGCGAGATAGTCAGAAATTGTGCCATTATGTGTTTTGAGATTTTGGGTATTTTTGACTGATTATGCCTTAAATATGCAATTGCATATTATTTATCGCAATATCGATCAATTGAGTTGGGATTTTGGCAAAAGGCACGATTTATGTCTTGAGTGAATCACTATTCACCTAATTGTATTTTCTAAACCTAGAGAACTACAGAGAGAAAGAGAAAGAGTAGAGAGAAGAAAGGATATTGAAGACTTGAGAAGGATTCTTGATCCCATACCAAGAAAATTTGCATTTTCTATATTGAGGCAAGTTTTCTACTTGCTATTTATGGTTTAAGTTAAATGATTGGTAGTGATAATGATGTATTGATCATGGTTTGATTAGTTTAGGATTTTTTGTGTAATTGTTGGTCTTGAAGCATTGAAGAATAACTTGGATGATTATTGATAGTTGGGGTAGTAGTTAATAGAATTTATGTTGTGTTAGTGACAATACATGAGTTGGTTTGAATGGATTTTAGTTGGGAAGGAAATTGGAGTCCAAGACTCCATAAGCAAAATTAGGAATTTCTGCAGAACCGAATTGATTCGGCCCGACCGAATCGATTCGTTGCGAGATAGTTTCCAGGGTTGGGTGAACCGAATCAATTCGGCTTGGTCCGAATCGATTCAAAAATTATGCAAAAACCCAATCTTTCTGACCGAATCGATTCGGATGGTCCGAATCGATTCGGCAACTATGCAGAATCCCATATTTTCTGGGCGAATCGATTCGGCTAGGCCGAATCGATTCGAAAACCCTTCACTTTTTCAATTTCTTTTCTTTTTCAATTTTAACCCTTTTTCTTTAGGATTAGTAATTAATGACCTTCTTGAAGGAAGTAAAAATAGGATCTTAGAGTGTTAGTCGAGTTCGGTCGACTCCCTAGACTCGAAGGGGTTCATCTAGTGTTCCTGTCAAGGGGGGGGGGGGAAAGATTTAAAGTAATGTTTAGGCATTTCTTCTGTCAGGTAGTTCTATAAGAGTCTAGGAAATCTTAAGGTGGAATTTGGAGACTTTAGGAGTAAATGCGAACTAGATCTCATTCGATGGGTTATTATAAAGTCCAAACAAGGACATTTGGGAGCGATATCTTGGAGTTTAAATATTCTTCAAGGTTATTATGATGATGTGAAGTACACCATAACGCATTTTGATAAAATGTAAAATGGATAAAGTAAAACATAATTTACTAAATCATTAAATGGAAATTAATAAAATGGATGTTACACACCTCTCTAAATACCATCTTAAGGGAAGTCCGTACGTGAGGTGAAGCCCCCTGGAAACGAATGCAGGGTGGATATAGTCCTAGGCCATATGAGCGCTTGTTTTATATTTTTCTGCGATGGGTAGGAGATTCTGGGTGTGGTCTTGACTACCCCGCAGGCATATGGACGCTACCCGATGTTGCGATAGGATCCCAGGTTGTCTTAGGTTATGCCCTGAAAGATGATGGTTATTTAGGGGTGCGCCTAGTGGGGAAACCCAGACTGGCGGTCTTAGAATCGCTATAGGTATTTATAACTATTCTAGTATCGAGTTGGACTCGATGGAAGATTAATGCCACAAAGAGTATACTATTGAGATAAGTGCCATAAAGTGCACATAGTAATAATTGCATTCCTGATAAGGAATGGAAAGAAGACGGGAATGAAAATGAGGAAAGATGAAAAGGCTCATAAGTACTTTTATTTCTTTGTATAATTGAATTTTATTTTAATAATCATTTAACTCTATTAGTTCTTTATATGATGTTACCATTCTAGAATATCAACTATGCTTACCTGTCCATTATTGTCATACCTGTCATTTATCTAGTGATCATATAAAACCGGCCTCTGACCTGTTCTTCGTTTTCTTAATGTGTATGTATCTTCTATTTTTTTCGTTCAGGTGTTCCACCGCAAGGTCGCCCATAATGACTTTCTTTTCTCTAAGTCTTTTGAGGAGCCGTGACATTTTGCGAGTATCACGGGATATTTTGTGTAGACGCCTCTATTACTGTTTTCTAGCTAAGATCAGTCTTTATTCGGGCGTGTGGCCCAAATGGTGTAATTGTATAAATGATGTATTATGTAACACATGGAACTTACTGTGTATTGTATGGATTGTATCGACCGATGCTTTATTCAATCCTTTCTTAACTATTGGATTATACTATATATGTTTGTGGGAGTTTCCACCCTCTTTTTCTATTATGGGTTGTTGAAAGTTTTTTTTTTTTTTATTTCAAACTAAAATTTTGATAACCCATTTTCTGGAATATTGTGTGATTATTCCTGATACTCTGTATCATATTGTGATGCTGAGAATGATATCTATCCATGATTCCTGTTTCATCGGATTATCGGGCTGGCCACCCTTTATTTCGGATAGCGGGTTGTCACAGCGATTTAAACACAAGTATATGCCACATATAGCGTGTCAAACTAAAATACACAAAAACTGAAAATCTTTTTGAGTTTTTCACAATTTTTAACCAAACAAAAAGATATTCTCAAAAGGCAAAAAAGAATATTTTGTACTTCTTGTTAAGCCTAAATAACTCACAAAATAAAATACAAATGACAAACTAAAATCATTTTGTACTTTTCATTTAATGCAAACTAAAATAAATATAATATAAAATATAAACAAGACATAATTTCTAGCATGTGATATAAAATAAAGTAATAAGCAGAAAATGACTAAGAATGCATACAAATGGAAATGATATATGATATGAAGCACAAAAAACTAGAGCATGCAAACAACTAAGAGATTAAACCTCATTTTCACTTTCACTCTCTCTCCTCTCCACTCTCACTACCATCATCTTTTAGAGCTTCACAAACAAAGGCCTCAGAAGTTACATTATTTGAGATGTCATCGTCGGACAATTTCTCTCCATCACTAACATAACAAGCCATAAACGTAGTAAAGTTGCGTTCAATGGGGATTTGGGTCTCTCTTCCTTATCACTATCACTAAGGGTGGCATTGTATGAAATAGGTTGTTTAGCCTCTCTCCTTCGTTTAGTGGGGCATTCAAAAGATCAATGTCCATAACCCTTATAACCATAATACCTATTTGGCTCGTCCCTATTAAGGTTTTCATTAAAAGCTGTAAGGATCTTTTCATCTTTTCCATTCTTATATTTTTTAAACTTCTTAAAATCATTTTAAAATTTATCTTTGCTAAATTTAAAAAATTTACGAAACTTCCTAGCAAGCATGGTCACATCTTCTGAGTCACTATCACTCTCATCATCCACAACTTATTTTTTGTAACACCCCGCCTAATAAGATACCGGGCGATCACTCCAATATTAAATTAAAACAGGAGTTTCATATGGATCATTCTTAGCATCACTGTCGAAAATCCATTTGATTACTAATATCCTATTAGGTGAGCGTTAAAAACTTTTATCTAACTACTCTTTTTAGCGACCAATTAAAAACATCCACAATTAAATGCGTAATTGAACTGAAATGACAATGAAATAAATTAAAATAACCGAACACTCGGTCCAAATATACAACCATATCGAATGTTGTACTGAAAGAATAAATAAATGCAATTGAGCCATTGGCTCGAATGTTTATACAATATCTCCTATCTAGAGTACAAGGAGAGAAACGTCTACCGATAACCTGCAAGCATCCACAGCTACTGCAGCAGACGTCTGACTCGAAAGAATTTCCATCCAGGCATCCCTGTGTCTGGACACCTATATATATATATAGTATAGAGAAAGAAAGGAGAGTAGACAAACGGGTAAGGGCCTGAATGTTTAGAAAATATTTTTCAAGTGCATAAATGCTTTATTTTTAGAAAAATAGTTTTATCTCATATTTAAATTGGTATCGCACTCTCATGAGATACCCCTCACCTCTCCTCTAACAGTGCACACCTAGCGCATCCCTATAAACATCCTAGTCAAGCTACCCTGCTAAAATAATCTAATACCCAAGCACTATCTAACCTAGATAGTCAAACAGATGTACTAAGGGCTAACTTCACTATAATCTCGACGCTATGCCATGTTCGTGCGTGGGGTGTCTCGCGAAGCGAAATCCAAACAAGGAACCCCCCCGATACACTACTAAGCAGCAAGGTCGATCTTTGAGATCCGCCAGTCCCTCAGTACAGAAAGATATATATAATATATATACCATAAACATTTAACGATATAAGAGCACTAAGGATTAAACTTCTCCCCAGTCTCAACACAGTGCCATATTCGTGCGTGGGTTGTCTCGCGAAGCGAAATACAAACGAGGAACCCCCCCGATACACTACTATGCGGCACGGTCGATCGTCGGGATTCATTAGACTCTCGGCACCCAATTTATACATATACATACATCTACAATATACTTCCGGATAATATAAATATCTCCCGGACTGAGGATTACTTGATACATAAATTATTTATAAATGCATAACCTTTTTATTTCAAAAACTTCCATTTCTCTTCTCATATCAAGGAAATGTATTTATAAAAGCCAATTCATTATCATGAATTGCTCTAACAAACAATATACTTTTTGAAAGCCAATTTTATTAACATAAAAAGCTTTTCCTTTATCAATTATCCCATTTCCCTTTTTATACTCAGGAAATGTATTCAAAGACATTTTCATTATCATAAAAATGCTTTGATCATAACATATGCTTCCACATCCCTTCTTCCATCCGGGAAGTGTTACCGAAGCCAATTTATTTATAACCCATTTCCCTTCCTATATCCAGGAAATGTAATTAAAGCAAATCCATTATTATGAACTGCTTTAATATAAACGCGTTCTAAGACCGCCCGTCCGGATTTCTCCACTGTGCGCGCCCCTAAATGGCTATCATCTTCCAGGGCCTCCAAGAGAACCTGGGATCCTATATCGAAAGACGTCGGGAAGCGACCATGTGCCTGCGGGATAGTCAAGACCACACCCGGAATCTCCTAACCAGCACAGAAAAATATAACAACAAACGCTCACATGGCCTATAGGACTATATCCACCATGCATCATTAGCCAGGGGGCTTCACCATACGAACGCAACTTCCCATATGATAGCGATTTAGAGAGGTGTGTAATCCATATTTTTATTATTTATGAAAATCATTTGTCTTTCTAGTTTGAAAACATTTATATTTTATTTTCAAAATAATTTACATCATATCATATATACTTTAATCACATATTATATACATATACCATATATTCATCCGTGAATATAAATGGCCATATTTGCCAACTATATATAGCGATGACCATTAATCCCAAAGATTCCCTGGAGGAATCATAATCATGCTTTCATATAAGCATGATACTAAAGCCAAAGTATTTCCTTACTTTGTTCAATACTAATTACCTCAATCATCTCTCAAAGTTTTATTTATCCTCAAAACCCTTATTTAGGAATCCCCATAAAATCCCAAATGGTAATTCAACTCCCCATACTCTTAAAGGGAGAAAACTAGAAATTCTGGCCTAAGCGAATCGATTCTCCCCTTTAGCGAATCGATTCGGATGGGCGAATCTATTCGGTTCCCAATCCGAATCGATTCGGAAAGTATTCTGCAAACAGGTCTGTAAATGGCAAATCGATTCGGTCTGTACCCGAATCGATTCGGCCCATTGCAGAAACCCAATTCCCCTTAGGTGAATCTATTCGGCCTGTACCCGAATCTATTCGGCCTGTTCGAGGGTCACAGTTTGGGCGATTTTTCAATCTCCAAAATACCCAAAATTCAATCCAATATCCATTTAAATCCTAACATGGTTTTATTACTACAAACCCAAAGTTTTTATATCTCCTCAAATTCTTTAGAGGTCCTAACAATTCTTTTGAGAACCCCTAATATCTATCTCCAATAAGTTCTAACGAATGATTTCAGTCTCGGACAGGTTTCCGTAGAAAAATCACTATAAATCCAAACAAAATCAGAAAAATATGCGGTCGGGGCCCATGCGACCGCGTCGAAAAGATCTACAATTTTTATTTTTTTACCAAGAGTCGAATCGATTCACCTGTAGGCCGAATCGATAAGGTAAGCACGCTGCCTACTCTATTCATCGTCTTCTCCGAGACGGTTTCGGCCATTAAAGCTTCTCCCAAGATTTTGTCCCCTCACCCAATGTCCTACAACCTCAACCAACTACAAATACCCATATATTAAGGGTTCTAAACATCCTAGAACCCTAAACCACCAATTAATTTTACATAAAACCTAAGTTTCTCCAATTAACCAATTTTAGGGGTTTATTCGTTTTATCTCCCGAAAACCCGTTTTATCCACGAATACCCAACCCAAAATCATTAGGGTTTGTTATACCAACTATGATATGAGATATTTATGCTCAAAAATAAATAAAGCAAGTAAACACTTGCCTCGTGGATAAAATCCGACGACCTCGAGTCGAATCCGGCGGAGTTGGCCCGAGATCTCCCGTTTCTTCTCCTCTTTCTCCTTCCTTTATCTCTTCTCTCTCTTTTCTTTTTTTCTTTCTCTTTTCTTTCCCTCTCTTCCTCCTTTTATGAGGAGAAAAGGGTTTTAAACCCTTAAAACCCAAAAACGACTCGTTTACCCAATTACGAGTTACTTTTACCTCTAAAATTACCCGAAACTCATTTTCGACAATCGGACACTCTTTTCCGACTATCTCGGACATTCCGAGACTTGTGGCGCAGTCAAAATTTCCATCCGAGGTACTTGACCGCAAATCACTATTCTAACCCAAAATAATTAAATGCGGTAGTCTTACTTAAAATCTTACCTCTTTTGTCGCTATACTCCACGGCGACATATAATTAAATTACTTCGACCTATATAGTCCCAAAATAATTTATAACACCCTTCGAAAATATTTAAATCCTCGAAAATCCCAAAAATCACTATTTCGAGAAATTCTCCAAATTCCAAATTATACTTAATTATGGAATCTAATCATCTCCAAAAGGGCAGGTTATTACATTTTTCCTCCTTACGGGCTTTCGAAGCCATGCCCTTATCAATTTTCTTTATGATTTTGGAGGGGAACATATCTAGTTCGTAGGTTTGCAAATAACCTACTTGTTCCTCGAGTATGGTAGAGTGTAAGGTGGGTAAACAATTTACCATGGTCACCTTTGAGATAAATCTATCGGGTAGGGACCTAAGGATTTTCTTCACAACTCGATCATCAGGTATTTTCTCTCCTAAATTAAATGAAGCATGTACTATATCAGAGAGTCTAGCATAAAACTCATCGAATGCTTCTTTTTTATCCGTTTTGATGGTTTCAAATTGAGTGGTGAGGTTTTGGAGTTTAGGGGATTTTATGACACTTGTTCCTTCGTGAGTGAGTTGTAATATATCCAAAGCTTCCTTAGCGGATTCACATGTCATGATACGTCAAAATTCATCCAGTGTGACCGCACTAAACAAGGCATTTAAACCTCGAGAATTGTTAGTTGTGGATTTAATCTTGTTCTCACTCCAACGCTCAACGGGTTTGGGGACACGCTCATTCTCTGTTAACCAAGTAGGTTAGGACCACCTATTAAATACGGATAACCAAATCCTCTCGTCTATTGCCGTAAGTACTGAACACATACGTGCTTTCCAATATGGGTAATTAGAACCATCGAAAATAGGAAATTTTTGAAATGGGGAAAATTCCATTTTTTAAACCAAAAATATTAATAAGGACCTTAAGGCAATCAATTAGCGCTCCGTCTCTGATACTAATTTGAGAACTATGACAGGACCCCCAATTTTAAAATCTTTCACTTTAATTTCATATATCTGCGGAATAAAGGTGGTTACTAACAACAATTTAAATTTTAAAAATTTATTTGATATTATTTTGTTTAAAAATATGAGAAATTAAATTAAACTCAAATTTTAATTTCAAAAATTAAAATTAAAATTAAACCTAAATACTTAACCATTTTTCAAGTTTCACTTAAACACAATTAATTAAATGCACGACTTAAAATTTTCCTACCCAATATTTTCATTATTACCAAATTAGGCGAAACCAAATTATCCAATTAAATATATGACTTCATTAAATTAAATTAAATTTCACCCAATGAATTTTAGCACCCAATTAAACAAATAATGATTTAAAACAAATTTTAACTTTTTACCTAAGCATGCATCTAATGGTGAATTTTTCAAAAGATAAAATAAATAAACCACTGCACAACGATGTACGAGAAAAACCCCAAATCGAGAAAAAACCTCAGACAACCCTAGCCTAACAAATTCACTAAGTATGGAATTAGAAATTACAAGACAGATAGGCTTAAACCCCAAACTTGAGTCTGTCCAAGCCTTGACGCTCCTTCTTGTAAACACCTCCGCATATAGAATAATCCCAGAGTCAAGTGGAACCTTGGATTCTACCAATTGAGACCAAGTAATTGTCAAACGCACATGATGCCTTTCACCATGTGAGACTGTCGCAGCAATGCCAAAAAAAACTTCTTCTTCTTTGAGGGATGTGGAAGTAAACCCGAACAACTCTTCAGATAGTAGAGCATAACTAAATGCCAAACAAATTCCAAGCATTATATATATACATATATATATATATATATATATATATATATATATATATATATATATAAGAACTTGGAATAAACATAAACTGATGGATGTATGTGTTTTGGTAGAAATTAATTCATGAAGACCTGAAAAACACAAAAAGATGAACATTTGATTTTGGAAATTCTATCTCAAAGTGTGTCAAAGGATCTCTCAAAAAGGTTGGTTCCCGCTCATATAAAATCTGGGAAAAAGTTAGTGGGAACAACAAAGTGGGACCAACAAAGTGGGAACATTAAGAAAACTGCCACAAACTACCAAAAAACATTTCCCGCTAGAAATCTCGTTCGAACGACCATCAAATGATAATCTATTGGACAAAAGGGATAGTTCGTTGGCAAACTCGTTCGAATGAAATTCTCGTTCGAACGACAAACTCGTTGAACGACAATTTCAAAAGAAATGTCAGACTGCAATTTTACATATCAAGCCAAAAAACTTTTTCTTGAAAGTTCTAAACACTTTATCTGAAAATAAAATACATTTTAAAATTAAATTACACACATTATAAAATTATTCTAAGTCTCCCTATGTACATAAAAATGCATTCATACCTTCGGAGATAATTGAATCAATTGTTGTTGACGTAGAAACATGATACTTGAAACTCGGCACTATGATATCTTTACTTTTAAATACAAGCCGCTACGTCTTCAACTTCACATGTCATAGGCTTGGCGGATGCTCAAGAACTATATTCTACGACTCAACTATTTTTGTCCAAAATTGAGCCAACAAGTTATTAAGACTCAATTGGAAATTTATGTCCTTACAATAATTACTAATTACCCCCTAAACTTCAATCAGCATAGTTTTTCACAATTATTTTCCTAACAGAACTTACTATCGTAATAATCCATATTTTTTAAGAATTAAAAGTGAATTAATTCTGTTAAATATCAATTACATGTATGACTTAATTCTGTTAAAGGCTTAGAGGTTCGGATCAGGGGGTTACAAACCCAATGGCGGTAAGAGGTAGGGCTTATTAGGTCCTCAACAACATCAAGTTCCCCAAGGCTACCAAGTCCAAGGGAACAATGAAGGTGGTCAGCAGGGTCAGTATCGCTAAAGAAATGAGGGACATCATCAGAGAGTTTCTATACCCGTGCTTTATTTATAAACAGACGGGTCACAAGAGGAAGGATTGCCCAGATCAGGGGAGATATCCATAGTAATGATAGTAGGGACAAATTCAATATGGGCACGTCTATAATGTTCGATATGTCTCCATTCAGCAGGCTCCATAGGCACCACCAGTAGCAGGTATGCTCCCTATACATGGTCTTGCGATTAGTGATTTATTTGATACTAGTCATCACATTCATTCATAGTGACTAGATTTTCATGACATGTCGGCCTATTAGAGATATGTCGCAGTCTCCTTTTATGTTCAGAGTCACCGATGGGTAGTGGGTTGCTTATACACTTGATTTGTAGCGGTGTGGATATCGATGAGGGAAAACTACTTTTAGCTGTCGATCTTCTTATATTCGATATGGAGGGATATGACGTTATCATGGGAATGGATTGGTTAGCTAGATATTGGAAACTCGTAGATTATTATGTAAGGGATATTATTTTCTCGATACCCAGACATGAGATGTTCATAGTGGTGATGCCTCTTCTCGAGGGAGGATCCCACACTGATCTATATTACATCGAGAAGGAGACCTCACACGAGGTGATAGTTTCGTTAGAATTAATTTCAGCCATGGGGGAGTTCGAGGATGTATTCTATGGCATACTTGGATTAACACGTAGCCATGAAATTAATTTTGTTACTGATTTAGCAACGGTTACAAGATCTATAGCTCGAGCACCCTATCGTACTCCCCTTATCTGAGATGAAGGAGTTGAGAGAGCATATCCAGTAGCTCTTGGTAAAGGGTTTTATTCAATGAAGTACTTCACCATAGGGCACACTGGTGTTATTTATCAAGAATAATGATGGGTTGCTTTAGTTGTGTATTTACCACATGGAGTTGAGTAAGGTCACAATCCAAAATATGTATCCATTACCTCGTATGGATGATCTATTAGACTACCTGAGGGTAGAAGCTCAAGTGTTTAAGATAAATTTGTAGTCCGATTATCATCAGTTATTTTTCAAAGAGGAGGATGTTTATAAGATTATTTTTCTAACTCAATATGGGTCTTACGAATTTAGGGCGATGCCATTCGAACTCACTAATGCACTAATAGTTTTTATGGATCGGATGAATCCAGTTTTTTAGGGGTTCCTTAACTAGTTTGTGATTATGTTCATTGATGATATTCTCGTGTACTCTCACTCTAAGGATGAGGATGTCGAGCACTTATGGAGGTTGTTATAGACACCTATAGAGCATCAGTTGTATGCAAAGTTTAGTAAATGTGGGTTCTGGCTTCGAAAGGTGCAAATTTTGGTCCATATTGTATCTGAAAAGGGTATGACATTCGATTTGAGTAACCTATCAACGGTGAGAGAGTGGGGACAACCCAAGACACCGATCGAGGTTTGAAACTTTTTAGGGATAGTAGGATATTATCGGAGGTTCATTATGTTTTTTTTCAAGATTTTTGGCCCATTAACAAACTTGACTCATAAAGGAGTGACGTTTACTTGGGATGACCATTTATAGTTTTCTTTGGATGATTTAAAGGACAAATAGACCTCGGTTCTTGTACTTAAACTTACGAAGGGAGGAGGGGCCTATTGTGGCTACACGGATGCATCATTGCAGGGACATGGGGGTGTGTTATAGCAGGAGGATAGGGTCGTAGACTATGCATATCATAAGCTTAATACTCATGAGAATAATTACCCACGCATGATTTGGAGTTGGCCGCAGTTGTATTTTCCTAAAGGATATTGAGGCACAATTTATTGCGGGAGTAGTTTACTTACTTCACGAATCATAAATATCTTTTGTATCTATGCATGCCAAATTATTTGAACATGAGGCAGAGGAGGTGGTTGGAGTATGTGAAGGATTACCAATTTGATATTAGTTATCATCCTTGAATTACTATTGTGGGTGCTGGCGTGTTAAGTTGGAGACCTATATTTGAGCTTGGAGGGGTTTAGAAAGCAAAGTCGAGAGCTTCAGCATGATGATGAGAATTCAATGTTTTCTATGTCTATATTATCTATCACGCCAGATATTATGATGAGTGTAGTGAAAACATAGGCAGAGGATCTATATTTCCATAATAGAGTTCGATAGTTATTAGCTGATGTGGCAGATGGTTACTCGATTAGTTCCGAGGGTAGATTACATTTTAATGGGAGACTCGTGATTCTAAATGGTGATGATTAGAGATATTTAGTTATGTTAGAGGCTCATGGTACCCGATTTGTATTACATCCAAGTGGATAAAATATGTACCAGGACAAGCGCATACATTAGTGGTGGTCCAGGATGAAACAGAACATATAAGAGTTTGTCTCAAAGTGTGTTACCGGCCACATCATAAATGTGGACTAATAGAGGCCGATAGGGATGTTTTATCCATTAAATATTCCCATGTGGAAATGGGAGAGTATCTACGTGGTCTTTATCACTAGATTACCATTATCGTTGCAAGCTGACAATTCTATATGGGTGATAGTTGATCGGTTGACCAAGGTGGCTAATTTTCTTCCAGTTTGTACTAATTTTGAGACAGAGTAGCATGAACAATTATTTATTGCTGAGACAGTATACTTACATAGGTTCCTACATAATATTTTTGTCTAGTCGGGATAAGAGCTTTATATCCCATTTCTGGCCTAGTTTCCAAGAAGAAATGGGAACATATTTATGATTGAGTACATCATATCATCCAGAGACATATGGGAAACCTAAGAGGGATAATTAGATGTTTAAGGATAGTCTATGAATATTTATACTCTATTTTAGAGGAAGATGAGAGAAGTACCTTCCATTGGTGGAATTTGCGTACAATAACTACTACCAATTCACCATAGGCATGTAACCTTTTTAGGCCTTGTATGTTCGACCTTGTCATTCGCCTAATCATTGGTTGGAGGTTGGGGACAATATGTTATTAGGTCCAGAGATGATTCAATATTGAGTTCATTCGAGGGCGAATCTGAATAGTTCAAGATAGGTAGAAGAATTACGCTGACACTGACATGAGACATATTGAGCTTAAGGTTGGCGACTAGGTATTGGTGCGAGTGTCTCATATGAAAGGATAAATGAGATTTGGCAAGAAATGGAAATTGGTACCAATATATGTGGGACCATTTTCGATCATCGAGAGGGTGGAAAAAGTGGCTTATAGATTAGGATTACCAGATCATCTTCAATGGATTAACGATATGTTTCATGTATTATAATGGAAGAGATATTGGAGGAGCGAGATAAATTTTTGTCACATATGAGAAGAGATTGACTTATAGCCCGACATCTCGTATGAGGAGAGAAAAATGGCGATACTTGATCATATTGAGTGTAACCCGTGGTCAAAGGTGGTACCCTTGGTTAAATTTCAGTCGGGGTACCATAATGTAGACGAGCCAACATGGGAGTGTGAAGGTGACATGCGTGAGCAGTATCTAGAGTTATTCACTGCAGGTACGTCTGAATTTCGAGGATGAAATTCCCTTGTAAGAAGAACGTATACAATAACCCATATTTTTAAAGAATTAAAAGTGAATTAATTTAGTTAAATTTAAATTTCATGTGTGATGTAATTTAATGGAAATTAAATATTTGGGGATGTAATTTAATGGAAATGAAATATTATGTTCTAATTAAATTATTAATCAGAAAGAAATGATTAATTTTATTGAATAAAATTAGTAAGTGAATAGTAATTACATATTTAACGTTATAACGTGTGAAAGTAACATGACTCTATGTTATCTCAACCGAATGTCGTAGTAGACTGAATAAGGTCAAGAGGGGATCTAAACTATGAGTAATTTTGATGATAATTTTGAGGTCACAGATGAGTCCAAAATGACCGAAATAATCAATATAGTAAACTCGAGTGTATATTTTGGGCCCTAGGACAGTTTTGGACCAAACGGGCTCCCCGATAGGGCATTTCAACCAATTTATAACCTAGAGTTAGGAGGATTTCAAAGTTTTGATTATTATATATAGTTGTGGTAATTTTATTCTAGGGTAAGACAAATAGAAACCAATTTGAAGTCAATATAAAGGATAGGAAGAGTTTTCCTTCAGCGTAGGAGTGGATTTGGAGACTTCAAGCTCAATTTGGCATCACAACCACTTTTGGGAGAAGGGTTAGAAGATAAGCATCTTCAAAGAGGATCAAATCAGAGAAATTATATATAAGGCAAGTATTTAACATACAAATTATATGAGTTAGAGTAGGGTATTTGAATTAAGGATTTTTATAACAAGTCATGTGATTTGATGACTATATCTCATAATTGGGAATTGGATTTCATGTAGAGGATACCCAATTTCATGCTTGAATGGAAATAAGAAATTTGGAGATTTAGATCATGAGAAAAGTTTGGGTTTTTCTTGATTTTAAATGAAGAACATCAAAATATATGGTTAATTATTAATGAAGTTTTAATAAAATGTTCAGATATAAAAATAATGGGATTTCAATTTGATTTTTGGATGAAATTGAATGAAAATCCACATAATCTAAGCTAGTAATTCTCATTACATATAGCATTGATGATTAGTTAGGTTAAATTGAATTTTTTTATGATTATATGAAAGTTTGACAAATGGAAAGTGGAGAAATTAATAACATTTTCCCCTCATACATTTCGAATTTGATTCGTCCATTGGGAGAATCGATTCAAATTTTTCCATAATTGAAAACTAATTCTTTTATGCCCGAAATTAGGGACAAATCATTAGGAGACTTTTGGGATATTTTTAAATTATAAAGGGAAATACAAAAATGGCATTAGGCTTATAGTGGAAATTGATTTACCTAAATTGAGCTTAAGTAGTGGGATTGTTGAGAAATTATTCGAAAATTATACATGAATGAAATTCGAGAAGGGTTACGTAGAGATGAGTGAACCTTTGTTAAATTCCAGTAGTGACGATGGGAATAACTACACATTAATTCATGATTTATTAGGATCCTTAGAGTAGTGAGTAATACTCAAAATTATACATGTTAGAAGTTCAAATGAAATTAGGGTACGTCGAATATACGAGTGATATATATTATGTACGAGTTAATAAAATTGGGTTGTGTGTATACCTACTGAATAAAATATAAATAGGTTGTGTGAATAGCTAAAGATACAATATGATTATGTGTGTGAAGATACTTACGTTGCCTACTATCAGGAGGTTTACGCGTTGAGGGCAATCGTACCTTGATGATTCCATTGTGGTCTGGATTAGTGACCTAGAACATGGAACTTAGGGCGTTTCACTATATGTCATGTATTAGTATGATTGGCATGTCGTTCGGGTATCTTTGGTATGGGCTTATCCCAATGGCTGAGAACGTTGGTTGCCTTCTCTGTTGTGATTATTAATTTTTTGTTCGAGGAGACATACCGAACCAACAGTCTTTTATTGAGTACAAAAGGTACTTGGACTTGATAGCAGAGTACGCCCGCACCGCGATGGGTCACTTTGAAAATTCTTTCTTTGTGTATATATTATATGTGTACTGAATATATATACCCATGTAATATATTTACTTATGTCAAATAGTAGAAATTCTAGATGAGGCATATTTTAAAGACTTTAAGTAGTGAAACTTAAATGATTAAGTCAATAATGAAAGGATAATACATAAATTTAGTGCTAAGACTGTAATATTGGGTTGTGTGGAGAAATACGATGGATTAAGACAAAAGGCGGATATTCAAATAAATTAACTCAATTGAAAAGTGTTAATAGTTAGGTTGAATAGGTTAGGCGTGCACAGTAGTTAAGAGGTGAAGGTCTTAAGTAAGTGTACGTGGATAATACATGTGTAATAAATAACTGATCTACATTGCAATTTTAATACTTGGTAAATATTTTCAAAATGTTTTACTTGGGCTCTGACCCGTGTAAACATATTTTGAAACCTTTTAGGTGTCCAACTACAGGGATGTCATACATGACGATCCATTCCAGGGATAATTATCTCCGGAACTTTGGAGGCTTACAGGACTTGATTAGACGTATCAATCTTTGATTCCTAGTGTAGAATTTCATTTTAAGTGTCTCATTTGGGCATGTTACCCTCCTTAGACTTTATTTATTTAGTTATTCAATTTACACTTATATTGGGATTTAGTTAATTACTGTTGATTTTATTTTGGAATTTGGACTTGTAGCCGATAGTTTATTGGACAAGACTTTTATCTATTTACATATTGTGATGATTTAGAACTCTATTAATGATGTGAATTTTTCAATTACTTTTGCTTATGATTATGATAGGTAATTTGTAAATAATATTAGTTTGGACAGTGATAAATAGAATGTAACAAATGGGAAACCTGTTTAATTTAATAAAGGATTGATCAAATGGTATTTAATTGAGCGGGGTGTCTCAACTATCAATTATACCCCCTCACAAAATGTTTATGTATAGATAACTAAGTGAAATACCCACCTAATCTAAATTTTATCCTAACCAAGCCCTCTCTACTAAACATATAAGTAGGTTTTACCATTTTAATAGTAAATTTCAGCATACATTTTATATTAGTACATATATGACACGTTAATGGTTGTAAATTATTCCTATTATGTGAATGTTATAGTACTGCGATACTATTTATGCTGTAAACATCTATGAGATTTACTTATGGATAAATTAGATCAATTTTAACACTCTGAATTAATAAAGGATATTATGATATCATGATAATGATTGAATGAGTTAACCCTTCACCTCAGTTGAAATTATCCTCGTAGGAACATCATTATTAACTAGGAGGTAGATTTTCAAGTTATCCCAAAGAATTTTTCTACTTGGCTAAAGGTCCCAGATGATTGGGAGCCTGGATTTATCGCTACATACGTATGAGTGTCCCTTTAATAGTGTTCCTAGCCGGTTATTTTTCCCCCAAGGTTTTGGGTTGACATTAATATTTTATTACACTTCATTTTTTATATAAGAATTAATAAGTTGTTAATTATGGGATTACCAGTTTGAATTCCTTGACTTTGTTCTTATACAAATTACTCTTCTGCGTTCGTAGCAACCAATTGACCATATACACACTCCATGATTCAATTTTCATATAATATATTATAGAACTGGTCAGATTTGTTTATCATATTTGGGCTAATTCCTTTTTCCTCTAGATGTTCAAGGCAAAAGAGGAAAAGTCCACCTCCGCTTTTGTTATAGACATTGATCACATGTTTGCTTATATAACTGTATGGAGGGAGATTATATAAGATGGGAGCAAGGAGTGGTCACTTTCATTGACAACCATTGTCTTCTAGTTTTGGGAATAATATGAAATATAAACTCACACCTATGGTGGTAGTACACTAAATGTGCGGCTATATTTAACGAATAATTTTATATTTTCTTCCTTAACTTTTGTTCATTGTTTTGTTACATTCTTCTGCATTCATACCAAAAACATGGCATGACATTCACCCGTTATGGATATGTTTTTAAAATGAAGTCTCGATATTTGCAAATTTTTGTTATGTTCTCAAATCAAACCTTTCGTGACTATGAGATTAGCTCCTATGAGTTTCATTGGTCGCATGCGAGGTGTTCATGCATCTTATATGGCCGTTTGGTGGACAATTGAGTTTTCTTCATCCCGTGGAAACTTTTTATAGATATGTATAGATATTTGAAATTTTTGGTCATATTCTCAAAACGAGAGTCCCGTGCAAGGTGTTCGCGCCTCTCATAGGGTCATTTTGGTGTTATTTTCAATTTTGTCCCTCTAGTAATGTGTTTTTAACAATAATCCTAGAAATTTTCTAATTTTTTACATGTCATCAAAACTGGGATAACATGTCTACATCGTATATTTATAAATGTTACAGATCTCACATGCGACGTATTTTTGCCTCTAATGGGGCCTCTTATGGGGAGTCATAAGAGTACGTGGTCCTTTCTTCTAAGTATGTGGTTCCTTATCCCGAGTTACATGGTTCTCTGCAAGGTGTTCAGTCCACTTATGAGGTTTTTTGGGAGTTGTTTTTAGTTATTACCCAATAGAGGCATGCCTTTAATACTAAGCTTAGATATTTACAAATTTAAGTCATGTTCACATATTGGACATTTTGAGACTAAGCGATCAATTCCTAATCGTTACACTAGTCTCGCGTGAGGAGTTCGTGCCTCTTATGGGGCCATTTTTTGGTATTTTGATCTTTTATTCTCGAGGGCATGTTTTTAAGATGATGTTTATATCTTTACAAATTTTCATCATCTTACGGTCAGTTCATACGAGTTACCTGGCTCCCGTGTGTAGTGTTCGTGCCTCTTACGGGGTCGTTTAGGGGTAATTTTTATTTTCACCCTCTAGTGGCAAGTTTTATGCGTAATCCTATATATTAGAATTTTTTTAGAATATCCTCAAATTTGGAATCCTACGACTACATGGACAGTTCCTACGAGTTATATTGTTCTCGTACCACGTGTTCGAGACTCTCGTCGGGCCATTTAGTGGCAATTTTGGGTTTTTTTCTCTCCATTGGCATATTTTTAAGCCTACGTCTCGATATTTGGAATTTTTATTCATATTCTCAAATCAGGAGACTCGTGAGTACACAGTTCGTCATGTGTGTGGTGTTTTGTGCCTCTTACGAGGCCGCTTTGGGGCCGCTTTGGGTTTTCACGAGGCATGTTTTTTATCATGCCTTGACTTTTTGAAATTTAAGTCACGTTCTCAAACCGGTCAATCCATGATGATGCGATTAGTCGTATGAAATACATTGGTCTCATGCGAGGTGTTTGAGCGTCTTATCAGGAGGTTTAGTGGCCATTTTGGATTTCTGCCACTAGTTGGGTATTTTTAAGAATATGTATAAAAATTTTTTTAGTCATATTTTGAGGTTGGGAGTACCGTGAGTGATCTGTCCGTTCCTACGAGTTACATTCCCCATGTGACGTGTTTGGGCCTCTTAGTGGGTCGTCTGGGGGTATTTTTAGTTTTCTCCTTTTAATGGTGTGTTTCTAATCGTAGGACTAGTTATTCTAAAACTTAAGTCATGTTCTAAAATTAGGGACTTCGTGACTACATGTTTTGTTCCTATGAGTTACATAGGCCACAAGCGAGGTATTTATACCCCTAACGGTGCTATTTGGGGTTTATTTGGGATTTTTTCCTCCTAGCCGCATGTTTTTAAGCCTAAGTCTTGACATTCAATTTTTTTCAAATTCTTAAACTAAGAAACATGCAAGTTAACAAATAGTTCTTACAGGTTACATAGGTCCCGTATGATGATTCGTTTACATAATGGGACCATTTTGGGGCCATTTTAGGTTTCCTCCCTCTAGGAGCTTCTCAAACGAACAAGTCTACCTATATGCGAATTTTCTCCATATTGTCAAACAACGAGTCTCGTTAGTACAAGGTCAGCTCCTACTTGTTATTTTGGACCCGTGGAAGGTGTTTGTGCCTCTGATGGGTTTGTTTAGTGGTCGTTTGGGGTTTTACTCTCTAGCAGAATGTATTTAAGACAAAGTCTAGGTATTAGGAAATTTTAGTCATATTATTAAATCTGGAGTCCCGTGAATATATGGATACCTCCTTTGAGTTACTTGGTCCTGTGAGAGGTGTTTTTGCCTCTCACGAGGATGTTTAGGGTATGCTTTGGGTTTTCTACCCATATCGACATCCTTTTAACGCCAAATCTTCATATTTGAAAGTTTTCGTCAGTTTAAAAAGTCGAGATTCTACTCTCTACAAGGTTAGTTTTTATGAGTTACATTGGTATTATTGAAGGTGTTCATGCATCTAACGGATACCTGTGCTAGTTATATTACATTTTCTCCCTCTAGTGGCATGATTTTATACCTAAGTGTAGATATTTCAAAATTTTATTCATGTTCTCAAACCAAGCATCATGTGACTATGCGCTCAACTTGTACGAGTTACAAGGTCCCATGCAATTTATTTGTTCCCCTTATGGGGTGGTATTAGATTTTTTACCTATAACGACATCTTTTAAGCATAATCATAGATAATTTTAAAGTGTTGACATAACCTCAAATAAGGCATCATATGACTATGTAAACAGTTGCTATGAATTATATTGGTCTCATACGAGATGTTCGGGCCTATTAAGGGGCCGTTTGGTAGACGTTGGGATTTTTGCATCTTACCGGTATATTTTTAAGGATAAGTCTAGATATTCAGAAATTTTATCCATATTCTGAAATCAGGAGTCCCATGAGCACCTGGTTAGTTACTATGAGTTATTGGTCCTGTGTGTGATGTTCGGAACCCAACATGACCGTTTGGGGGAGGGTTTAGGATTCACAATCTAGAAGCATGTTTTTCAACCCCAGTTTAGATATTTTAAAATTTTAGTCAAGTTGTTAAATCGAACATTTTGTGACTATGAGATTAGTTCGTACGAGTTACATGGATCTTATATCGGGTGTTTGTGAATTGTATAGGTCCCTTTATGGGTAATTTGGTATTTTCCCATCCATTATACATGTTTTTAACAATATGTATACAAATTTGGGATTCAACTGACTGCACTATCAGTTTGTATTAGTTATATTGGTTTCGTGCTAAAGTGTTCGTTCCTCGTAAAGCTCCATTTTGTTGATATTTTTCAATTTTCCCTCTACTGGTATAGTTTTAATTCTAAGCCAAGATATTGTCCAATTTTAGACGTGTTTTCAAATCGTGGATTCTGTGATTGTTTTGTTTGTTTGTATGAGTTACATATGTCACAAGCGAGGTATTCGTTCCTGTTATTGTGTTGATTGGGTGTTATTTTGGGATTTAAAGTGTACATCTAGATATTTGAAAATCTTTTTCATATTCTCAAATGGGCATAATGTGACTAAATGAACATCCTTATCAGTTCTATTGGTCCTATATGATGTTTTTATTTCTCTTACGTGGCCGTTTTGGCTTTTCTCCACTTATTAGCATTATGTCAGAATAAGGCTAGATATTTGCAAATTTTCTAGATATTCTCATAGCGGGAGTCTCGTTACTACGAGGTCAGTTCTTACGAGTTACATTGGTCTTGTGCAAGGTGTTTTTCCCCCTTATGAGGTTGTTTAGGAATTATTTGGGGTTTTGTCCGACTAGCGGCATGTCTTTATTCGAGGGCAATATTGGGTTTTTAGCCGTTGGCGGTATGTTTATAGGCCTATGTGTAAATATTCAAAAATTATAGTTATATTCTCAAATAAGGAGTTCTGTGACCATGCGGTGTGTTCCTACGTGTAACATTTGACCCGTGCAAGGTGTTCATGGACCATAAGGGACGATTTGTGGGATGTATTTCGTTTTACTCTTGAGCAACATTTATATAAGACTAAGCCTAGATATTTGAAATTTTTAGTAATATTGTCATACCCAGAATCTTGTGACTACGTGGTGAGTTCCAAGAAGTTATACTGGTCCAGTACGAGGTGTTTGTACCCTTACTAGAGCTATTTACCCATTGTTTTGGTTTTCATCCTCTAGCCAAATGTTTATAATCCTAATTCTTGAAATTTTCAAATATTAGTCATATTCTCAAATTGGGAGTCCTGTGACTAATCGGACAAATCCTATGAGTTACATTGATCATGTATAAGATGTTGATGTCTCTAGCGGACCATTTGGGTTATGTAGTTTTTTCCCTATAAGGACATGATTTTATGCATAAATATAGATCTTTGAAAATTTTAGCGAAACAATCAAACCTAGAGTCTAGTGATTATGCGGTTAGTTCATACGAGTTACATTGGTTCCATATGGGGTGTCCATGCCTCTTATGGGGCCGTTTGGATGTTGTTTTATTCATATTATCGAACTTGGAGTACCATGAATGCGGATTCAGCTCCTACAACTTACATTGGTACCATGCAATGTATTCATGCCTCTTACGGGGTCCTTTGAGGTTTATTATGGGTTTTCTCTGTATAGCATCAAGTTTTTAACCTTGAGTGTGTGTGTGTGTGTGTGTATATATATATTTAAGTCGCATTCTTAAATCGGGAGTTCCATGAGTACGCATTACAAAAGTCTAATAAGAGGTGTTTGTGCCTCTAACAGGGTCATTTAGGGGTTATTTTAGGCTTCTGCGCCATAATGAAATGTTTTTAAGACTAAGTGTATATATTTGTGAATTTAGACCTATTCTTAAATTGAATGTTCCATGGCTATGTGGTCATTTTCAATGAGTTACACTGGTCACGTGAAAGTTGTTCGTGTCTCTAATTAGGTCATTTTGAGCTTGTTATGGGTTTTCTCCCTCTAGTTGTATGTCTAGATATTTGGAATTTTTATGTATATTTTCAAATCAAGATTATTAAATGAAGCAACATGGAATACTGAAGAATAGACTAACATAATGTGGAATAAGATGGCCACATGCATTAGGAGAATATCAAAAGAAATTCTTGGAGAATGAAGAGGTAAGGGGACACAGTCTAAAGAAACTTGGTGGTGGAATGAAGAAGTTCAAAATATAGTAAAAATTAAAAGGGAGTGCTTTAAAACATGGCAAATAAATATAAAGGAAGAAACTTTAGAGAAATATAAATGGGCTAAAAAGGAAGTTAAGAAAGTGGTAAGAGATGCTAAGTTAAAAGCGTATGATGATCTTTATAGTAAATTAGGTACACAAGAAGGGGAAAAAGTATTTATATGCTTGCTAAACTTAGGGACAGGAAAACAAAAGATTTTAATAACGTTAAGTGTATAAAAAATGATGATTCGAGAGTCATAGTCAAAGATGATGAAATTATGGAAAGATGGAAAAACTACTTTGAGAGGTTATTAAATGGAGATAATGGGAGTACATTAGATATAGAGGAACTTAGGGAGACTCGAGAAAATATATTTTTCCGCAGAATTAGGACAACAGAGGTCAGGATTGCTAAAAAAAACACGAAAGCAGGGAAGGCTATAGGACCAGATGATATCCCTATTGAGGTTTGGAAGTGCTTAGGGGATGATGGAGTATTATGTGTTACAAAATTATTCTATAGAATTTTAATGACTAATAGGATGCCCGATGAATGGAGAAAAAGTGTTTTAGTAACTATTTATTAAAATAAAGGGGACATACAAAGTTGTTCAAATTATCGTGGTATTAAGTTAATGAGTCATACAATGAAACTTTGGGAGAGAGTGATTGAATATAGATTGAGATCAAAGACAATAGTATCTGAGAATCAATTTGGGTTTACGCCTGGGAGGTCAAAAATGGAAGCAATCTATTGATTGAGGAGATTAATGCAGAGGTATAGGGAGAAAAAGAAGGATCTTCATTTGATTTTTATAGATTTGGAGAAGGCGTATGATAGGATACACAGAGATATAATATGGTAGGTTCTACATAAAAAAGGAGTGACTCGCAGATATATGGATGTGATCAAGGATATGTATGATGGTGCGGTGACTACAGTAAGAACATCAACTGGAGAAAGTAGTGAATTTTCAATTACGGTAGGTCTACACCAAGGTTCAGCATTAAGTCCTTATCTCTTTGCGCTTGTTATGGATGAGTTAACTGGACAAATACAAGATGAGGTGCCATGGTTTTTTCTATTTGCAGATGATATTATTTTAGTTGATGAGACTAAGATAAGGATTAATGCTAGGTTGGAATTGTGGAGAGAAACTTTAGAAACAAGAGGATTTAAAATAAGCAAAACTAAAACAGAATATGTGGAGTGCAATTTTAGTAGTAATAGGAGGACAAATGGAGATGTGGTGAAATTGAAGGGTCAAGAGATACCTAGAAATGATCATTTTCGTTATTTAGGATCGATTATCCAAAAACATGGAGATATTAGTGATGATGTTACTCATAGGATTAGAGAAGGTTGGGTTAAGTGGAGAAGTGCTACCGGCATTTTGATTGATATGCGTATACCTTAAAGTTAAAAGGTAAATATTATAGGACGGCCATTAGACCCGCCATGTTATATGGGACAGAGTGTTGGGCAACCAAGAAACAAAATGTGCAGAAGATAAGTGTGGCGGAGATGTGAATGCTAAGATGGATTTGTGGTAAAACTCGAATGGATAAAATGAAAAATGAACAAATTCATGAAACGGTTAAAGTAGCTCCTATAGAAGATAAATTGAGAGAAAATTGACTTAGATTGTTTGAACACGTCAAGCGTAGACCAATGGATGCTCCAGTAAGGAAGAGAGATTTAGTTAGTATTGATGGTAACATAAGGGGTCGAGGTAGGCCTAAATTCGCTTGGTGGGATATTATAAAAAAGGACATGATGTCGTGTGGTTTAACCGAAGATATTGCACTGAACAGAATGGAACGGAAAAATAGGATTCATGTAGCCGACCCCAAATAATTGGGAAAATGCTTTGTTGAGTTGAGTTGATTATCAAATCGACAGTCCCATGAGTATGCGGTCAAATCCTCCGAGTTAGTTGGACCCGTGCAAGATGTCTGTGCCCCTAATAGCGCCATTTGGCTGTTTAGTTGGATTGTCACACCCTAACGGCATGTTTTTAGGCCTAAGTCTTGATATTTACATATTTTAGTCATATTCTTAAATTAGGAGACTATGACTGTGCGGTCATTTCCAAACAGTTACTATGTTTTCGTGCGAGGTGTTCGTGCTCATTAAGTGATCGTTTGAGTTATATTAGTATTTTTCCTTACAGAGTCATAGTTTAATACCTACGTCTATATATATAAATTTTATGTACATATTGTAATGGCGGGAGTACCATGACTCTGCACTCAATTTTTAAAAGTTACATTAGGCTTGTGAGAGGGGTTTCAGCCTCTTTTAGGGCCCTTTGGTGGCGATTTTGGAACTTTGCCATATAGCATCAATTTTTTTAGGCTATGTATAGATATTTCCAAATTTTATTCAAGTTCTCAAAGTGAGAGTACCGTGACTCTACGATGAGTTGATACGAGTTACATTTGTTTTCCTCGAGGTGTGTGTGCCCCTCACATGGTTGTTTGGGGATTATCTTTAATTTTTGACCTCTAGCGACATGTTTTTAAGACTAATACTCTAAAACTTGGAGTTTTGTGACTACATGGATACTTACTATCATGTGAGGTGTTTCCACCCCTCACGGGACCATTTAGTGTTTGTTTAGTGGTTTCTCCTTCTAGGGTCATGTCCTTAAGCCTAATTCGATATATTTTGAAATTTTAGTCCGATTATAAAAGTAGGAGTCCCGTGACTACACAGTTAGACCATAAAATAAAATTTGGTCCTATATGAGGTGTTCGCGCCCATCATGGGGCCGTTTGCGATATGTTTTGGTTTTTTACACTCCAGCCCCATGTTCTTTTGCATACTTTGAGATTTTATTCGAATTTTGTTCACATTTTAAAATAAGAGAGTCATATGACTACATGATCAGTTCCTATTAGTTATATTTGTCCGATGATAGGTGTTCTTGCCTTGCACGGGGTCGGTAGTGTCTTTTTAGGTTTTCACACTCTACTATAAAATTTTTAGGACCAACTCTTAATATTTTACAATTTAAATCATATTCTCGTACCGCGTGTCCGGTGACTATGCGGTTAGTTCCTATGAGTTACATTGGTCCAGTGCGACGTGTTCATGCCCATCATGGTGGCATTTGAGATTTACCATATGTTTTTGCCGTTGGGGAGAATTTTTGTAAGATAAAGGCTAGATATTTTAAATTTTTATTCGTACTCTCAACTCATGGAATCCCGTGACTACGCGCTTAGTTCCTAAAAGTTTCATTGGTCCAGTACGAGGTGTCCTTCCTATTTTTGGGGTTGTTTGGAAAATGTTTTGGGTTTTTCCCTATAGTAGAATATTTTTAATCCTAATTTTAGAAATTAGAAAATTTTATTCATATTCTCAAAGTAGTAGTCTCGTGACTATGTGATCAGTTTTGACGAGTTACTGTGGTACCAGGTACGGTACTTGTGTTTCTTACGGAGCCTGTTGTTTTTTACCTCTAGCATTATGTTATTAAGACTAATAGTAGATATTTGAAAATTATAGCTATATTTTTAAATGACTATTCCTGTGACTACGCAAATGGGTTGTATGTGTTACATTGGTCCCGTGCGAGGTGTTCGGGCCTCTTACGGAACCATTTGGGGGACGCCTCGTGTTTTTGCCCCCGAGCAACATTTTTTTAAGACTAAGCCTAGGTATATGACATTTTTAGTCATGTTATCATACCTGAAATCCAATAAATACTTGGTGAGTTCCAACGAGTTATATTAGTCCGTTACGAGGAGTTTGTTCCCCTAATGGCGTTTGTTGTCGGTTATTTTGGGTTTTCTCCCTCAAGCATAACATTTATAATCCAGAGTCTAGAAACATGAAAATATTTGTCATATCATCAAATCAAGAGTCCCGTGATGACGAAAATAGTTCCAACAAGTTACATTGGTCTTGTATAATGTATTCGTGCTTCTAACGGGCCGTTTGGGTTATGTTTCATGTTTTTCTCCTCTGGTAGAATTATTTTAAGCATAAGTATAAATATTTGCAAATTTTGGTCATATTGTCCAGCTGGGAGTCCAGTGACTAAGCGGTTAGTTCCTATTTGTTGCATTAGTCCTGTCCGAGGTGTATGTGCCTTTTATGAGGCCGTTTGGGTTTTTTTTGCGTTTTACCGTATGGTCACATGTTTTTATGCCTAAATACAGATATTTCTAAATTTTAGTTCTAATCCCAATATGAGTACCATGACTATGAGATGAGTTCCTATGACCTACATTGGACCCGTACGAGGTGTTCATGTATTTAACGAGAACATCTTTAGGTTTACTTGGATTCTCACCTTCTAACGGAATGTTATTAGGCTTAAGTATTTATATTTACAAATTTTATTCATATTCTCAAATTAGGATCCCAGTGACTTTGTACTCAGTTCCTACGAGTTACACCATTTATGTGTGAGGTGGTTGTGCCAATTATGTGATTGTTTCGGTTATGATTTTTCTCTTTTCTTTATAGCGGCAAGGTTTTATGACTAAGTCTAGATATTTTTTTTTTCATATTCTAACACCGGGAGTACCGTGGCTATGCGTTCATTTCCTAAGAATTACACTAGGCCCGTGTGACGGGTTCGTGCCTCTTACGGAGAAGTTTGAGTCCTACTTTGGATTTTCACATTATAACATCATATTTTTAAGCCTATGTATAGATACTTCCAAATTTTTTTCGTGTTCTTAAACTGAGAGTGTCGTGACTTGCGCTTAGTTCCTTCGAGTTACGTTCGTCTCATGCTAGGTGTTTGTGCCCCTAATGAGGTCGTTTATGGGTTATCTTTCATTTTTTTCCTCTAGCGGATTATTTTTAAGACTAAGTCATATTGTCAAACTAAGAGTTTCATGAGTACGCGATCACTTCCTATGATTTACATTGGCCTCATGCGAGGCATTCTCATGCCTTACGGGGTCATTTAGTGTCTGATTAGGGGCTTCTCCTTAAAGTTTCATGTTTTTCAGCCTAAATGTATGTATTTGCAAATTTTAGTCTTATTCTTAAACTAGGAGTCCCATGACTATAAAATCAGTAGCTAGAACTAATTTTTGTTCCGTATGAGGTGTTGATGCCTATTAAGTGGCCATTTGGTTAATTTTTTGGGTTTTTCCTCTCAAGCATTATGTGTTTAGGCATATGTTGAGATTTGTTTCAATTTTTATCGCATTCTAAAATCAGAGAATCGTGTGTTGACATGGTCAGTTCTTATGAGTTATATTGCTTCAGTGTGATGCATTCTTGACCCGTACGGGGTCATGTGGGTGATGTCTTGTGTGTTTGCCCTCGAGCATCATTTTTAAGACTAGGCCTAGATACTTAAATTGTTTAGTCATATTACCAAACCTGGAATCCCGTGACTACGCGGTTAATTCTAATGAGTTATATTGGTCGAGCATGAAGTGCCCGTGCCCCTTATGGGATTATTTTCTGATTGTTTTATGTGTTACCCTCTAGCACAATGTTTTTAATCCTGACTATAAAAATTTGCAAATATTCTCAAATTCCTATAAGTTACATTGGTCCCGTGAAAGATGTTTGTGCCTCAAAAGGGCCATTTGGGTTATGTTTTCTACTTTTTCTATTTATCAGAATTTTTTTATTAGAATAAGTACAATTATTAGAAATTTTAATCCATAATGTTAAACTTGGAGTCTCGTGAATTTGCGGTAAGTTTCTACCAGTTACTTGTGTCACGTGCAAGCTGTTTGTACCTCTTAAGGGGCCATTCGAGAGGAGTTTTGGGTTTCACCATATAGCTACTTGTTTTTAAGCCTAAATTTAGATATTTAAAAAATTTTAGTCATATTGTCAAACTAGGAGTCTCGTGACTATGCGATCAGTTCTTTAGCATTACATTGGTCTCCTATAAGTAGTGTGTCCCCCAATGGGACAATTGGGAGGTTGTTCGAGTGTTTTCACTCTAGATTATGTTTTTAATTGTAAGTCTAAATAATTACAAATTTTAGTCATGTTATCAAACTAGGAGTCACCGGATTATGCAGTGAGTTCCTATAATTCATATTTGTCCCATGCGAGGTGTTCAGGTTGTTTGGTGGTCATTTTCGATGTGGACCATATGGAATCATGTTTTTAATCCTAATCCTATATATTTGTAAATTTTAGTTATATTCTTAAATCCTATGACTATGCGATCAGTTTTAATTGGTTACACTGGTCCTATCCAAGATGTATGTGCCCCTCAAGGGACAGTTTGTGGAATGTATTGGGTTCCCCCTCTAGCGGCATGTTTTAAGTACAATTATCGATATCCATATGTTTTAGTCATATTATAAAATCGGGAATCCCATTCCTACACGACCAATTCCTATGAGTTACATTGGTCCCATGCGAGGTGTCCGTTCTCCCTATAGGGTTGGTTAGGGGTTGTGTTTTCTTCCTTTAGAAGCATGTTTATAATCTTAAGTCTATATATTTTAAAGTTTTAGTCATATTCTCTACCCAAGAGTCCCATGAATATGTGGTAAGTTCCAATGATTTACATCGTTCCTGTGCGAGGTGTTCGTGACCATTATGGGATCATCTTGATTTTAGGTTTTGTTTTTGCCCTCTTGTGGCATGTTTTAAAGCCCAAGTCTCGATATTTTAATATTTTTGTAAAATTCTTAAACCAAGTGTATCTTGACTATAAGGTCAGTTCCTACGTGGTAGATTGGTCCCATGGGAGGTCTTTATGCCTCCAACAGGGCCGTTTGGCGGCTATTTGTGGGTTTCACCATAAGCATTGACATTTGTATTTTTTAGGCATGTTCTCAAACATTCACTCACATGACTATGTGGTTAGGTAATATGAGTTCCACTAATCCCGTACAAGGTGTTCATGACCTTTATAGGCCATTTGGGTTTAGTCTTGTGTTTTCTCCCTCTAGTGGTTTATTTTTAAGCCTAAGTCTAGATATTTGAAAATTTTAGTCATATTATCAAATCCGGAGTGCTGCGACTACACAGTTAGTTACTAGGAGTTACATTGGTCATGTGCGAGGTATTCTTGGCCCTCACAGGGACGTTTTGTGATTGTCTTGGATTTTTTCCTCAAATGGTATGTCTTTAAGCCTAAGGGTATGTATTTGCAAATTGGTTGCATGATCTTCGAAGCAGGAGTCCCATGAGTATGAACTCAGTTACTATAAGTTACATTTGTCACGTACAAGGTATTCGTGCTTGTCGCATGCTCGTTTGGGAGCCATTTTTAGTTTTTGACCTCGAGAGACATGTTTTTAAGATTATGTGTACTTATTTTCAAATTTTATTCACATCCACAAATAGGAGGTCCCTAACTACGCACTCTATTCCTATGAGTTATGTGTCTCTAATCCGTGGTGTTCATGCCTCTTATGGAGCTTTTTTGGGGCTCGTTTAAGATTTCACCATCTGGCAACATAGTTTTAAGCCTAAGCCTAGATATTTATGAAATTTTGTCATATTCTCAAACAGGAATTCCTATGATTATGCTGTCAGTATTTATGACTTACATTGCTCCCGTGTATAAGATGTTTGATCCCGTCATGGGATGTTTTTGGGTTTCCTTCAATTTTTTTGCCACCAAGCAGAATGTTTTTAAACCCAAGTGTCAATATTATAGTCAGATGCTCAAACCATGAATCCCCAAACTATTCGATCATTTCCTATAAGCAACATTTTTACGGGGCTGATTGGTGATTGTGTTTAGTGTTCACCCTCTAACGACATATTTTCAATCCTAAGACCAGATATTGTTAAATTCTAGTCATATTCTAAAATCGGGAGTCCTATAACTACATGGTTAGTTGTAATGAGTTACATTAGTCCCATGTGAGGTGATTAGGCCCCTAACTGTTTATATTCATAAATTTTAGACATATTCTTAAACTGGTAGTCCATTGACTATGCGGTTAGTTCTTATGAATTACATCCGTCTTGTGCTAGGTGTTCATGCTTCTTATAGGGTCGTTTGGGGACTGTTTTCTGTTTTGACCATATAGTGGCATGTTTTTAAGCCCAAGTCAAAATATTTGGAAATTTTAGTCATGTTCTCAAACCGAGAGTCTCATGACTACCCATTTAGTTCCTATAATTTATATTGGTCCCACGTGTGGTGTTAGTGCCTCATCCGATGAAATTTATGTGTTTTTTTGGGTTTTTATACAATAATGATATGTCTGAAACTGGGAGTCCCGTCACTAGGTGGTCAGTTATTATGAGTTACATTAGTCTTGTGCGAGGTATTCATTACCATAATAGGACCATTTGGGGTTTGCCTTTAGTTTTCACCCTCGAGAGGAAATGCTTAAAACTTTATTCTTGATATTTAGAAATTTTAGTCACATTCTCAAACAAGAAATATTATGACTATGCGATCAATTCCTATAAGTTTCACTTCTCCCATACGAGGTGTTTATTCACCTTACGGGGTCATTTGGGGTTTTATTTACGCTTCTCCCTCTAGCAACATGTTTTTAATCCCATGTCTAGATATTTGTAAATTTTAGACATATTCTCCATTCGGGTGTCCTGTGAGTATCCAATCAAGGAGTTACATTGTTCCTTTGTAAGGTTTTCGTGCCCATTATGGAACCGTTCCAGTTACGTTTTTCAGTTTTTTTCCCACTTGAGACATGTTCTTAAGCTAAGTCCAGATATTAAAAAATAATAGTCATATTTTAAACTCGAGAATGTCATGACTATTTGGTCAATTCCTACGAGTTCTATTAGTCCCGTTTGAGGTGCCCTTGGCTATTATGGATCCGTTTAGGGGCTATTTATAGTTTTCGTGTATAGAGACACGTTTTTAGGATTACGTATAGATTTTTGAAAATTTTAGCAACGTTCAAAAATCGAGAGATCGTGATTGCACAATCAGTTCCTATGAGTTACATTATCTTCATGTGAGGTGTTCGTGCCCCATTAGGGGTCGTTTTGGGGCGGAGTTGGTTTTTCTCTTTTTAGGTCCACATTTTTAGGTTGTTATCCGGGAGATTAGTGACTATATGATCAGTTCCTATGAGTAATATTAGTTGAGTGCGAGGTGTTCATGACTCTCACGGGGCTATTTGGTTAGCTTTCGTAGGTTATTTGAAATTATTAAGCATATTCCCTAATCGATAATACTTTAACTGTGCTATTAGTTCTCACTGGTTACAACGCTCCCATTCGAGGTTTTAGTTCCCTTTATGGGGCAGTTTGGTATAATTCCCTCTAGTGATATCTTTTTAAGCCTAAGTGCATATATTTGCAGTTTTTTCTTTCATATTCTCAAATTGGATGGGCCGTGACTACATGGTTAGTTTCAACGACAGGGTCGTTAGGTGGTTGTTTTTTTATTTTTGCCTTATAGTGGCATGTTTTTAATCCTAAGTCTAGGCATTTGAAAATTTTAGTTATGTCCTCAAATGAGAGTCTCATGACTATACAATCATTTCCAACAAGTGACATTGGTCTCGTGCAAGGTTTTTAAGTCCCTAACGGGGTCATTTGGGAGTTTACTTCGATTTTCACCTTCTAAATGTGTGTTTATATGCTTAAGCCTATATAGTTAAAATTTGCAATTATATTCTCAAACTAGAAGTACCGTGACTATGCGGTTAATTCGAGTGAGTCCGTGCTACCAACGGGGCTATTTGTGTCATTTTCAGTGTTTTACCCCCTGGGGATGTATTTTTAAGCCTAAGTCAATCTACTTAATTTTTTTAATGTTCTTAACTGGGAGTTTGTGACTGTGAGATTAGTTGCTAAATTTTATACTGATCGCGTGGTGTTTGTGCCTCATACGAGGACTTTTATGGCTAGTTTTGGGTTTTCACACTATAACGACATGTCTAAAACTGAGAGTTCCATTACTATGCGGTCAGTTCGTATGAGTTACATTGTTCTAATATGAGGTATTCATTCTCCTCACATGACCGTTTGGGGGTGGTCTTTAGTTTTCACCCTCGATAGGCATATTTTTAATCTTAATTATAGATATTTACAAATTTTAATCATATTTTCGAACCATAAATCTTGTGACTATGCGGTCAATTCCTACAAGTTACACGTGTCCTATACGAGGTGTTCGTTCACATTACGGGGTCATTTAGGGGCTATTTTACGTTTCTCCTTCTAGCAACATGTTTTTATTCCTAAGTCTATATATTTGTTAATTTTAGCCATATTCTCCCTTCGGGAGTCCCGTGACTATACGATCTAGAGTTACATTATTCCCTTGCAAGGTGTTCGTTCCCATTTTGAAACCGTTTCAGTTATGTTTTTCATTTTTTCCCACCAGCGACTTGCTTTTTTAGCTAAGTCTAGATATTAAAAAATTATAGTCATATTCTAAAATAAGGAATTTCATGGCTACGCGGTCAATTTCGACGAGTTACATTAGTCCCGTTTATGGTTTCCATGGATACTATGAAGCCGTTTAGGGGAAATTTATAGTTTTCGTGTATAGTGACATGTTTTTAGGATTAAGTATAGATTTTTGAAAAGTTTAGCGATGTTATAAAATCGGGAGTCCGTGAGTGCGTGGTCAGTTCTTATGAGTTACATTTTCCCCATGTGAAGTGTTTGTGTCCCTTACGGGGCCAATTTTGGGGCATCTTAGTTTTTCTCTTCTTAGGTCCGTGTTTTCAAGGCCTAGGTGTAAACATTTTCAAGTTGTTGTCTGGGACTGCAGTGACAATATGATCAGTTCCTACGAGTAATATTAGTTGAGTGCGAGGTGTTTGTGCCTCTCACGGGGCTATTTGGGTGGTTTTCATGGGTTATTTGAAATTATTAATCATATTCTCTGACCGGCAATGCTGTGCATACGCAAGTAGTACTTTAAAGTTACAGTCCTCCCATGCGATTTTTTTGTGTCCTTCACTAGGTTGTTTAGTAGTATGCCCCCTAGCGACATCCTTTTAAGCCTAAGTGAATATATTTGCAATTTTTTTGGTGGTTGTTTTTTATTATTTCCTTATAGTGGCATGCCTTTAATCCTAAGTCTAGCCATTTGAAAATTTTAGTCATGTTCTAAAACCAAGAGTCTCATGACTATACAGTCCGTTCGAACAAGTTATATTAGTCTCATGCAAGGTATTCATGTCCCTAACGGTGCCATTTGGGAGTTGACTTCAATTTTCACCCTCTAATGACATGTTTATATTCTTAAGCCTGTATAGTTAAAATTTCAATCACATTCTCAAACCAGAAGTTCTGTGACTATGCGACTAAATCCTATGAGTCCATGCTACTAACGAGGCCATTTATGGCTTCTTCAATGTTTTTCCCTTTGGGGATAATTTTTTTGTGATGTTCTTAAACCGGGAGTACCGTGACAATGAGTTCGATTAAAAAAAATTGTATTGGACCCGTGCATGGTGTTCGTGGATCTAATGTTGTCGTTTGAGGGTTGTTTTGGCCTTTCACCCTATAATATAATCTTTTAAAGCATTAGTCTAAATATTTATAAATTCTATTTATATTCTCAGAATGAGAGTCGTATGACTTTGTGATAAGTTCCTATATGTTACACTGGTCTTATGCAAGGTATACATTCCCCACACCAGACCGTATAGGGGATTCGGTTTTCACCCTCTTGTGACATGTGTTTTGAGCCTAATTCTAGATATTTCCAAATTTTAATCACATTTTCGAATCGGGAATCGTGTGACTACATTGTAAATTCCTGCGAGTTAGGGACCCTCATTGGATTCTCGTTGGAACCACATTCGAATGATAAGCTATCTCGCTCGAATGAGGTCTAGTCTCATTTAAACGAGCTTGTTACAAAATTAGAAATTTTGTAAATCTTTGTGCTATCACGATCTGGTCCCTTAGATGGGTTGATTTGTCAAGCTCCCAATTGAGAAACTCAAATGAGGGTCAAGGTTTTGGTGGGCTAAAGGTTGAAGGGTCTAGGGGACTTTGGGTATAAATATAGGTGAGGCGGTGGAGACAACCCATTTTTCTCCATTTCCCTTCACATTTTTACACTCTCTCTCTACACTTCTAAGCCGTCTCCTCCATTACCATCTGTAATACCCCGTATTTTTATGCTATATTAATTTGGGGATTTATTAAAGTTAATGTGAATGATTATTTAATAAAAATTCATAAATAAATTATGTTATAATTATTAACGTGATGAGAGTTAGTAATTATGGGAAATTTGTTGAATATTACTAATGAGCAAAGTAATATATTGTATTGGTTATATTGAATGTCATGAGTGAATTAAATGACGATTTCGAAAATTTAAGTCGGAACGTGCTCGTGTCACGTCAGGACTAATTTGGTTAAATAAAAAGTGAATATTTTATAAGTTGTCCATATGGTCATTTTGAGTGCGCCAACGCGTCCGGTAGGGTCGAGATAGTCAGAAAAGTGTACCCGGGGGTGTAGTTTGGGTCTCGTGACATTTTTAGGCCTAATTAGTACCCCGAGAGGGTATTTTTGTCATTTTACATAATTGGGTAATGAAACCCCCGAAATTCAGCAACCTATATCAACCATTTAGGTTAGCTTTTAGGGTTAGAATATCCAGAAATCAAGTGATGGCCATTGGAGAAGAGAGGAGAGAGCTCCAAGGCAATTCAAGGCCAAGAAGCCACCGGTTTGCACCGCCGCCACCACCACCGCGTAGATCGCGAGACGAGGAATGCAGCCATACCAAAATCAGCCATGAATCAAAATACCAAAAACCCCAGGCAAGTGTTTAACTTGCGTATTTTCGTTAATGCAATCTTCATATTGGTTTAGGATTGATTAGAGATGATAAACATGGAAGAACACCCAATTTGTGTTAGGAAAATGCATGTAGAAATGATTTCTATGAAATTCTGGAACCCTTGCCATGCATAGGAAATAAACCACGAAATTTTGATGATCATAAGAAAGAAATTCTGGAGAAAAATTTGTTAGAAAACTATTTAAGAAAATTCTAGGGTTCTTGATAATTGGATATAATTTTAGGTCGAAAACCCATGTTTAAATGATGAATATGTACATGCCTTACGTTAGAATCATCTGGTATATTGCTATAAGGTTAGTAGTAGAATTTTGGGACGATTGAAACTTGAAAATATGGATTTGGTGTAATTTTGGTGATGAAACCCATAACTGCATTCTGCAGAATTTTTCCCAGACCTGCTTGATCGATCGATCGAGCCCAGAGCTTCGATCGATCGAAGGTTCGATCGATCGAGCCCCAAGCTTCGATCGATCGACCCCTCCTGGAAGACTCCTATTTCCCTTTTTAAATGAGTTAAATTCAAATTGTCGTGATAAAATTCTTGGACATTCTTGATAAAATGATTTGGGAGACATTGAGGACCAGTAGGGCTTATGAATAAATGTTGGGACCTTTAACCTTCAACGAGAATGGTATGTATGGGATATTTACTTTAGGGTTTGTAAATTTATAAATTTAAAGGGTGAGGTGCGTAAGAGAGTTACGTTGGAACCAAATAAAGACACTTACTGAATTTCAGATTTGCGAGGAGATAGTCCACGAGTGTCATGTAATAAGTGAGAAAACCCTTCGAGTTCAGGTTAGGGATGAAACCTTATACGAAATACTAATAATGTGTAAATTGAGAATAAATATCGTAATTATGGTTGATGAGAGAAACCTATATTGATATAATGATAAGTAGTATATTTATGAGGTTGTGTATGCATATATCATATACGTGGGAAAAACGTACCCGCGCTACTTGCTATCCCTGAGGTTACCGCGCTGGGACAGTCTTATCTCGATGTGACCTTTATCGGGGATATTGACTTGTACCCTAGAAGATAGATATCCTTGGTACAGGCTATCAGACCGATAGTTCAGACGGTCCTAAGAGACGTGAGGGTATGTACTGACCTCTTAGAGACTTGGAATCTATGCTTCGCCTCAATCTTGTTTTGTGTGTATATGTTATTACAGTTCGAGAGTGATTCCGAACTTGTATACCCCTTAATATGAGCGATACGGGATTGGATAGCAGAGTATGCCCGCACCATAGTTTGTAGGTTGGTGCTGTTAGAATATATATATATATTATACGAGTGCTTAATATATATATCTGAATTGGGGAATTTAAACTGTTGATGTAACGTAGTAAGTGAGAAATAATTATGGACTATAAATTATGAATACTTGTTTTGAGAAAGTTTATCATGTCACTGGAAAACTTTATTGATTTTATAGAGTTAAAATGGAGAACTTTGGTTACTGATTGGAACATCCTTTTTTTTAAATGGAATCGTGAATTGTAAATCTTACGAGTAGTCTAAGATGAGATAAATCATTTAGAAAGACTAGTGTGTTATATGATAAAACAAACTGTTGGGAAGGTTAGTGCGATAGGTGTGCACATTAGAAGAAAGGTGAGTATTTCTCAAGAGAGTGACGCACTAATATGTTGTTGCATTGGCCTGTATCATTTTAAATACTTTCTAAACGTACTTTAAAATCAAACACACTTTCGAGCTCTGACCCGTTTCTTTTTCTCTCTCTCTCGCTTGTATATATATGTATATATTTCAGGTGCCCATCCACAGGGGCGTCTTGATTAGGATCCCTTGAGAGGAACGTGCTGCAGCTTAGGTGGGAGTTGTAGGTCACTTGCGTAGACGTCTTCTTTTATTGACTCCACTTCTAGTATTCTCATTTATTGGGCATGTGTCGCCCTTTCCATTATTTATTGTTATTGGGACATTTATATTGCAGTTGTTTCCAGTATTGTTCTATGGGATTTATTCAGTGGATTTGTGACTTTAGTTTTCATATGTTGACATTCGATTATCGAATGTATTATATTATTTGGTTTACTGTGGTGTGATTCTTAATTGTATAAATGTTGTTTTTATATAAATAAATCCTTTTCTTTAATTAAAATTTGGAAAGTATGTATGAAAATGGTTTTGACACTTAGCTTAATTATTTAGGGTGTTAATTGGAATTTTTTTTTTATCGACAGTGATGCTGAGAATGAACAAACTGTTTACCTTGATTTAATTTAATAAAGGAGTGATCGCCCGGTATTTAATTAGGCGGGGTGTCACACCATCCCTATTTCATCCATCACAAACCTCCATACCTACACTCCAAGCATTATTCTAGCCATTTTCAAGATTGGAATATCCATTTCAAGCCTTGTCCAAGAAGTTGGTGCATTTATTGTAGCTTCCAGCCTCCTCATGTAACTACACACTATTCCAACATATAATCTCCACATCCTTGATTCCCCAAACAAAGAATGATATAATGTGTGAAGTGACTAGTAAACCCCTCGGATATTTCTCCCTCAAGTTGTTATGGTCACAACATTCCCATACTTAATCATGTAAGCCTCAATTCCCTCTAACTAGAAAGGATAACTCCTTAGTGTTTGAGTCTCAATATTACTACACGTCATCTACTAACCCTAAATACCCCTAGCCAGTAATGATAATAAGTCGTTAAGTGACTAGGAAACCCCAAAGATCTTTCTATCTATGAGTCAGTGGGTCCTGTTATTCTAACACTTAGACACCTCACCCGTAATTCCTATTAACCATGATGGTTAACAAGTCATCAGGTGCCAAAGAAATCACCTCAGAGTTTTATCCTTAAAAGTGTTTGAATCATTTTATTCCTAAACAAAATTCACTAACACTGAGTTCCATATAACTATGAAGGAAACCCCGAAGATATTTCTCCATCTTGGTGTTTTGTTTATGTTATTCCTATATATAATATCTTAACCCTCGGTCCCCTTAACTAGAAAGAATAAATTATTGGGAAGTGAGAAGGATCCCCTGAGAGATTTCTGCTTCCAGGACTTTGGGACACATTATTTTCAAACATAAATGGAAAAATAATGGTTTTCGCTAACCTTGAAGGATAATGATTCATCCTACTCCCATAGTTAAACACGTGACCCATGGTTCCCGCTAACCCGGATGGATAACATATTGTCACATGACCAAAAAACATCCTAAACCTTTGCAACTCAAGATGTTTAGGTCGTGTTATTCCCACACTTAATTACTTAACCCTCAATTTTTTCTAACAAGGAAGGATAACAATTTGTGAAGTGATGAGATTTCTCTCTCTAAGATCTTGTGTCACCTTATTCCATAACTTAATCGCCTAACAATCTTTTTCATCTAAATAATAAGCATAAACACTAAGGAGATCATCAGGACATCATCCCAAGCTTTCTCCCTCCACTTTTTTAAGTGTCATTTTACCCACATTTAATTGCTTAACCGTTGGCTACTAATAACCATAAAGTATATCTAGTCCCAAAAGTGAGAAAGAAACCACCTTGAGTTTTCTCCCTCTATGTGTTTGCGTCAGTCTATTTACATAATTAATTAACTAACTGTATGTACCCCACACTATGGAGGATAATCAATCGGGAGGTGAGAAGAAACCTCGCAGATCTTTTTCCAACCTTGTGTTTGGGTCACAATATTCTTACATGTAATATCCTAACCTGCAGTTCCTCTAATGAACAAAGATAACCTGTCATAAAGAGACTAGAAAACTACCTGAAGCATTATTCATCATGTTTTTTAGGTCATGATATTGCCCCATTTTATCGTCTAATCCTTGGTTTCCCCAATGAATAAGGAAAACAAGTAGGGACGTAACCAAGAATCACCTTCAGTTTACACTAACCAAGAAAGATAATCAGTCATGAGGTGACCAGGAAGGCCTCTCTAACCTCTCTCGCTTTAGGTGGTTAGTTCACCCTATTCCCAGACATTTTCTCCACACGAAGAATGATATCAAATTATTTGGTGACCAGGAACCCCCAGGAACTTTTTCACTCTTGGTCTTAAAATAATGCTATTCACGCACATAATCACCTAATTCTATGTTTTCATTAACGAGGAGTGAAAAGAACTTCGTAGCTGATCAGGAAAACCCCCAGATCATTGTAGTTCCAAGTCCTTGCATTACTCTATTCTGAAATATAATAGCTTGACCATTTCTGTCCCATAACGAAAAAGATAACCAGTCAAGAAACGACAAAGAACCCTACGTAGATTTCTCCCTACTACTGGTTGGGTAACACAATTACAACACTTAATTTACTAACACTTAGTACTCGTAAACCAAGAAGGATAACCAGTCGTGATGTGACCAGGTTCCCCCACTTAGAGTGTTCTCACTCATGGTGTTTTGTTCATGATATTCCCACACTTAATCACTCAACCCTAAGTTCCCTCTAAGCATTAAGGTAATAAGTCATGTGGTGATAAGGAATGCACTGCACCCAATGATTTCTCCCCAGTCATTTAGGTTATGGTATTACCACACTTAACTGTCTAACCTCGGGTTCCCTTTAAATTGGAAGGATAATCGTGCATGAGTTGACAAGAAAAAACCCTTGGATCTTCTTCGTACATGTGTTCAGGTCATGTTATACCCACAATTAATCTCTTAACTTTTGGTTCCCACTAACCAAGAAGGGTAATCACTTGTGAGGTGACAAGGAAAACCCATATATGTTTATCCTTCCTAGTGTTTGGGTCACTATACTCACACAAATAATCACCTTAGTTCTCGCTAACAAAAAAGGATTGCCAGTCGTGAGGTGATGAGGAAATGCGTTGGGACCTTTTTCCACCTACGTGGTTAGGTCACACTGTTCTCACAAATAATTTCTAAAATAGTCATGAGGTTACCATAAGACCCTATGGACATTTCCCACTCTAGGTATTAGGGTATTATTATTCCCACACATAATCATCTCACCCTCGATTACCAATAACCAAGAAGGATATCACTTGTTTAGTGACCGAAAAACCCCAAGAGCTATTTTCCTATAAGTTTTTGAGTCATGATATTCCCACACATAATCACCAAACTCTCATTTCCCATTCTAATGAAAGGATAAACAGTCATGAGGCGACTAGGAAAGCCTATTAGACCTTTCTTCCTCTACGTAGTTACGTCACAATATTTCAACATATAATCTCCTTACCCTTGGTTATCCCTAAATAGGAAGGATAACTAGTCATGAGGTGAGTTGGAACGCCGTGGATCTTTCTCCCTCTGTGTATTTAGATAAGACAATTAACACACTCAATCTCCTAACCATCAGTTTTAATAACCATGAAGGATAATAATTTATTAGGTGATAAGGAAACCCCCTGTGCTTTCTCTCTCTATAGCTTCGGTCACGCTATTCCCACATACAACTGCCTAACCCTTGGTTTACCCTAACTAGGAATGATAACGAGTTCAGAGATCACCAGGAACCTATATATTTTAATCACTACTGGAATTTGGGTCAAAGTATTCTCGCACTTAATTTCCTAACCGTAATTTCCCACACACCTTTCTGGTAACAAGCATATCTTCATGCTACTCCTATATCTAATAACCTAACCATCGGTTACCTTTAACCAATGATAATAACAAGTTATGTGTTGATAAGGAAATAAATATAAAGCATTTTCCCTCTAGGTGTTTTGGCCACTTTATTCCCACACTTAATCTCCTAACCCTCAATTATCACTAACAAGGAAAGATTACAAGTCATGAGTTGACCATGAAACCCACTCAGAGTTTTCGCCATTCAGGTATTTGGTGTGACACTCTTCCCAAATAAATACTAGGTGATCATAGCTTTATTAAATTAAATCAAAGTATCCAGTTGGTTCATTATTATCATCATTCTCGGAAAACATTTACCTTATTAGTCACTTAATAGTTAATTAAGTTAGTTAGAAAAACTTTTACATATCTTTTTTTTACCAACATGCAACAATTTATATTAAATAATAAACCGCATTCAATACATACGAAGAATAATGAATAACTAAAAAATAAAACAAGACTCGATAAAACACACTAGCTTAAAATCCAAAACAATATTACTTGAATAAAACTAAATCCAATAACTGTAATGAAAGGGAAAAATCTCTGAGATATCTAAACTAAGAGTGGGCGACATTCATTGACTGATTAACTTCAATAAAAAAATCAGAATGGATAAATAGTTGAGGCATCTAATAACGAGGACCCATAACTTCGACAATAGTTACAGCATGTCAATTTTTAAAGAACATCTACGTTGGACATCCCTGTGGTTGGACACTTATTGTAACATAAATAGGAAAATAAATTTGCAGGAAAAATGATTGATCACGAGTGTAAAAATGGTTTCAAAACATTTAGAAAGTATTTAAAATGTTGAAAGACAAATACAATACACATGTTAGCTTTTAGGATCTCACTTGAAATTCTCACCTCTCAACTACTGCCAACATACATCTAAATCATTTTAGTTAACGTTGAAACATAAGCATTCCAAACCATCCTGTAATGGACACATCCATATAACCTGTATATCTAGTTATTATATGATTCAATAAATCTCCAACTCAAGTGGTAATTTCTCATTTAATAGTAAATTGTGCAAAAGATACCTTATTTCAGACTCATTACCTTTATTAGCTACTACGTCCGCAAATTAGAGTTTAACTCAAGGGTATATTCAGCGCACTACCATATATGTACTAATACTACACCCCTATACTCAGCTATTGGTGCATGCATACTTTGCTACCATGTCCCAGTACATCTCGTACTAAAAAAAGACACTTGTCTTGATATCTCTCAAATCATAATTACAAATCACATAAAGTTTGGAGCTGAACACTATCCTTAGACAAATGGGTCACTCACATACCTACGTTCCGATTGAGTTGTCAAAAT